>LPNX010737020.1:508731-616799 GCA_001517045.1 Pseudotsuga menziesii
CATTACTTTCTATTTAATTTTATTTTTATTTTTAACAATTTTTTAAGGGACACGTGGGTGTAACAAAGGAAAACTGTGTGTAACAAGCGGGTTTCATGGAGGAAACTCACGTGTGCATCTTTTGGGATAAAATGTGAGTTTTCTATGGACCACATGTGTGTAACATGGGAGTTTCTAGACTGAAAGTTGTGTGTATGCCTTAAACTTAGAACTAAAAAATGTAAACACTAGAGTAAGCATTAGATGATCCAGACCATATCCTTCTATAACCATTGGGCTCTTCAATCCAAGTTGTCATTTTGAGTGACGAAACATTCGGTATCATCACTCCGACAAAGAAGTGTCAATTCGAGGTATAACAATCTCACAATTCCAAATAAGTTCCATTTAATTTTTCTACTTGTTTTTTGTATTTCCCTTTCCAGAAAAAAATAAAATAATTAAAACCCACATAATAAAACCCTCAGTTCGCAAATCCATAGGTTCTAGTTCCCGACAAACTATAATATTTAAATGCCACTTTAGAAATAATTTAAAACCTCTAGATATAAATTTTCACGGCCATCGGACTTTATTTGCCCACTCAACGCACTGGCCTATCCTCTAGGGAGGACACGCTCCTTGGGAGAAGTGGGTATCTTTCAGTCCGTGAAATGGGTATTGTTGGAATCACTTCCATTTGACTCATCTTGCATCTAGCAATTAATTCTTGTGTCCAATTTCACTTAATTTCTCCTAACTACCCTTAGATCTCATTTCCATGCTTAAATCCCTAGCGTAATTTAGGTATTTTCATGTGGACACTCGTATCCTCTTAATAACTGTTTCGATCTCTAATTAACATTATTAGTAAGAGATTCAATCAAGATACCTAGCTTAATTCACATAAATCATTCGTCTTTTAGGTTATTTTGATCACAGGGATGCCCCCTAGGCTTGGTCTTTCACCTAGTTTGAAGTGTCGGTATCTTTGGTCGGTGTGACAACTGATTTATTCAGAGTTCTTAGCTTCTGTAGTTCACAACTTTAGTTTCCTTTCCCCTTTGCCATCCTAGATAGGATCACCTTACAAACCCAAGGAGGGTGAATTGCCTAAAGATGACCAATGCTAGATCCATGGGTTAATCGGATCGGTTTTGGTTCAAACTTCAGATCTAGAGTTTATAAATTATTTTATACTTGGATTTTAAGTTTTATCGCCAAAAGATCGCCCGATCTATGAGATCTACAAAATGAGGGTTTTAACTTAGGGTTTTAATGACAAATAGATAAAAATATAGAGATCAATACTTACCTTGTAGATCGTACTTGAAAATACTTGCGACCCCCTTGCACATTGATGATCCTTCCACTTAGTTACAATTTCAATCGAGATCCAATAGCTTCGAAGTGAAAACGTATTTCTCCTAAGGAGGAAGTGCGCCCTCTCCACCTACAAAACCAAACTATTAAAGTTAAATTTGATCCACAACTAAAAGAGAAACTATGCAAGTCATCTAAAAGAGAAAAACTCAATGCATGAATAACTATTGGTCACTCCCCGAAAGACCAGACAATTCCCCGGTGAAATGATGCAAGAAACCTCCACAATATTCCTCCAAGTAAATTGCTACCCTGCAACAAAACAACTCCGCCTCCACAAAGTAGATATTGATCGCATAAAGATCCACTGAAATGTCTAAGCAAGAGGCATGACAATCATGTGCAAGAACATTCACAAAGCTTTCAAGAAAGCTGCAAAAAAAAATCTTTGTATTCCAATATCCTTAGGGCCAAAATTCCCTTACAAATGACAGAGCATCTAAATATATAGATCTCTTCAATACAAAACCCTATATCCAAAAGCATAGATGGCTAGGATCAAAAGACACAACATAAAGATCAATGACTAAGAAGATCCATATAAAACATACATGGATCACTCAAACTAAGAGGGGTGTACTCCCTCCAATATGCCTAGGGGGAACATAAGTCATAACAAGTGACCAGGAATAGTAACATAGCACATGGTGAGGACTAGGAGGTAGAACGTATCCTTCACTAGTCACACCCCAAGGCACAATCATAAGATATAATCATGAATAATAACATAGAGTGATCCAAATCACTAAAACATCGCCCCACAATACAAAGGAAAACCACCCCATAAAGTGTGAAGGAGGGCGTTTGGACCCCATAGATGATGCATATGGTGCTGGAAGGTGAAGATAACATCAACAATGTGCCTTGGACCAATTTGAGGCCAATTCTTTGCCTCACGAGACCAAATCGATTTCCTTACTAGCGAATTCTTGATTTTTTATATACTTGAAACATCATCCTTGAAGATAAATATGTTTGTAACTCATTGTTGACCACACTTGGGGATAATATGAGCTCATAAATAAATCTGAGAACATAGTAATATGGTAAAAGCGAGTGGTCGCACCACTATGTCCTCTGATAGTGCCCTAGGAGAGTAAAATATATCTCTGAAAGTAATAAAAATGTCATTTTTACATGGCATCCAGCAGCTAGAAGATAAACTAGCCATAAAACCCACTATCTATGTCCGAAACTGAAATTGAATATACCAAGGGATTCAAAATGTCCAAATCATCTAGGAATGAGTACTCATACTTCGTATGTCCATCAAGATATACATCAAAAGGTCTATCCATGCCCAAACAATAATAAAAATAAGGCATGTAAATGCGGATAATCCTAATAATAATGCAAGCCATCACAATAAACCACCATATGTAGCATGAATCCATTTAATGAACATTGATAGGCCATGAATAAGCAATATCAAACACCATCAACCAAACTCATTCCATAACCTATTGTTGATTTAGTCAAATTGACCAAGTGAAAAAATGATCAAAATGATGACCCAACTGGAAATCTCTATTGCTGCAAAGTGCAAAAGGATAAAGCATGCTTCCTTATCTATGTTAGTAGAGAAACTAAAGTATAAAGTGGCTTTTAATTGGTGACCATAAGTAATAAACACGAATAATAAGTCCAAATCAAGGTAATCCGTTAGTCCAAACAAGAGCCTCAAGTGTATACTCATTTACATACTTAACCATTTTGCTAATCATGGGTGAGAGTGAGAAGAAAAAGTTAGGCTAAGGAAATGACTTGGCGCTCAACACTATGAACATCTCAGCTGAAGGACAAAGGTGACCCACACTACACTTATGTTGGAGTAGACGATCACTAGGGAATGGAGGTGTCTCACAGATGGGTGGGATGATGAGATTGTTTCAACTAGACTTTAGAAAAGTAACATGCATTTGCGTGTACTTATGGTTAGCTTTGTACACTTTAGATTTAACATTTAGATCAACTTTCACTAGCCATCCACCGAGAGTAGGTGCCATGAATAACCTTGTGGGTCTCAATAAGGAATTGGTATGACCTCTATTGCCCACCACCATCCATAGGTGTTATGGAGTGACCACCATGTTTCCTTGTATGGGAAAATGACCTTACATCATACAAAGGATGAGTGCACATCTCTAGCAACTGACTAGCTACTTGAAGATAGTTTACTTTATTTGCAGTAGTGTTTAAAAACACCTTTTTTGCTGACTGGGCATCCATTTATATAAAGCATTTAAGTTCTGATGCCTTAGTGTTGAAAGATACTTTTGGTGAGGACTTTGGTTTTCAAGGACTAGAGGAAGACAATCCTTGTGATGAAAATCACACAAACCAACACTGAGACACAAGGTAAACATGTAATCTAATCCATCGCAGAGACATAGGTGGGGGGGATTCTCAATCTCACTAGTCAGGATACAAGTCAAGGCTAAAACCAAAATGTGGATGAAAACAAATAGATGAAGAAAGTGATAAGGCAATGCCAAGACTAGCAAGATGAGTTCCTCTAGGGAAATGACCAAGTCCATACTAATAAAGGGCATGACCAATATGTATACACAAGAAACTCCTTAGTAAAGCCACTAAACCACTTCTACTTTAGACTGATAATAAAATCCAGATAAGATATCACCAATATATAGCCACCATAAACCAAGTCAAGCTACTAAAATAGATAAAAGAACACAACCGCAATCCAAGTGCACAAACCATATATCAGCTGGGTCATATACCTGCATATGATATGTACATTTGAATGGTACCAGAACACTGGTGTTGTATATCATGGGCACTATCAACGTATCTGCTCTGAATAATAAAGAATAGCTAGCTCAATTATCAAATCTGGGGTCATGAGGCTCAGTCATGGAATGGAACTGGAAGTATGTATGCTCTGGGTCTGCTGGCTATAAAAGTGATCATCATATGAATGCTCATCTGCTGCTGATATCATGTACAAAATAGTAAAGGACTGGATCAAGAATGTGCTTAGAACTGCTCTAGAATCATGGTAGCCCTGGCTACTATAGATGTGACAAAATTTGGCTCTAGCTGAGACAAGTGCTCTAAGGGAGAGAGTGCTTAAGAACCTCAGAAATATTTGGTCTTCAACACCCATCAACAATCAATGAACATACACCCAATCATTTGCTTCATCTTCAAATTGTACATGAACCTGCGCACATGAAGGAAGACAATACCCGAGCAGTATATATGGCATAAAAAAACACTAAGCTAAATTGTTGGAAATAAAATGTTGAAAGTAAACATATAATCTAAGAATTGTTAAAAGGTTGCAACTTTATTAACCGAAAGATACTAAGAAAGAAGGGGCCAGACTCAATGGCCTCCAAGACTCAAAACAAAGAATGACAAAAGACAAAAGACTCAGTGAATCAAGACACACTCAACACTTCGAAAAAAGAAAAGACTCAAACATACTGCTCAAATGAGCTTATTCAAATCCTATATGTCCTACTCTAACTGATCAGACAAGTGCCAAGTAAAATCATACATCCAATGTAACCACTTGTTGAACAGTGCAATTGGTTGTTCTTTGTAATTAATGATCCAACAAGTCGAAGATAGTTTGGAAGTAACGTGAATGGAAATTGAAACCATTCTAACTCATTGTATGAAAGGCAGAGAAACTAGATAATACAGGACTAGATCATGCCAGGGATGGGTTAGACTATTGCAAACTTCTTCCATTCAAAAATCGATAGGATCATAAAAATGATGCAAGTTTAAAATTGATGAAAGAAAAGAATACGACACATTATTCATCCCTCCTAGTTTATCATTGTTTTCCTCATCTTTCTGGATGGCACACTCAATCATATTCACATTATGATCAATGGTGAAACAAACTGGGAACAAGTTAGAGATTATAAGCCAGAAATTGAGATTAACCCCATTTGTTGTTTAAAATTTGAGAAAATATGGAATTGGTCTTTATAGAGCTTTTCAATCACCCAATCAAAGGAATTAGAAAAATTGAAAGTATTATGCACCAAGGATGACTAAAAAGGGAAATGAAAGGTTTTACAATTGACCACTTGGCACTATTGAGACTCTTTACAGAAAATTTCACAAGTTAAAACTTTATTAGAACATGAAACCATACAAGCAGACTTCAAAAAATGGGGTGGGAGGGTGGATTGAAAACATGTATTCTCCTCGTAGGTTATGATAATTTTCCTTGGAAACTGAAAGGGAAAGGTTTTTGAATCAATAACACTCTCAAATTTTGAAACAAGGTCAAGTTCCACATTGTGAGAATAAGAAATGACTGCCTTATTGAGATCGAGGATCGAATGAAGGATATTATCAAAATTAAGTGAACCATTCATTGAGGATTCTTTGTAAATAATTAGACAACTTGAGGATTGTAATAAAGAACACTCTTGGTCAGACTCGCTTATAAGAAATTGTTCTTAATTAGATTTGTGTTATACTCATTCATTTGACAAGAAAATAAATTGATAAGTTCATTTTTAGGCTCATTATCGTCCTCACACATTTTTTATAATCTACTCCTCAAATGAGGTGTGTTTATTGTCTTGATCCTCCTCTTCTTGAATAATATGACTGGGATTAGCATTGGAACTTTGATCAATAGAACATTGATTCGAACTGTCATCAACTAAACAATGGTTGTGGAATTGTTCCTCGGAAAGGTCTTCGATAAACTCAAAGATGGGATGCTCAACTTCAGATTTTTCTTCATGATGATGAATGAGCTCCCCTTCATGATTCAGATCTAGCTCTGTGCCTTCTTCAAGTAATGATGACAAATATATTGTATGATTTAAATAATGTCATGTTCAATTTCATTTTGATATTTAGCATGATTATTCCTAAGAGACTCAATGACACTTCTATTGATTGATGACTCACTCATAAGCCGAGTAAAAGGCACGCTCTATTGGTTCAGGGGAAGAGAAATCAAATTGGTAAGGACAATCATTAGTTATCTCATTGTCATTATCCTGATCATCTTCATCAAATTGATCGTCAATATCACAATCATTACTTGACTGAAGCTCTAAAGATTCGTCAATCTTTTCATCCCATTCCTCTTTTAGTAAATTAGTAAACATATCATAACCATTAATGGATTCCGTTGTTAAATGATCAAACCATATTCAAGCATTCCCATCTAGGGATGCACCCAAGGCTCGCATATAAACATCTTCAACATCTGCACCTAGAGAATCCATATAATCCCAGAAAACATCCAAACACCTTTTAATGGATATAACATTGTTTCCATTAAACCGAGGAAACCTCTTATTGTAATCCTTTGGCATAGGATGAGGTTCCCCATCTATTTTAGAGAAGTCAAAAGGAGATGGCTTAGCTTGCGTTCTAACTGCTCTGGCTTCTCTACTTGGGATTTGATTTGGGTGTCTAACTGGATTATGAGAATCATTCATCCAAAGCTCTGATTGGATTTGATGTTTATTAAGCATATCAATAGGAGTACATGGGAGTGCTTTATTACATGAACGAGGAAACTAGTGGAAATCATAAGGATTATAATAATTAGGCTCATACCCATAATCATGCTCAAAATAATCCTCATACCGAGAATTTGATCTCCAATGATTCATTTATTATTTTTTTCTCTTTAAGCTTAGTTATAGTTTCATTTAATTCTTTCATAGATCGAAGAAATACATTCAAGTTTGTTGCCGCCTAATCCGCACCTCGGGTCACGTGGCAGAAATCTTCAAGCCACTGGGTGCGACCTTGGGGAAAAGCAAGAGTCAAGTGTTGTTGCTTGATCTTGACTCCTCCGTCTAGGCTCTCTCCTAGCGAAGCCAAGGGGGTGGTCCCTAGTAAAATAAACTATGGTGTTCAATCTATAACAATATAACAATTAGTCTAAGAGATGAAATAAATAAAACCTTGAAACAAAGATAACTGCAAAATGATTTAAATGACTAGCATAACAACATTCCACAACATAATGATTAACTTAATAATAAAATAAGCAAGATTGCCATTATAGACCAGTGCCAATGGAGTGCTTATGTAAAGGGTTGCTAGTGGAGTCTCGTGAAGTATTGCAGTTGTCTCAGTTGGTCATTTTTAATATTATTAAGTGAGTAATTAGGGAGTGGGTCAATTCTTGGTAAATTTTATTATTAATGTGGTAATGATCTTTCTTATGACGGGAAGATGGTATTCTAGATATACTTAGAGGTACGAGGAATGTGTCCATATTTACCAAGAAGTGGCTTTCACAAAGACATATGGGCTAGATGGAGTTGCAAGGCAATGCTCAACACTACACAAAACGAGGGTGTAGCCTAACGGTAGCTTGCGGTCACTTTCTAGTGGTTCTTGCTTCACTTGCAGAATTTCCCCACAATTTGGTAATATCGCATAAGTGTCGGATTTTCACTTGTAGGGATTAATTGATGTGTTTTACTAATTAGGCTAGTCGTTTCAATCTCTTCGTGATTGTCCCACCGATCCAGCCAAAGGCCTGCAGTGGTTACAAGAGCATGACTGGTCTTCAAGTCTTGGATATTTTAAGCTTTTTAGAACTAAGTGTGATTTTTTTTAAATTTCAATGTTGATTCTCTCGTTACCGAGAACACAACCGTATTGATTAATTTTACTTTAGGAACTTAAAATAAACTGAAAAAATTAAAGAAAAACTAAAAACATGAAGAAAAAAAGTGAAACCGTGCGAATCCCCCCTTGGGGGATGGGATGTGGGCACTTGGTTTTCCACTTGCTTCTCTTCTTTACAATGATTTTGAAATAAAGAATACTTGTGCTCCTTTTCAGAATAGGAAACAAGAAGTTTTTACAATTGAGGGCCTTTAAGAAGTGGCCAATGAAAGATGTATGAGAAGAGGGGTCGCCGGTTTGATTTGGATCTTTAAAATTTTGTCAGTGCCTCTTTATCAAAACAATCTCTACTGCAAAACAACGAACAAATTTTTATTAAATATAATATAAAATCAAATTAAAACATAAAAACTTGATCAAAAAAATGTAAGTACTTTAAAGATAGAAAATTTTAGGAATTAAACTAATACTTGATTGTAATCAAATATTGTAAAATATAACTTTAAAAATCAGATCTGAAACTTAAAACTTGCATATGTAAATCAGAAAGCTAAGATATTCCAATACTTCAGTGTGATTTAAATATGCAAAATAAAAAAACCAATAACTAAAAATTTGAAAGTTTTAAATGTGACGGAAGAAGGAAAAGAAGAATGCCCCAAAGCTTTGAAGCTTGGGAAATGGAGTCCTTAAGTGGAGAATGGAGGGATTTAGATCTCCTTAAACAAATCGCAGAGATATGGTGGAATCAAACAAGAACCATCAATCCTCCATGCTAGATACTCCTGTACAAATTTGAACAATACTACACCAAAGCGTTATATCCAGGAGTATTTAAGCAAACGACTAGATAGTATGCATACAAACAAGGAAAACATACAAATCTAAGATCTACTCACATAAATAACTCAAGAAACAAATAATAAACTACTTATTTATCCTTCAAAAAATTGTTTAGAACAACTAAGAATGAAACAAGAAATGGATACAGTTATACCTCATACAACACAAGAGTGATATCACCACACACTAATGCTCGACACAAGTATGCTTCCAAAGCCTTCAATTTTATTCCACAATGACAAAATTATAACATACAAGAGCAGAGGTTCAATGCCCAAATCATCCGTCCTAAATGAGGCATGAGAGCTCGCTTATATAGAAAACCGGTCAAGAGAAAGGGAATGCATCTCCTCAAGGATGCTCTAGCTCTAAGTGAGTTGGTTGTGGGTTGGAATCCACATCACCAAAAATCATCCACATCACCCAAAATTCCATCTCTCTTGGGATTTGTGCCCCCACTTGGAGAGGAAAGTTCCAAACTCAAAAAACCTTCTAAATTGGCAACATCCGACTTGTCCCCCTTGCCTGACTACTTTCCAAAATGATTTTCCAAGTCACAAAATTCATTTTTGTTAATTATCTTTTTTTTTAATTGCTGAATATTGTAATATTTCATTTTTGGGTCTTTTTGGGATTTTCGAGTTATTATTAATTTTGGGTTTAAATAATTACTCGAAAAATTAGGAAAGTGGGTCTAGGGGTTAAGTGGGTGCTCTGAGTTAGAAAATGGGCACCCCCATGAAAAAAACAACCTCATAGCCACACTTTTATGACTTTTACAGTTTTACAATTAACTTATTAAAAATAAGCCTATAAAAACGGAAGAAAAAAAATCCGGAAATTAAAAAAAACCTATGGGGGACTTAGAACATGTTCACAATGACTCAAAATAATGATTAGCATGGTAATATACATCGACACATAGGTTTTAATAACCTCCTAAGGATTAATTAATAAGGTGATTATTCCAGCTTTGGAGGTTTGGGTGAAAATCTCGAAAATTATTTATCGCTTAAAAACAATAAATAATTAACAAGGAAAAAACACCCTGGAATAATGCATTAATAAATATGTCCTAAAAATCCAAACCTTTTTCATAAAGTCATCATGCTAACTCATTTTATTACAATTCCCCATGGAGTATGAACATGTTAAAAAAAAATTTAAAATGGCCTAGGAAGGCCTGCAAGGACTTCTGAACTTGAAAATTGAACAAGTGATTGTTCATCTTTGGCGGCTCATTTAGAAATCCAACTTAGTGCAACTTAGTTGGTAACATCTGGCTCCAATGGCGAGACGTGTGCTTGATTTTGGTCTTTAGGCAAGGAGAGCATACGAGAACCATAGAATCTCTAGTTTCAGTAATCTGTAAAAACATATCAACTTGAAAAGCCAACCTTAGTAGCACAAAATCTTGTACAATCCAACAAACCATTAAGTTTCTTTATTAGAAAGTAAATGGAAAAACGAAACTTTAACTAAAGAAAAAGATTATTATTCCTAAGTACAAAAAATAAATGCAAAAAATAAATGCTCACTTTAAGGAGCTTATTTTCCTACTCTGAGCATAACATAGTCAAAACGTTAAGTGAAATGTTAAATCCAATGCAACCACCTTAACATTTTATAAAAATTTAAATTTTTTCCTTTGTCTTTGTTTACCAGCCAAAGCAAGGACATATTTATTAGAAAGTACAAACCTGCGTGAATATTCAGGATGGGTGGGATGGATGGGAGATCATAGGCATGTAGAACTTCATTAAACCGCTTCTCAAACTGGCATGTGCATCCGTAGGCTTCTTCTATCCAATATTGGATAGGGATAATGTACACATCTGCATGATGAAGTCAGACGACAACTCCATCACATATATCAAAAAGTCTTATCAATTGATAGCTCTCTGTATAAACCTCGACTCCAAACCATAAGGAACCTCTGAATGCAAAAATGCAAGCTCAGGCTGACCCTCCATCGACTGTATCAAATATAACTCTTCGATACAGTTCCTCTCAAAGTCCTTGTTGTTGATACTTGTGTAAGATTTGGGATGATATGAATCTGAATGGTAATAAGAAAACTTTGAATGCTCCTCTTCCATATCAAGACCTTCCCAAGCTTCTAAGTAAATACTCCCTTTTGTGGACATGTCATAGATGGGATTTTTACTAAAACCTCCAAAAGATTCTAAATAAGCACTCCCTTCTCTAGACATATCGTAGATGGGATTTTCAATAAATTTCCAATAGTCATCATCCCCATCCATGTCAGATGTGGGGGAGTCTTCATCCATGGCATCATGCTCCTAGATATCCATGTCTTCCTTATATTCATAACAATCTTCTTCAGAATATTTGGTTTCAAAAATATTACAATGTAGTAAACTTTCCAAACCTCCGTCAACATGTGTAGAACAAGGGCTAGTGTCTTCACACACCATACAGATCTTATCATATGTTTCTTTATAGGCTTCTGTAATGGTTTCTTCTTGAGGTAAATCTAGGAAAAACTGTGATCATTATCAATTAAATATTCATGAGAACAATCCAAATTTTCAATGGTTTTTATGATGGTATCATGAAGAGGATCTTCAATAATATCTTCAATCAAGGCACCTTTATGAACATATTCAATGGGATCACTTGGGATGTGTTTCTCAATGGGTCCCTCTAGCTTTGCCAGATCTTCGTTATTTTCCGTTAAAGTGATATGAGGATGGTTTTCAACAATTTCTCCAAATAAGGGTTCTTCAAGAAACTCTTCAGCGTGATTGTCATGGATGTTCTCATCTTCAGAATTTTGTTGTCTATTGAGAGAGACCTCATATTCTTTGATAAGACAATTAATGTCTTCCTTTTTAAAATAACTTAGAGGGACTTCCACACATTCGACATTGTCTATGACAACACGAGGAATTTCTTTGATGGGAGTATGATGGATATCCTCTTCACTAAAATGTTCAAGAAGTGATTCTAAGTCTTCAATACTTTGTATTATGGAATAAGGTCCATCTTATGTTTCCATTTGATACTTTGTCCCAGATAGGTAGAAGGTAAATATCTTTTCAAGGAATTTTTTCAAACCATTCATACTACCCCTACCATCATGCCACTGCTCTAAAAACATCCAAAGGAAGCTTGGAAATGAGGTTATACATTTATTAGGANTTGTTGAAAAGTACCAACAAACATTTCCATCATATTGTCCTCATAAAGAACATTGGAGTTGGCCAACAATTGAAGGAAATACTTGATATGCTAGATGGTCGAATCACCATAATTTCCATGAAAGACTAGAAGCCATCTATACACCCCCCACACCATGACCAAAGTTAGGAAAACCCAGGATGTTTGAGAAATTGTTAGGATGGAAAAGTCCGGCTATCTGGGCACCACACTGCTCCCTTAATTCATCCATATCTGAAATTGATAGTATGCATTGGATATAACAATTGAACCTTGTACTGAACATGTGGAGTTGTCAAATCATGATATTTAAAAGATTTAATATGTTGCATGGGCTCATCTACACACAACAAAACTTCACAAGTTTATGCGATAATAGGGTTGTATCCCTTCAATGGAGTCGCCACGTGAGAAGAAAAAATATGCATTTAAAACTTTCTCACAAAAATTTTCTTTTTGTTTTTTATTTGTAAATTATGAAAAATAAAAAAGGTTAGTGGGGTCGCTAGATGAAAAATTAAAAACTAATCTAAAAAATCATCAAACAAAGGAAAAACAAAAATCATACTCCGGGAATAGAAATATTTGTCCCTGAAAACGGAGCCAAAATGTTGCCGCCTAATTCACACCTTGGGTCATGTGGCAGAAACCTTCAAGCCGCTGGGTGCGACCTTGGGGGAAAGAAAGAGTCAAGTGTTGTCACTTGATTTTGACTCCTCTGTCTAGGCTCTCTCCTAGCGAAGCCAAGGGGGTGGTCCCTAGTAAAATAAACTATGGTGTTTAATCTATAACAATATAACAATTAATCTAGGAGATGAAATAAATAAAACCTTGAAACAAAGATAATTGCAAAATAATTTAAATGACTATCATAACAACATTCCACAACACAATGATTACCTTAATCATAAAATAAGCAAGATTGCCAATATAGACCAGTTCCAATGGAGTGCTTGTGTAAAGGGTTGCTAGTGGAGTCTCGTGAAGTATTGTAGTTGTCACAGTTGGTCAGTTTTAAGATTATTAAGTGAGTAATTAGGGAGTGGGTCAATTCTTGGTAAATTTTATTATTAATGAGGTAATGATATTTCTTATGACGAGAAGATGGTATTCCAGATATACCCGGAGGTATGAGGAATGTGTCTGGATTTACCAAGAAGTGGCTCTCACAGTGACATGTGAGCTAGATGGATTCGCAAGGAAATGTTCAACACTAAACCAAACGAGGGTGTAGCTTAACATTAGCTTGTGGTCAGTTTCTAGTGGTTCCCACTTCACTTGCAGAATTTTCCCACAACTTTGTAATATCGCATAAGTGTCGGATTTTCACTTGTAGAGATTAATTGATGTGTTTTACTAATTACTAATCACTTCAATCTCTTTCTGATTGTCCCACCGATCCAACCAAAGACATGTAGTGGTCACAAGAGCATACTGGGTCTTGAAGTCTTGGATATAAGTTTTTTAGAGCTAAGTGTGAATTTTTTAAATCTCAATGTCGATACTCTCGTTACCGAAAACATAGGAAAATTGATTAATTTTACTTTAGGAACTTAAAATAAACTGAAAAAATTAAAGAAAAACTAAAAAATTGAAACAGTGTGAATCCCCCCTAGGGGGATGGGATGTGGGCACTTGGTTGCACACTTGCTTCTCTTCTTTACAATGATTTTGAAATAAAGAATACGTGTGCTACTTTGTAGAATAGGAAACAACAAGTTTTTACAATTAAGGGCCTTTAAGAAGTGGCCAATGAAAGAAGTATGAGAAGAGGGGTTTCCGGTTTGACTTGGATCTTTAAAATTTCGCCAAAGTGCCTCTTTATCAGATCAATCTCTGTTGCAAAACAACGAACAAATTTTTATTAAACATAATAGAAAATCAAATTAAAACACAAAAATTTAAGTACTTTAAAGATAGAAAATTTTAGAAATTAAACTAGTATTTGATTGTAATCAAATATTGTAAAATATAACTTTAAAAGTCACATCTGAAACTTAAAACTTGCATATGTAAATCAGAAAGCTAATATATTCCAATACTTCAGTGAGATTTAAATATGCAAAATAAAAAAACTAGTAAGTAAAAATTTGAAATTTTTAAACGTGACGAAAGAAGGAAAAGAAAGATGCCCCAAAGCTTTGAAGCTTGGGCAATGGAGTCCTCAAGTGGAGAGTGGAGGGATTTAGATCTTCTTAAACAAATTACAAAGATATGGTGGAATCAAATAAGAACCATCAATCCTTCACTCTAGATACTCATGCACAAATTTGAACAATACTACACCAAAGCACTATATTCGGGAGTATTTAAGCAAAAGACTATATAGTATGCATATAAACAAGTGAAACATACAAATCTAATATCTACTCACATAAATAACTCAAGAAACAAATAAGAAACTACTTATTTATCCTTCAGAAAACCGGTTAGAACAACTAAGAATGAAGCAAGAAATTGATACAGCTATACCTCATACAACACAAGAGATCACCCCACACTGATGCCCGACACAAGTATGCCTCCAAATCCTTCACTTTTACTCCATAATGACAAAATTATAACATACAAGAGCATAGGTTCAATGCCCAAATCATCCGTCCTAAATGAGACATGAGAACTCGCTTATATAGAAAACCAGTCAAAAGAAGGGGAATGCTCTCCTCAAGGATTATCTAGCTCCAAGTGAGTTGGTTGTGGGTTGGAGAAAGGTTGGAATGAGTTGAATAAAGGAAAAAAGAGAAGCAACTGCCAAAACTTTGGAATCCACATCACCAAAAATCATCCACATCACCCAAACTTCCATCTCTCTTGGGATTTGTGCCCCCACTTGGAGAGAAAAGTTCCAAACTCAAAAAACTCTCTAAATTGACAACGTTTGACTTGTCCCCCTTGCCTGGATACTTTCCAAAATGATTCTCCAAGTCACAAAATTCATTTTTGGCAATTATCTTTTATTTTTAATTGCCGAATTTTTTAATATTTAATTTTTTAGGGTCTTTTTTGGTTTTTCGAGTAATTATTTATTTTGGGGTGACATAATTACTCGAAAACTTAGGAAAGTGGGTCTAGGGATTAATTGGGTGCTCTGAGTTAGAAAACGAGCACCCCCATGGAAAAAACAACCTCTTAGACACACTTTTGTAACTTTTTACAGTTTTACAATTAACTTATTAAAAATAAGCCTGTAAAAACAAAAACAAAAAATCCAAAAATTAAAAAAAACTATGGGGGACTTAGGACATATTCATAATGACTCAAAATAATGATTAACATGGTAATATACATCGACACATAGGTTTTAATAACATCCTAAAGCTTAATTAATAAGGCGATTATTCCAGCTTTGGTGGTTTGCGTGAAAAACTCGAAAATTATTTATCGCTTAAAAACAATAAATAATTAACAAGGAAAAACACCATGAAATAATGCATTAATAAGTAAGTCCTAAGAAGACAAAACTTTTACATAAATTCATGATGCTAACTCATTTTATTACAATTCCCCTTGGGATATGAACATGTTAAAATTTTTAAGAAAAGGCCCTAGGAAGGCCTGTAAGGACTTCTGAACTTGAAAACTGAACAAGTGAATGTTCATCTTTGACGACTCATTTAGAAACCCAACTTAGTGCAACTTAGTTGGTAACAGATTTCATTGTGATTCATGGGATGGGTTCTCTTCTTAGTGGAGTTACGTTGTGGAGTCGTCAAGTGAAATGAAAAATCCTACTCACTAAAGGATAAGCCGTTGGGGAAGTATTAAGTGAGAGGGAGAAATAAGTGTCTGTAAAAATCAAGCAAAAGGTAAAATACTCTCACTAAGTTTAGGTTCATATGCGATATGATTCAGAATATAAACGTGAATCAAACAACATCTCATAGACACAAGAGGTAAGCCTCTACCTCATTGGCAACGATGCCAAAAGATGTTATCACTAAAAGTGTGGCAACCACCAAAGGGTATCCAATCCAGAATGGTAGAGGTAGGGTATCTAACCAAGTGACACCGCAAGGGCCCCCTCCACTATTGTAAAAGCATAGCTGTCACACCGTACAGGCACTTATCACTTTAAATCAAGCTAGGATCAAGATCAAGAGGGAGATTGTAACTAGCCTATGAAGACTAGCAAACTAACACAAGACACTCTAAAGGTTGAAACTTATGGGTACGAGAATTAGATCTTGGGAGGATAGATCTAGATCTAGGAAATATATGTGGTGTATGGAAGTTAAGATCGAGTTGAGGAGGCTTAGACAAAAGAGAAATACTCAACCCAAGAGAAAAATTACCACAATGTGTTTAGGTGATTGGATCTAGATAGATTTAGTGCCAAGGAAGGATACCCAAATGAGACCTAAATAGGGTTTAGGAAAGTAATAAATGTGTGGACCCAAATGAGGATATTGAAGGTGAAATGACACTAGAATAGGTGCTTGATGATATATCTAATGATTTTAGAGGGTTCAAGCTATACCCAACTGATATATTTGGTAAAATGACTGAAAACCCAAGGAGGGTGAATTGCCTAAAGATGACCAGTGCTAGATCTATGGGTTAATGGGGTTGGTTTTGGTTCAAACTTCAGATCAAGGTTTTATAAATTATTTTAGACTTGGGTTTTAAGTTTTATTGCCAAAATATTGCTTGATCCATCATATCTACAAAATGAGGGATTTAACTTAGGATTTTAATGACAAATGGATAAAAATATGGAGATCAATACTTACCTTGGATATTGTACCTTAAAATACTTGTGGCCACCTTGCACATCACTAATCCTTCCACTTAGTTACAATTTCAAGCGAGATTCAATAGCTTTGAAGTGAAAATGTGTTGCTCCAATGGAGGAAGTGCGCCCTCTCCACCTGCAAAACCAAACTACCGAAGTTAGATTTGATCCACAAGTGAAAGAGAAATTATGCAAGTCATATAAAAAAAAAATGCATAAATAAAATTGGTCACTCCCTGAATGATGAGATGATTCCCCGAAAAAGTGATGCAAGAAACCTCCACAATATTCCTCCAAGTAAATCGCTACCCTGTAACAAATCAATTCGAGATTCACAAAATATATATCGATAGCATAAAGTATCCACTGAAATGTCTAAGAAAGAGGTGTGACAATCATGTGCAAGAACATTCACAAAATTTTCAATAAATCTACAAAAAAAAACTTTGTATTCCAATATTCTTAGAGCCAAAAGTCCCTTACAAATGAGAGAGCATCTCATATATAGATCTCTCCGATACAAAATCCCTAATACAAAAGTATAGATGGCTAGGATGAAAATATACAACATAAAGATCAACGACTAAGATGAGCTAGATAAAAAATACATGGATCACTCAAAATAAGAGGGATGCACTCCCTCAAATAGGCCTAGGGGTGATGTAAGTCATGACGAGTGACTAGGAATAATAACATAGCACATGGCGAGGAGTAGGAGGTAGAACATATCCTTCACTAGTCACACCCCAAGGCACAATCATAAGATATAATCATGAATTAAAACATATAGTGACCCAAATCACTAAACGTGGCCCCCCAATACAAAGAAAAATGCCCCCATGAAGTGTGAAGGAGGACGTTTGGACCCCATAGATGATGAATATGATGTCGAAAGGAGAATATAACATCAACAATGTGCCTTGGACCAATTTCATTCCAATTCATTACCTCGCTAGACCAAATCGATTTCCTTTCTAGCTTATGTTGAAATTAATCCCAAGCTTAGATCAATTGAACTCACAAAATTACTTGTTAAACATGGATAGATTCACTCAAAATGGAGACTATAAATGGAAAATAATACAAACTTATATTGAATAATTTTATCTCATCCAACCTTATGAAAAAATAGGTTGTCCAAATATATAATTACATCAATGATTCAAATGCATAAGGATGTTATTCGAATCAGCACAAAATTGGGCTTACTAAACTAGTCAAAATCCCCTATATGTGCATAAAACACTTTCCAAATCTGTCAAGAAGGTCATGAATAGGCTGAATGAGTTGTATCGGTGGATAATTGAAGGAAAGTGGAAAAACTCATGCTTTTAGAGGATAAAAGAAGGAGGGTGAGTTGTTTAAAAAACAAGGTAGTTTCCTTAAAACTAGCTTTCACCTTTTGCCTAAAAAGATGTTAAAAAGCAAGGAAACTTTGGATAAGGCGGGAATGTGCACTTACTAAACTGGGAAGTATGATGGGTTGTGATAATATTATCTATAATATTTCCAAAGAACTCATGTAAGAATTTTAGGCAAGTTTGACCCTAAGGAAACAAGTGGATGCCAACTAGCTAGTGTAGGACCTAGGAATTTAACCAACATGATTGTATTTTATATCCTAAGTATGGGAATTGGTTTTGATTATTCTAACACCCCCAATTAATATTTAATTATGTAAAATATCATAATTATAGGGCCTAGAAACAAGTATTATTCACCCTTTACATACTGCTTGTCCATACAAAACAAGGAAAGATGCAAAACTACAAAGGGGAACATCCTACCATAAACATGGACATGAAAAAAATTGTATGAAATCTTGTCTTCAATCAGTATTCGCCACAAGATCAACTATCCCTAGCATTGATTTGAGATTGTTGAAAGTATTCTTAAAAAACACCTTGGTGAAGATATCTGCAACTTGCGCAGATGATGCGCAATATATGTGCAAGCCCTCTGATGCAGTGCATATGGATCTTTATGTGTTTGGTTCATTGTCTCAGTACTGGATCAGTTGAGATTTTAATGGTACTTTAGTTTTCACAATAGATTATTGTATACTTTGGTTTTCACAATAGATGATTGTATAAGTCTCATATCGAATCCCAAACTCTCCAAGTATACCCCGCAACCACAAACATTGAGTAGTTGCATTCACAGCTCCTTTGTATTCTTCCTTTGTAGATGAAAGTGAAATGGCACTTTGATTTTTACTTGACCACTTGATTGGTTCATATTCAAGCATAAACTCATTTCCAGAAGTTGATTTCATATCAGTGTTATCAGTTGCCTAATCAGAATCAGTAAAACCAACTAACTCTAGGTCATATTTTGCAACATAGTGAATCCCATGTGTCCTTGTTCCCTACACAAAGTGTAAGATTCTTTTTGCTTCCCCCAAATCGATTTCATAATTATGATCCATGTGTCTATATTCCACACTCATTGCATAAGATATATTAGATCGAGTATAAGTCAAATAAAGAAGACAACGAACCAGCTTCATATACAGTGTGTTGTTTACCAATGGAGTGGAATGTGTTTCTTTAAGCTTAAATCCTGAAAGGAAAAGAGTCTTGCTTGGCTTGAAATCATTCATGTTGAAATTTTTCATCAGGTCTGAATCATACTTGGACTGATGTACCTTGATTCCAATATCTGATTGAGAAATATCAAGCCCCAAAAATTGGCTCAACAATCCCAAATCAGTCATGGAGAAAGCATGTTTCATTGCACCCTTCAAGGAGGCAATATCTTTATGGAACTTCCTGTTATAAGAAGGTCATCTGCATACAAAACAATAATTATAATTGAACCATGAATCAACTTCAAGTATACATTTTGATCAGAATTGCCTCTACAATAGTTCTGTGATAGCAGAAAGCCATCAATCTGGGCATACCAAGCTTCGGGAGCTTGTTTTATCCAATAGAGTGATTTATTCAACATGCATAGAAGATATGGATTAGTAACAAAACCCTTTTTTGTTGCATATATATCTCTTCTTTGAGATATCCATGTAGAAAGGAACTCTTCACATCCATGTGATGTACCCCCCATTGCTTGGAAGTTGCAATGGCCAAAACTAGTCTTATGGAGTCCATCTTTGCCACTGGTGCAAAGGTATCATTGTAGTCAATGCCTTGGAATTGGGAGAAGCCCTTGGACACTAAGCTTACCTTATGCTTCATAGGAGATCCATCAGCAACAAACTTTGTCTTGAATTTCCATTTGCACTTGACTAGCTTTCTCCCTCGTGGGAGATTGACTAGTTCCCATGTTTTATTCTTCTGGAGCGAATGATATTCCTCCTTCATGGTTGTTTTCCATATTCGATATTCTGATGCTTATTCATATGTTTGTCGGTCTGATTCAACCATTAGATACACTTTTCAACAAAGAAGGGGTCATTGATAGAAAGGGCATTCTCGAATTGAGATCTAGTTCTTCTAGGATCACTAGGATTCCCAGCTAGTTCCCCAGCTGCATGAATGGTATTTTATTCCCACTTTGGACTTGTAGGTGTGTTAGGATATGAAATTAAATCATCATTATTAGACATATCAGAATCAGAAAGGTTATCATCCTCTTCACATACAATCAGAGGTGGTGGTGGTGAAGAGGACTCTCCAATTTTTGATGCTGGCATGGACACTTCTTCAAACTAAACACTTCTTTCAATAAATGCTATTTGAGTGCTCATGTCGATCATCTTATACCCTTTGGAATCTTCAGAATACCCAAAAAATAGGCGCTCTTTACTTTTTGGTTCCAAATCCTTCCTCTTTTCTGTTGGAATTCTAGCTCAATCTTTAGAGCCAAAAATCTTGAAATGAGACACATCAGGCTTGTGTCCACTCCAATCTTAGAAAGGAGTGATTCCATCAATATGCTTGTGAGGAACCCTATATTATGGATGTAGGATGCACAATTTATAGCTTCATCCCAAAACTTTGGTGGCAAAGTCTTAGACTCCATCATGCAGGTTGCCATTTCCTTTAGAAATCTATTCTTCCTCTCAGCAACACCATTATGATGAGGTGTGTAGGGAATAGAGTGTTGCATTTGGATACCTGCATCTTCACAATATTGAATGAACTCATACTTGACATACTCACCACCATTATTATATCTGAGGATCTTAAGATTTATTCTAGACTGGTTCTCAACGAAGGCTTTAAAAACCTTGAAGAGGTAAAAAACTTCAGACTTATGCTTGAGGAAGTAAACCCAACAATATCTAGAAAATTCATCTATGAAGGTTAGGAAATACTTGTCTTGAATCATGGAGATATGAGGAAAAGGATCAATAATTTCACTATGGATAAACTAAAGAGGTGCAAAGGTTCGCTCATGACTGACTGTTTCATACTTATGCTCTGGTTGTTTTCCTAGAATGCAACCTTGACAGACTCCTTTGGAAAACTTGATCTTTGGCAACCCTATGACCATGTATTTTTCACACAAATATGAAATATATTTGTAATTTAGATGACCAAACCTCTCATGCCAAATCTTGTTGGCTTCATTAACATGAATGAGGATAGAAGAGGGATTTGAGAAGGGCATGAAGTGTGAGAACTTATACACTTTCAAATTGTGATCCACAAAACCTTTAGTAAAGACTCTACCATTCGAAATCTCAGATATTTAAACATCATTGGGATTAAAACAACCTTCTTAGGAGACCTAGTGTGGGTCATCTGATAGATTGACAAGAGATTAGCTTCGAGACCCGGGACATATGAAACATTATTGAAGGAACCATGGTCAAGATCTATTCTACCATTTCCTTTACTCTCAGTTTTAGAGTTATCTCCCAACAAAATCTTTGGACCATTCGAATCATCAAGAGAGGAGAAAGAATCCCCTGTCGAAATCATCTGCCTTGAATCTCCAGAATCAATGATAAAGAAAGGAGATATTACATTGCTTGCAACCAGGGCATGAACTCTCTCCTCTTCTAAACTTGATCCTCCTTCCTTCTTCTTTGCGCCTTCAAGAAGAGAGATGTTGTGTTTTCCCAGGATTTGATTCAACATATCGATTTGTTTCTTCATACAAGATCTCTCAGGATGAAATCCCCTACCACATTATGTGCACTTGCTCATTTCACCTTTACTTTTCTTCTTCTGGGATTTTGTCTTCTTGGAGTTTGAGGACGCCTCATGAGACTTGGACTTGTCTCCCTTTTGATTAGGAGGCTTCTTAGACTTCTTATTTCCTTTGGAATCCACCTTTGAATCTCCAACAACCAAAGCTTTATACTTGGAAGGTTTGATGGTTCCCATCATGACCAACTTGTCTTTCTTCTGAGTCAAGGATTCCATGAAATCTGCTAGTGAAGGAATCTTCTAGTTTCGAGCTGTCAGCTTGGTGGAATGGAAGGTCAAAACAAATACTAAGTAGTTAGGGACAAGCTTCAAAGGTATGGCCAAGAATAGTTGTTCAACCTTCTTTTTGATACCACACTGTTTCAACTACAAAACTAATGCTTTGAACTTGGAGAAGTAGACTTGTAAGGATTCAAAGCTACTTGGAATCAGTGAAATCAACTCATTCTCTAGTTGATGTCCCCTCATTTCATTTGTCTTTCCAAATAAATTTTGATGCTTATCCCATACTTCATTTGGTGATGTCAATCCATCAAGATGGAAAAGAAGGTCTCTCAAAATGTTGAGACACAAAAGACCATATGCCTCAACTCTCATATTGTGCCACTTAATATTCTATGTTGTTGCATTAGGATCAACCTCAATTTCCATGGTCACTCTATAGAGGTATTTACTTCTCATCAGAATCTCCATCTTTTCCTTCCATTCAAAGTATTTGAATGGAGTCAAGATGATATGGTGAGATTGATCAATTCTTCAGCAACTAACCGCGCCCTTGAATAGACCGAATGTGCTCCCAATGAGTGATCTTGATCCTGCAAAAGCAATAGAGGAGGAGAAAAATCGATCTACCAAGGCTCTAATACCATGTGGAAATTTAGCCCAAGCTTAGATCAATTGAACTCACAAAATTACTTATTAAACATGCATAGATTCACTCAAAATGGAGACTGTAAATGGAGCATGATACAAAATTCTATTGAATAAGTTTATCTCAGCCAAAATTATGACAGAATAGGGTGTCCAAATATATAATTACATTAGAGATTCGAATTCATAAGGACTCTATTCGAATCAGCACAAAAGCAGGCTTACTAAAATAGTGAATATCCCCCATAGGTGCATAAAACACTTTCATAATCTGTCAATAAGGTCACAATTATGCTGATTGATTTGTATCAAATAATAAGTGAAGTAAAGTGGACAAACTTGTGCATTTAGAGGAGAAAAGGAAGGAGGGTGGGTTGTGTCAAAAACAAGGCAGTTGCCTTAAAACTAGCTTTCACCTTTTTCCTTGAAAGTTGTTGAAAAGCAAGGAAACTCTGGATAAGGTAGGAATGTGCACTTACTAAACTGGGAAGTCTGATGGGTTCCCAGATCTTATCCAGAATATTTCCAAAGCGCTCATGTAGTAATTTTAGGTAATTTTGACCACAAGGAAGCAAGTGGATGCCAACTATCGAGCATGGAACCTAGGAATTGAACCAAAATGATTAAATTTTATATCCCAAGTATGGGAATGGGTTTTGATTATTCTAACATCCAATTCTTTATTTTTTGTATGCCTAAAACATCATCCTTGAAGATAAATATGTTTGTAACTCACTGTTGACCACACCTAGGGCTAATCTGAGCTTAAAAATAAATTTGGGAACATAACAATATGGTATAAACGAGTGGCCATACCACTGTGTCCTCTAATAGCAACCTAGGAGAATAAAATATATCTTTGAAAGTAATAAAAATGTCATTTTTACATGGTATCCAGAAGTTGGATGATAAATTGACCATAAAAATCAGTATATATGCCCATAACTGAAAAATTGAATGTACCAATGGACTCAAAATGTCCAAATCATATAGGAATGAGTACTCATACTCCATATGCCCATCAAAATATGCATCAAAAGTTCTATGCATTCCCAGACAATAATAAAAATAAGGTATGTAAATGTTGATAATCATAATAATAATGCAAGACATCACAATAAACCACCATCTGTAGCATGAATCCATCTAATGAACATAGATAGGCCATGAATAAGCAATATAAAACATCTTCAGCCAAACTTATCCCATAACCTGTTGTTGATTTGGTCAAACTGAGTTGATCAGTTCAAAAATGATCAGAATGATGACTCAACTAAAAATCTCTGATGCTACAAAGTTAAAAAGGGTAAAGCGTGCTTCCTTATCTATGTTAGTATCAAGAATAAAGTATAAAGTGGTTTTTAACTAACAATCATAAGTAATAAACATGAATAATAAGTCCAAATAAAGGTAAATAGTCATTCCAAACAAGAGCCTCAAGTGTATACTCATGTACAAACTTGACCATTTTTCTAATCATGGGTGAGAGTGGGAAGAACAAATTTAGTCTATGGAAATTACTTGACTCTCAACACTATGAACATCTCATCTAAAGGAGAAAGGGGATCCACACTACACATATGTTGGAATAGATGAACATTGGTGAATGGTGGTGTCTCACATATGGGTGGAATGATGGGAATGTTTCAACTAGACTCTACACAAGTGACCCTCATTTGAATTTACTTATGGTTATATTTGTACACTTTAGATTTAACATTTAGATCAACTTTCACTAGCCATCCTCCAAGAGTAGGTGCCCTGAATAGCCTCGCAGGCCTCAGATAATGACTTGGTATGACCTCTATTCCCCACCACCATCCATAGGTGTGATGGAGTGACCATCCTATTCCCCTGTGTGGGAAAACTACCTTACATCATACAAAGCATGAGTGCACGTCACTAGAAACTGAATAGTTTCTTGAATATAATTTACTTTATTTGCAGTATTGTTTAAAAACACTGTTTTGCAAACTGGGCATCCATTTATATAAATCATTTAAGTTCTAATGCCTTAGTGTTGAAAGACACTTTTGGTTAGAACTACTGGTTTTTGAGGACTAGAGGAAGACAAACCATGTGATGAAAATCACACAAACCAACACTGAGACACGAGGTAAACATGGAATCTAATCCATCATAGAGGCATAGGTGGGGGAAATCCTCAATTTCACTAGTCAAGATACAAGTCAATTCTAAAAGAAAAATGTGTATGAAAATGGATGGATGAAGTAAGTGACAAGGCAATGCCAAGACTAGCAAGCTGAGTCCCTATAGTGAAATGACCAAGTCCATACTAATAAAGGGAATGACCAATGAGTATACACAAGAACCTCCTGAGTAAAGCCAATAAATCACTTCTAGTTTATATCAATAAGAAAATCTAGATAATATATCACCAATGTATAGCCACCATAAACCAACTCAAGATACTAAAATAGATAAAAGATCACAAGCATAATCCAAGTGCGCAAACCAATTATCAGTTGGATCACATACATGCATTTGATTTGTACTTTTGAATGGTACTAGAACATTGTTGTTGTATATCATGGACACTATCAACATATCTGCTCTGAATAATAAAAAAAGGCTAACTCAATCATGAAATATGGGGTCATGAGGCTCAATCATGGAATGAAACTGGAAGTATGTATACTTTGTGTCCACTGGCTGTAAGAGTGATCAACATCTAAATGCTCATCTATTGCTGATCTCATGTACAAAATAATAAAGAAATGTCTTAGGAATGTGCTCAAAACTGCTTTGGAATAATAGTATCCCTGGCTATTATGGATGTGCCAATAGGGGCAATAGGAAAATCCCTTGTTTCCCCTTGTGTATGTTGTGTGCCCCTATGTTGTTCCTTGGTCCCCTTTGAGTCCTTAGTTGTCTCATTTTCCTTGTTGGTGGTCTCCTTATCGCTTGTCATGAACAATATCAAGAAGCCCATGACATATTGGTGGGGTATTTTCCTTGTTGATTCTCTTTGAAGAATCCCTTTGAACATGAATTTCTTGATGAAAGCATGTTGCATTCACAATTTCATTATATGTTTGTCTTCATAATCATAAATATTCCCTCACACCCTTGATCCCTGGAAGAGGTCCTTGGAACCCTTGGACATTTATGATGTGTCATTATAACCCTTATGATTAAGGGTCCTTGGAACCCTTGGGGGATTTTGGTTAATTATGATGAAGCCCTTGTTGTTGTTGTGATATTGTGGTGTTTGACCTTGAGGGCCTTATCCCTTGAAATTCAGATATTCTCACAAGCAAAGCTGGTTAAAAATGGTGTGGTAAACTTATATTGTTTTGATAAATCCCTTGTTTGGTGTTGTAGCCCATGATTGTAGTTGAAGAAGCCTTCAAGATGATTTTAAGTCAATCTTTGATGTCTTGCACATTTTGAAGAAAACAAAAGTGAAGGACCTTGTCAATGCAAGCAAGACCCTCATAGTAAGATATTACTCATCAAACCCTTTCCATTGCTATGTGGAGTGTCTCCTAAATCTTTACAGTCGATGATTTATTGACTTTTAAAGTTGACGTGGTATTTTTACCCCATATTTTGGGTCAATTGACCAATCAAAAGAGGATTTAATTATTTCTTTCAATATTTTTTTATTTTGAATTACATGTCAGCTAAGATAAAATTAAGGTTGATTTCCGCCACGTGAATGAGTATATATATCTCAAATATCCCACTCTCAAAGTGAAGTCGGAAATCAAGTTTAAAGAGTTTTATTTCTGATTGTGCATGTATATCTATTGAGGTAGTCGCAGATGACTAAGGAAGACAATTCAGTATACAAGCATGCAAATTTTAAGGTCTAATCTCTCTGATCTCAGGTTGAAAATGTTGAATGTTTTCTCTTATGAAGGCATCCAAATATGTACAACACTATTTGTGATGTAGCTCTAAAATTTGATGGGTTATTGAAGACTGAGGAAACCACAGTAAGAGGCAGAGTTCACCTGGTATCTTGCACACTATGGCTTGATTCAAAATTGGTTGAAGAAGGAATTTGAGTTTTTTTGCATCAATATAAAAGTATATTCAACCTAATTCGAGTGTTATCTTGGGGTTGATCTTTGTACATGTTTTTTCAAAACTGTCTTAAAGCAGTCACAATCACTTAGAGGAAGATGAAGATACTTGAAGATTGATCTGAAGGAACCATGTTGTAAGTGATTAAAGTATGATCTTGTCAAAGTTTAAATAGTTAATACCTTTGGGAAGGAATTTCAAGTAAATATATATATCATTGATGAAGCTATAGTCTTCAAATTGGACATACAATAACACGAGAGTGCTCTTCAAACACAACTCTTGGACAAAGGCCTATACTAATCAAGTAAGAGGTATTTTGGATTGAGTCTTGTAAAATTATTTTTGCTTGTACCTATAATCCTTGTTTTGATTTGTAATTTGATTGGATTTGTCTTGGATTGCGTTTGAGTTTGATTGGTATTAACTGCAAGTATTTGTTTTTGACCTAGTAGATTGTTAGTGATTAATACCATTCTTGTTTAATTGCTTAGCTTTGTCAGTACTCCTTGACAGTATTCTTTGACAGTGTGTTAGTAAAGGTGTGTTGTTGAACGAGCTTGATTAGTCACATTGATTGACCTAAGTTTTGCTACATCTTATTGATCTAGACAATACTTCTTGATTTCCTTTTGATCTAAGTGGTGATAGTGAGTGGTTGACTGAAAGTGATTGGTTTGACAAATTGTCAAAGTTGACATGTAAGTTGTTAGGGTGCTTCTTGTTTACCTAGGTTCATATCCCCTGTTCGTCACCAAAGTCCGAGATATCAACCCGACATAGCAGGACCCCGTCGGTAACACCTGCGACAAAAATGCAATATCTTATGGGAACTTCCAGAACCAAGCTTCTGCAGTTATTTGGGGATTTCTATTCTTAGAGTAATTTATCAAATCACCCGACCGAAGCTAGGAATTATACTTATTTTTCTTTGTTTATTCATTCAAGATAACTGTATACTCATCCATCGACACAGATCACAACAATTAACATAAAAGCATTATCATGGATTCAATCTATTAGCAATGCAACACATTATGACCCCAAACATCATCTAGTCGTCAAAGTACACCTCAAGAAATTTATGAATAAAGTATTTGAAATAAACCACTACTATTCTGGAAAAGATAGAAGGATCATTCTTGAGTCCAAAAGGAATTATCGTATATTGGAAACACCCCCACTCCGTCGCAAAATTTGTTTTGTGTTGATATTCCTTCACGATCCTGATTTGATGGTATCCAAAGAACCCATCAATGAATGAATAGAATTCTTGACCCCCAAAAATCTCCAATAATTCATCTGTAATTGGAGTCAGAAATGGGTCGTGTAAGTAGGCATCGTTCAAATTCCTTAGGTTGACACAAATACATACTTCACCAGCAATTTCCTTATCCTGCATTGTGGGCTGATCAACTCATATTATTCAATCAGTTATATGATACTTGGATCCAACATTCTATTAACTATATCTTAACTTTTTATTTTTACCGCAAATTCAACCAATATGGTCACTGCTTCACAGGCTTTGCGTTGGTATTTAATGATATCTTCATCTCTCCAAGGTCCCTGACAATCCCCTTCATCTCTAAAAATTTTGTAGGGAACAGATCCTGAAATTCATGCAGTATGTCTGTGATCTTCCCTACAGTTTCATCGTCCCAATAACCTCCAATATTAATGAACATTGGATTTTTTGGAGACCCCAATATTTACTTTCTTGTATTTCAATGGATTCATAAACTGGTTACTTGAAATATCAAATCCTTAAACCATGCGAGTACCTTCATCCTCTGGGATGTTTATGTCTCGTGGGTCATAATCATCAAGTTCACCCATCACATTATAGCACTCCATCCAGTGTTGGATTGTCGTGATGCTCTGATTAAATTTTATCATCGACACCAAGATGTCTTCAAATATCTTCATCTTGATTACTTGTAACACATCATCAATAGAGGGATGGTCATCAACAAAATCAAACTTGTGTGTAAAGATGGGAGCTAGTTCTTCCCATTCAAATGTCCCTCACTGAAGCTCAATCGATAGGTATCAATTCCTTGGTATCATGTCCAGTGTATGTATGAACTGATGGACCCATTCCTGTCGCAAACATACCTCCCATGTCGCACGATAATATTCAATGTGCTTGACATGATTAGTAAATCATGTGTGCTTCTAACTGATATAGTTGATCTTCTCTCCAAATCAGATCTCCATCAATCTTTGACATTGAGGCCATTCTGAGATAGATTGTTTATGTGCGACCTACCATCTGGAAGGTGTAGCTCTTAATGCAAAGTCCAGGGAGGACAAGCACTGATGTTATGTAACATTTTCTTCAAATTCTATAAGAAAAGATTCAAGGTTAGGTAAACCTTTATACGTAGGTATATCACTTACCTTGATACCTACCCGTCGCACAAATTGTGTAATTCTTGCGCATCTTCTCATCAACACTTCATGCAATTGGTTTTTCCAGTTTTCCAAAGCTTCTCCAGAATCCAATGTGAAAAAATTAATGTTGCACCAACTGAGATTTTCGTCAGTTGTTGGATTCACATAATCATCCATTGTATAAGTAATTCTATATATATTGTCAATATATCCTCCTTTCCCTTCACTGTTCACTTGCTTGATATATATCTGACCTTCCTGTGGATTAATTGGTGCGACCACCCTTAACTCTAAGTCTTCAAATGTTAAGATTCTTTTCTTAAAATTGATAATGGCATGATTATGGATTTCCCAGTCGATCCCCAGAAGTGTGGGATACGGATTTGTATCATTGACAATGTCAATCACTTCGAAGTCGGAATAAGTTTTGAGTTCTTCTATCTTGATAGGAACTTGAGTCAGTCGATCGATAGGTAGAACTTTCGACTGATTTCCTAATCTGAGCTTGACAGGAGACCATACGATTATCGGCTTCCACATACTCTCCCAAGTCTATCTATTCAAAATGTTAACATCGAATCCCAAGTCCAAAATAATATAATCAATGTTGTAATCTCCTATTTGGGCAATCATTCTCACTTATTGACTAGTCTTCAATATTTTCTCGATATGATTAACCATTTTTTCTAGTCGCACCTCTTCTTGAGGTTCTTCTATTAAAGATGTCAATTCTGTGACAACATCTTTATCTTGTATTAGTTCTAAGTAACTTTTAAAGAATTCTTTTAGTTTACTAACATTTTCCATCAGTTGCTTTCGGAACAACTGGTCAAATTGTTGAAATATTGAGAGGGGGTGAATCAATATTTGTACTATTTAAAATTTTAATTAAAATCAATTTGTTGATCACCAATCACAGCACACCATCAATGTGTATTAAAATAACAAGTTGCACAGTACACAATATTTTTTTACGTGGAAACCTAAGTTCTAGGGGTAAAACCACGGAAGCCTTTTAAAATAGTTTTCCATAAATGACTGGAAAGAGGCAACAACCCCCTTATTACAAAGACTTAAATTTTCCAGCTACAACAGGAAGGAGGCTACGACCTCTTGATTTATAGGCTTCAACCTGAAGGAAGCTACCACTCTCTAGTTTTCCGCCTTCAACCGGAAGGAGGCTACAACCTCCTTTCCTTTCCTCGTCCTGCTACCTTGATAAGAAAAAGATTGGCAAACTTGTGGACCTTTCAAATACCAAGCTTTGAATCTATTGTTGATAACCTCTGCAATCTAATCACTTCCAAATCATCCCTGTATATATATCAATGCCACATACTGCTCATGTACATCCTTGTACGCATCATCATACACTATCATTGAACAAATATTTATTCTCTTCATGCATCGTTATAGGTGTGCATCAAGTATGAACCGTCATCATCAGGTATGTACAATTATCAACATATGTGTAAGTATCAAGTACACATCATAGTGCATGAAAGAGTGTCATCATGCCATATAATGCATGTTCATCATCATCATATTCAAGGCATGTATCATTATATCAAAGTGTATAGCATAATGTGCATCATAGAGAGTTCATCGTAGCATGGGAGAGTATCAACACAAAAAATAAACCATTGTATGTATTATACATACTGTTCACACACATTCACTGTTTTTGCACATGTTGCTCATACACTAGTACACTTATTGTACATATTCACTTGTACAATACATTTGTACACTTTACATCTGCAGACATATCACTGTTCTTACATAAATATCTAAGTAGGAACATACCTTGTTAATGAGTTACTGTAAGTGTTGAAGACCATACCAATAAGAGGAAACTTCAGACCGCGAGGAGACCTCATCTTGAGACTGTAAGAGGCAACAACACGTATACTTTGACCAAAGGAAGGACGGTTCTGAACTGTAAAAACCAGACTGTGTATGTATGTTGTTATGGACTTCTTCCACCAATTTTTTTAACACTGTATTGCATCCAAGGCATGGACTGCTCAAGCTAGTAGATATCCAAGAATTTCAGACCAATCAAGAACCAAAATATGACTATGTGAGTGTTGTAAAGAGACCTTAGGAAATCATTGTTTTAAGATTTAATCTATGTGTAGTTTAGATCTGCTAAAGGATGAAAAACTTGGGTGTTAGTCCTCCCAAAAGGGTCTGTTGTCTAACAAAACTTCTTGCCTTTAAACTAGAAAAATTACCTCAGTTGCACCACCTGAAATATCAGTCAAACAAATGAAAAGAAGGGCCACCAAAAAGTCAAAACTTAGGTTTCATACAATTGTTGTTATTCCCTCAGACTGTGAAATAAAACTCAGTAAAGAACCAACATAAAAACCTCAGTCATATTGCTGCTACTTAACCCAGCGAAAGATAGCCTTAGTTTACTATCATATCTCAGTCAAAGAAGATCAAAAACTCGGATCCCAAAACAATTAACTTTTCTGTCTGCTCCTCTAAATCTGTTGTAAAAAAAATCTCACAGACCTACTGCTTCCAAAATTCCTTAGATAGATCGTGGAATTTTTTATGATTTAGACAGTGACAAGTATAAGTATATTTAGGAGTATAGGGCCGACCTCTTTGAAGGTTTTTTTTTTGTGTTTTAATTAAATTTTAATTTAATTCAAAAACATTTTATGGGGCCGACTTGTTTGAAGAGGATTTCTCCATAAAAGGGGTTTCTTTAAAGAGTGTTCAGCGTTGGAATTTAGGGAATTATGTAATGTATTAAATTAAAATATATTAAAAAAATGTTTTAATATGCCATTGTTTAATCAAGGGGGTTGTTTCAACATTGGAGCTTCAAACAATTCTTAATATTTTATTTATTAAAACTTAAATGATATTTTAATCATTAAAATATGTTTTAATGTTTTTATTAATTTTATTAAATCTTAAGAAATGTTTTATTATTAAAAAATTAATTGTTATTTTAACCTTAACCATGTATATGTGTGGGTGCCCATACTTCATGAAATATTTACCCATTTCTTGTTTTATTTAATAATTCATCTATTTTTATTAATTATTAAAAAAAATTAATTCTTTAAGTATTAATTTTAGGGCTTAAAATAAATTTTAATTAAAAAATAAAGGGGTTAAACTTTATATAAATATTTACCCATTTTTTTTGTTTTATTTAATACTTCATCTATTTTTATTAATTATTAAAAAAGTTTTAATTCTTTAAGTATTAGTTTTAGGGCTTAAAATAAATTTTAATTAAAAAATAAAGGGGGTTAAACTTTATAAATGAAAGTTTAGGGTAGGCTTTTAAGTAATTTATTAAGTCATTAAGAGATGTTTTAGCACTTTAATTTAATGTTATTTTAATTGTATTTTACTCTTATTACTTGTTGCAAGTTTTTAATAGTGTTTTAAGGGAAAGGCATGTAGAGTAGAATGTAGGCTTAAGGGTAAGGGTTTTAGGGTAGTTTGTTAGGTCAATAGAGTTACCATATGTGAATACATGTAACCATCAATGTGTGGGGTTCCTAGGCTTCTCCTAGGGTACCATGACCATTATCAAACGCAAATGACCACTGAAAGGGTCATTTAGACTCTTGCAACTTTTTCAACCCACCAATAACATTTCCTAGGGTAATAGGGAAAGGTTGTTGTGCTAGGGAACCAAGGAAACAATTGAGGAACAATAAGACAACTTAGGGGTATTTAAAATTTATACAGAGTGTACAGGGCTTTTGGCAATGTCCCAAGGGCTCCAAGGGCTTTAGACTTGGGCTTGGACAAGGTCAAAAGGTCTCCTTTGAAATTGACTGACTTCTAACCCTCTGGGGCTCCTCAAGGGGCACCAAGACACACCGACACACACTTGTTGGTATCAATGAAAATTTAGTCAACAATCTCCCTCTTTTTCGTTGATGACAACTCCAAAGCTCCCCCTTTAAGTGAGCTTCCTTCGTCCACAAATCTCCCCCTTAGAACATGCTTCCTTTACCTTCCTTATTCAACTTTTTCTCCCCCTTTGGCATCAATGGCAAAGGGTAATTCTGTCATGCTCCCCCTATTATACTGTTGTGTTATTGAAGATAGATCAATTCAATTAGGAGACAATATGACTCCCAATTTTTTTCTTGGGTACTCAAAAGTCTCTCTTGGAAGAGGTTTTGTAAAAATGTATGCATCTTGCTCTTTTGTTCCAATATATTCCAAATTGATATTATTTTATGTGACCTATTCCTAGAGAAAGTGAAACTTGATTGGAATGTGCTTGGTCTTGGAGTGCATAACTGGATTCTTTGAGATACTAATGGCACTTGTATTGTCACATAGAATTGGAATCGGCTCATTACATGTTACGTGTATGTATTGCACGGTTTGCTTCATCCAAAGAACCTGAGTACAACAGGTTTTTGCTGCTATATATTCTACTTTTGCAGTTGATAAGGACACTAAAGATTGATTTTTGCTTGACCAAGATACCGGACAACTTCCTAGAAATAAATTTGTTCCACTTGTACTTCTTCTATCATCAACCCATCCTGCCCAATATGCATTTGAATAAGCTATCAATATCAGCTCATTCCCTTTTGGATACCGAAGTCCAAAATCCATAGTTCCTTTGAGATCCCTGAAGATATTTTTAACTGATATAATGTGAGTTTGCTTTGGGGCAGCTTGAAATCTTGCAACTTGTCCAACAACTTGCATCACATATGGTCTCGAGGCAGTTACTTATAGTAGACTACCAATCATTGATATATAGAGCCTTTGATCAACTTCCTTAGATTCATTGTCTTTGCTCAGCTTACAACCGGTGATCATAGGAGTACTCATAGGTTTACAGTCTTCCATCTGGAATTTATTTAACATCTCCTTGTTGTATTTTGTTTGAGCAATAGAAATTCCTTCTGTTCTTTGAGATATTTGGAGTCCCAAGAAGAAGGTTGGAATTTCAAACTCTTTATGCATGTCCTTAGAAAATTGTTGACTCAGTGAATCATCATCACTTCCAAAGATGATATCATCAACATAAAATTCAATGATGAGAATGTTGTCATTGTCTTTTTTGATGTACAAATTTCTATCTGCTCTTCCCCTCTTAAAGTTTTGTTGTAGTAAGTACTTGTCCAATCTGGAGTACCAAGCTCTAGGAGCTTGTTTCAGTCCATATAAGTCCCTTCTGAGTCTGCATACATACTCCTCATTTTCTGAAAGCTGAAATCCTTTTGGTTGTTCGATGTAGACTTCTTATTCTAATTCCCCATTTAGAAAGGTTGATTTTACGTCCATCTGATACACTTTGATGTCTTTGGAGAAAACATAAGCCAAAATCATTCTGATAGCCTCTATTCTGGATACTGGTGCATATGTTTCTTCAAAGTCTATTCCTTTGACCTGAGCATATCCCTTGCAAACCAACCGAGCCTTATTTCTGATCACATGTCCGTCGTCATTCATTTTGTTTTTGAAAACCCACTTTGTGCCAATAACATTCTTGTTTCTTGGTCTAGGGATAAGTTCCCAAGTTTCATTCTTTTCAAGTTGATCCAATTCCTTTTCCATAGCTTTGACCCACTGCTCATATGTACTAGCCTCTACAAAAGTTCTTGGTTCAGCTGTAGACAAAAGAGAGAAGTGTACCTATTCATTTCTTCCAGATTGTCTTCTTCGGGTTCCTATTCCGGCATCCTTATCACCAATAATCTAATCTGATGGATGATTCTTTTGGTACCAGTTCTTAAGTGTTGGTTGATCCTTTTGTTCTTCTTGTTCAACAGTTGGATGATTTTGTTCTTCATCTTTTGTGAGTTGTTCTTCATATTCATCTGGTTGTTCTTCCACTTTAATTTTCTTCACTTATTTTTTATTGGAACCTCTCTCTTATTCATCATCTGATTCTTCTGAGACTTCTCTGGATGATGTTAGTTTTCCTTCATCTATCTTCACGTTAATGCTTTCTATCACTTTGTCCAATATCATATTGTAGCACTATAAGCTTTCCTCTTGGATGAATATCCAACGAATATGCCATCATCTACTTGAGAGTCAAATTTTCCAATCTTCTTATCGTCTCTTTTGATGTAGCACTTGCTTCCAAATATTCTGAAGTGTCATAAACTTAGTGCTCTTCTAGTCCATAGCTTGTAGGGAGTTTTGTCATTTTTGTTTCTGAGTAATCATCTGTTCAAGATGTATACTGCTGTAGGAACTGGGTGTCCCCAAAATGTTTCATTCAACTTGGATTCATTCAACATGATTCAAGCCATCTCCATTACTAATCTATTCTTTCTTTCAACAACTCCATTTTGCTGAGGTGTTCTAGCTATTGAAAATTGTCTCTTTATTCCATTCTTTTCATAGTACTTGTTGAATTCATCTGAAGTGAATTCTCCACCGTTGTCAGATATGAGGCATTTGATTTGTGACCCTATTTCATTCTCGACCAGTTTGTTGCATATTTTGAAACATCTAAAAGCTTCTAAATTTCTGTTGAGAAGACATATGTCATGTCCCCACCCCTCATACCGACAATGGAGAGGACATGACTAGTCTGTTGCTGCTGTCAAAACGAGCAATCTATCCCCATGAACATAATCATAAAAATGCATTGAATTAAAAACATACATATATGCATAATGCAATCTACAGCAGAATCCAAAACATTGATTCAAGCATTCAACATGTTCATAGTAATTCAATAAACAAATACAGTTGTGGAAATAAAATACAAAAGAATACTTAACTTGAAAAGAAGCTGGCCCGCAACTAGCTATGTTGCTGGAATGTTCCACCCAACCATAGGCTAGTGTGCTCATCAATCTCTCAACATCATTGCCACCCTCGAGCTAGGCATGATTCCACAAGGCACTAGGGAACAACATGCTCACACATAGCCAAAACCATACGTTCACAATCAAGCCAACACATCGTTGTGTTTCACATACTGTTAAGAAAACATGCCAATAACATGGAGGGGTTCTTGGCTTACTCAACCAAGCCAAACCATACATCAAACACACATTCATCCAATCAACAGATGGTTCCTTGGAATTACTTTGCCAAGCCATCACAAGGATGCACCCAACAACAAAATACCATTGCTGGGTAAGGGTCAAACGTCCTGGGAACCCAAAACATAAAAGGCAATTGGGAAAAATACCCTGGGTGAAAAACACAAATCCATAAAAAGTTCAATGTCTCTACTGAGGAAAAACGACCTCTACAAACCTTCATATCGTAGATATGCATTCAGGAAATCGTCCATGGCACCACGGGATAAAAAATGATCTCCCCAAACCCACAGGTTGTGAATCTCCTCAGGTCATTCACATAGCATCAACAAAACAGTTTTACCATCTTGGAGAAAGTGAGAACAATGCAGAAAATCATGAGGGAAGTTCCCAGCTTTCCCACAGAGGCAAAACGGCCACCCCAAACCCCAAGATCGTGGCCCATTCCTTCATTTGCCCAACAACACAGAAAACAAATTTTGAGCATGGAAAAATGAAGAAAATGGCCCAAAATGTGAGGAAGACAAAAATGGCCCCCAGAAAACACGAAAACGTGAACCTCTCCTGCATAGGCACTCAACATCACAAAAACAACTTCCCCAACCATGGAGAAACATGGGAAAACTGCAAAATCGTGAAGGGGAGAGCTCACCCCCCTTCCTGCTACGTGAGAGAGCTCACGTGAGTGAGAATGGGTGAGGAAATGAAAGACATGGGTGCATTATGGCTTGGGCATGCCTTCCCAAGGTTCTACTTGCCCCACAAGTCAAAAACACACTTTCCAAAAATGGGTGACTTCCCAAATTCGAATTTGACCTCCATACCTTTCCCATCCCAAGGAAATAACTTGACCTCCATAACTTGACCACTTTATGGGTTTTCCCTTAGACATTTGGCTTTTTCCCATGGCCCAAGGGTTTGATTATTTCCCCCTCCCTATTCCTTTTGAAACCATTCCCACATCTCTTTAACATTGCGGAGCGTAGCAAATTGTGGTATTTTTATTAATTTGCATTTTACATGAGGTCTCAAGCATATCATGCCTCGCTAGCACATAAACCATCGGCATCGATTTTAATCACCGATACATAAGACACTAAATCCATGGTGGGGCCTTTGCCTTGGGCTCCACACCATGATCAAATAAAAATATTTACATCATATGCAATTTAATACCATGGGGTAAAAAACCGGGGTGTTACAACATACCCATGTCATCCTGGTATAGTCATCAATAAGTAACATGAAATATTTTTCACTATTCAGTCGTTTTCTCTTGGTTGGTCCACATAGGTCATTTTGAATGAGCTCTAAAGGTGTTGTAGAAGAATTCTCTTTCGTCTTAAAATGCCGCTATTGTTTGTTTTCCATGTTGACACTGTTCACATACAAAGTTAGCAGGTTTTGTAACTTCCGGCATGTTTTAAACTGCTTGGTTTTTGTAAATTTTGACCAAATTTTCAAAATGTATATGCCCCATTATTTTGTGCCAAAGACAACTTTCATCTTATTTTCCCAAGTGAAATTTCTTAGACTCAATCTCATCCAACACGTATATGTTGTTTGGATTCCTAGTGGTTGTGGCTACTAATTTCCTTGATCCTTGCTTCCTTATTTTGCATCCTTTTGAGTTGAAGGGGAGTTCATGTCCTTGATCACACATCTGACTGATGCTAAACAAATTATGCTTCATGTTATCTACAAGCAAGACATTTTCGGCCAGGGAGTTTTTACTTCCAAGCTTTATTGTTCCCTTTCCTAGTACTTTTGCTGAATTGTTATTCCCAAACGATATAGGTACTTTATCCTTTTCAATATTGATAAAAGAATCTTTGTTACCTGTCATATGCTTGGAGAAACTCTTATCAACATACCATTTACCAGAGGTGTAATTATGAGATTGAAGAGAAATTCCACATTCATGGTTGTTCTTGTGTTTGATCCATACCTTGATGGGCATGTCCTCATTTCTTACTGCTGGTATCTTCATTCTACGATTTCTAGCCATATGTCCAAAGTTGTTACACTTGTAACATTCTATTTTTTATCTCAAGGGACCAAATATGTTATTGTACTGTGGTCTTCTGAGGATTGCAAGGTTATTCCTTGTCTCAAAAGTTTCTTCTTTGAAAACAGTTTACAGCTTTGTGTCCAAATATTCCACATGTAACACAATGCCCATAAAAGAAATATCCATACCTGGGAACATATGAAGGAGGTTCTTTTCTGAGATCTGGTCTTTCTTCTGGCCCTACTTCTGATAAGGGTTGTTTTGGTTGACATTCGATCTCTTCTTCATTTATGGAGTCCTTGACAACTTCTACATAAATTCTTGCCTTCTTTTCATTATCTATCAACATTGAACTTGAGGCTTCATTGTTATTCTACTTGTATCCTATACCAGTCTTGTCGAAGAATGGATTTTGATTGTTGATGATTTGTTCTAGAACCTTGTACATGTTTTCATAACCTTTTGCGATATCTTTTGTCTGCAGCTTGTTCTTCAGAGATACTATCTCAGCCTCATGATTTTCCTTTTCTCTAATATTTGTCATTAGTTGTTCAGTAAGAGAGTCTTCAACTCATTTGGCTTCTTCTAGTTTGGTCTTCAGGTCAACAATGGTTTGTTCAAACCGTTGTGCCTCTTCCTTAAGCATCCTATTCTCCTTCCTGACTTTCTTAAGCTCTTTCAAGGTGCTTACAAGTTCTGCCTCAAGATCTACTTCTCCTTCATCTTCGGATTCTTCATTACTATTAGGATCCTTATCTAAGTTTATTTCCATAAAGAGTACTTTATCTGGTTCACTGTCATCATCAGAATCACTGTCACTGTCATTGTCGGAGTCACCATCATATGAGCTATTGTCTCTTTTTGTGTAGAGACTTTCTTCTTTGCAAACTTTCTTCTGTTCTTATTCTTGTAATTATTGTACTTATTGTAGGGTTTAAAATTGACATCCTCATCACTATTTGAGTTCTTTGCATATGGACATTTAGAAGAAAAATGACCTATCTTTCCACATGAAAAACATTTATGAGGTAGCTTACCTTTGTATTTTCCAGTGCCTCTCTTCAATTTTCGAACAAAGTTGGTTATTTCTTCATCAACAGATTCATCACTTGTTGGCTTGTCCTTTGTTGATTTGTTCTTCCCATCTTGTTTGGAGGATACCTTGAATGATGCTTCCTTTATTGATGTGTCTTCGTCTTCAATTCTCATTTCATAAGCTGCTAGAGTCCTATGCAGTTGATCTACTGTCATAGTCTTCAGATATGTTCTTTCTTCTAGGGCAGAGATCTTGGGGTTGAACCTTTTGGGAAGAGTTCTTAAAATTTTTCGAACAACTATAGCCTCCTCAACCTGTTGTCCCAAACATATGATGGTATTCACAAGCTGATCAACTTGAAGAATATAGGATTCTATGTCTTCGTCTTCATTCATCCTTAGTTTTTCAAATTGCCCTCTGTATGTTTGAAGTTTGGCTTCCTTGACTTTGTTGTCTCCTTCATATGTGGTTTGGAGTTTTTCCCACATTTCCTTTGTAGAGGGGCATTTCATCACTTTGTTGAAGACAAATTCGTCTATAGCACCTAGGAGATGATTTATGGCCTTTGAGTTGTTGTTGTATTGAACCAACTCATATGCATCTATTGGTACGATATTTGGTACTTTGTACCCATTCTCAATACTCTGCCATATTTCAATTCCTTAAGCTTCTATGAAGGCTCTCATCCTTATGCTCCAAAATGCATAGTTTCTCCCATCAAACAAGGGTGTTCCAAATTTGCTTTGTTTAGCAAACTTCCCCATAATTACCTTCTGGCAGTTAGTCTATTCTGAAGGAACCTGCTGTGATACCAATTTTTTAAATACTGAGAGGGGGTGAATCAGTATTTGTACTATTTAAAATTTTAATCAAAAGCAGGTTATTGATCAAAAATCACAACACATCATCAATGTGTATAAAAATAACAATTTGCACAGTACACAAGAATTTTTGATGTGGAAACCCAAGTTCTGGGGGTAAAACCACGAAAGCCTTTTAAAAATAGTTTTCCAGAAATAACTAGAAGGAGGCAACAACCCCCTTATTATAAAGACTTCAATTTTCCAACTGCAACTGGAAGGAGGCTATGACCTTCTGATTTACAGGATTCAACCTGAAGGAAGATACCAATCCCTAGTTTTTCGGCTTCAACCCAAAAGAGGCTATGACCTCCTTTCCTTGCCCCGTCCTGCTACCCTAATAAGAAGAAGATTGTCGAACCTGTGGACCTGTCAAATACCAAACTCTGAATCTACTGTTGATAACCTCTTCACTCTAATCACTGCCAAATCATCCCTGTATATATATCACTGCCGCACACTGCTCATGTACATCCTTTTACACATCATCATACACTATCATTGAACAAATAGTTCTTCTCTTCCTGCATCGTTATAGGTGTGCATCAAGTATGAACCGTCATCATCAGGTATGTACGATCAGCATTAGATGTGTAAGTATCAAGTACACATCATAGTTCATGGAAGAGTGTCATCATGCCATATCATGCATGTTCATCATCATATCATCATCATACTCAAGGAATGTATCATTGTGTATTGTTATATCAGAGCGTCTAGCAGAATGTGCATCATAGAGAGTCCATCATAGCAAGGGAGATTACCAACACAAAAGATAAACCATTGTATGTATTATACATACTGTTCACACACATTCTTTGATTTTGCACATGATGCTCATACACTAGTACAATTACTATACATATTCACTTGTACAATACATTTGTACACTTTACATCTACAGTCATGTCACTGTTCTTACATAAATATCTGAGTAGGAACATACCTTGTTAATGATTTGCTGTAAGTGCTGAAGACCATACCAATAAGAAGAAACTTTAGATCGTGAGGAGACCTCAGCTTGAGACTGTAAGAGGAAACAACAAAGATACTTTGACCCAAGGAAGGACTGTTCTGAACTGTAAGAATCAGACTGTGTATGTATGTTGTTATGGACTTCTTCAACCAAGTTTTTTAACATTGTATTACATCCAAGGCATGGACTGATCAAGCTAGAAAATCATCCAAGAATTTTAGACCAATCAAGAACCAAAACTTGACTGTGTGAGTGTTGTAAAGAGACCTTAGGAAATCACTGTTTTAAGATTTAATCTTTGTGTAGTTCAGATCTGCTAAAGGCAGAAAAGCTTGGGTGTTACTCCTCCCAAAAAGGTATGTTGTCTAGCGAAACTTCTTGTCTTTAAGCCAGCAAAATTACCTCAGTTGCACCACTCGAAATATCAATCAAACAATGAAAAGAAGGGCCACCAAAAAGTCAAAACTTAGGTCTTCTATAACTTTTGTTTATTTCCTCAGTCTGCGAAATAAAACTCAGTAAAGAACCCACATAAAAACCTCAGTCATACTGTTGCTACTTAACCCAGTGAAAGAGAGCCTCAGTTTACTATCAGATCTCAGTCAAAGAAGATTAAAAACTCGGATCCCAAAACAATTAAGTTTTATGTCTTCTCCTCTAATTCTGCTCCTTTACATCTGCTGTAAAAAAAAACTCACAAACCTGTTGCTTGCGAAATCCCTCAGATAGATCATGGAATTTTTTATGGTTTAGACAATGACAAGTATATTTATACACGTTTTAGGAGGAGTCTAGGGTCGACCTCTTTAAAGGTTTTTTTTTTATTATTAAATTTTAATTTAATTCAAAAACATTTTATGGGTCCTACTTGTTTGAAGATGATTTCTCAATAAAAAGGGTTTCTTTAAAGAGTGTTCAACGTTGGAAGTTAGGGAATTATATAATCTATTAAATTAAAATATATTTAAAAAATATTTTAATATGCCATTGTTTAATCAAGATTTTTAGGGTTGTTTCAACGTTGGAGCGTCAAACAATTCTTAATATTTTATTTATTAAAAATTAAATGATATTTTAATCATTAAAACATGTTTTAATGCTTTTATTAATTTTGTTAAATTTTAAGAAATGTTTTATTATTAAAAACTTAATGATTATTTTAACCTTAACCATGTATGTGTGGGTGCCCATACTTCATTAAATATTAGCCACTTCTTGTTTTATTTCATACTTCATTTATTTTTTAATAATTATTAAAAAAAGTTTTAATTCTTTAAGTATTAGTTTTAGGTATTAAAATAAATTTTAATTAAAAAATAAAGGGGGTTAAATTTTATAAATGAAAGTTTACGGTAAGTTTTTAAGAAATTTATTAAGTCATTAAAATATGTTTTAGCACTTTAATTTAATGTTAATTTAATTATCTTTTACTACTTATTACTTGTTGCAAGTTTTTATTAGTGTTTTAAGGGCAAGGCATGTAGAGTAGAATGTAGGCTTAAGGGTAAGGGTTTTAGGGTAGTTTTTTAGGTCAATAGAGTTACCATAAGTGAAAACACATAATCATCAAGGTGTGGGGTGCCTAGGCCTCTCCTAGGGTACCATGACCTTTATCAAACACAAATGACCACTGAAAGGGTCATTTAGACTCTTGCAACTTTTTCAATCCACCAAGAACACTTTCTAGGGTAATAGGGAAAGGTTGTTGTGCTGGGGAAGCAAGGAAACAACTGGGGAACAATAAGAAAACCTAGGGGTACTTAAACATTCTAGATGGTGTACAGGGATTTTGGCAATGTCCCAAGGGCTCCAAGGGATTTAGACTTTGGCTTGGATAAGATCAAAAGGTCTCCTTTGACATTGAATGACTTCTAACCCTCAGGGGCTCCTCAAGGGGAACCAAGACACACCAACACACACTTGTTGGCAACAATGACAATTTAGTCAACACAAATCTCTCAGGAATTCCCAATATTTCTCCTTCAGGTGCTATATCAACAGAATTCGACGCTTGATTCCTATCAACGAATTCGTGTCGTGCATCCAAGAATACTTCCATTTCTTTTTGGACGTCAAATGGTGCTTTATTTTGCATTGTTGGTCACACATGTGGTTGTCCATATGGTGTTTCTTGATCTACCCCAGTCACATCACCTCCTCTTGTCATGAAAAAAATATGTGTCTCCCTTAGTTCAATAAATATCTTTTGGATATTCTAATTGCGGTTCGGATTGGGATTCTACGGTGGATTCATGTTTCCCACATTCTTGGCCTGTCATCTCGCAATCAACTGAGGACATTCCTTGACAGTATGATCAAAATATTTGCAGTACGAACATGTCGTAGTAGGACTCGTGAAGCCCCTGTAAAAATTTCCAGGATGCACACAATTATAACATATAATTTGGCCTCTTCTGCGACCAAATCCTTCTCCTTGTCCTCAACGTCTAAAAATTCCAACCCCCCTGGTTTGAAGGTATTGTTGTTATGGGTGTTGGTTCTGTGGATATTGGCCCTGAGGATACTTATCCTATGTATATTGATCATGATCTCACTCATCCTGCATCTTCTCATTGTTCTTCATTAAATAGGTATAAACTATTTTCTCCTACAACAGTTGATATGCTTTGCAATCCTTCTCATCATGGCCTACTAATATGCAGAATTTACATTATAAACTGGATGGCGCACTTACGATATTTTGTAAGTATAAACATTCTTCTGACCGATGCCCTCTATTTTGACATATTCTGTACCAAGAAATCGCTTTTGTATTTATTGGGTTTGGTGCTCCTGATGTGACATAATTCATAAATGTCGGGAAAATGTCTTTGTGGTGCCCTTCGGTTTTTCATCTGGTAAACTAGAGTTATTCTTGGACTTCCTTTCCCTTCTTGATATCTTGAAGTTTTAGTGTAAGGTTGGCTAGTTTCTACTAGATTTACATCATTCCTGCACTAGTCTCTCCGACCAGTGAGGATTCCAACTTCATAGCCAATTCCAGAGCCTCGGTCTGAGATACAATATTTTCCTACATCAAAGGAATTTGAATGTGTAGTAACAATGTTGAAATGAACCATTCTTTGTGTTGAATGTCCGAGATTTGAAATCTTTCTTTGGCCATTAGTGTCTTGAATCTTTGGTCAAAGTCCCAAATAGATTCTGTAGGAATTTGTTTAATTTATTTTATCTCTGTAATACATTGCGACTCAAATTTGGGTATTCTGAACTCATCTATTAATCATATCTGTATTTGATTTAACATTTTCTATGTGACTCTTGTCGAAACCATAGATAATTTCATGTACCAATCCAATGCATGACCTCTTAGGGTTTTGATCATTTGGGCTTTCTTGATGGCTTTATCTTGGACCTTTCGCACAATCCACATGGCTTCGCATAGAAACCAATGTTGTTCAAGGTCTTCTAACTTGTTTCCATTAAATATTGGAAACTTTATATCATTCTCGACCATTATATTTGTTCTTGCTACTGTTGGATTAAAGGTTTGGCTAGTGGGAGTCCCTTGTCTATTATTCCCACTATTATTGTTACTTTGATTGACAAAACTAATGGGTGATGAGTTTCTAGATCTTACCTTCAAGGATGTACACAGGGTTGTGGGTATGTTGTACACGTACTCTAGGTATGGAGCTTCTTCTTCGTCTTAGTTTTTATATATAGGTTGGTATTCCTCTTCCTCATTGCAAGAACCTTCATCAAAGTGCGACACCAATTTGTAGTCCTCTCCTCCGGTTGTACTACAAATCCCTCTTATGTTTACAACCCTTCTTCTCTTTCCCGATCGAAATATTCTCCCACTTCTTAGACGTCCACATTCTAGTTCAGTATTTCTACCACCAAGAAGCATCTCATATTACTCTGGTCCATTTTTCTCAAACTTCTCTTGTGACATATCCCAGGTCTTCACGTAGAAATATTTATTCGTCAAAATCCATTCTCAGGATCCCTTTCTCACATACGAGCATCTTGATCCAAGTATTTATAAAAGATGTTAGGTATCATCCTCTAGGTCCTTGTAAAAATTCTTTTTTCAATTTCACTTTATGACCATATAGTGTCGATAGCAATTTTAGTGATGTATCCTTCCAAAATATTGTCAACCCAGAAATCGACATCCCTAGTTATAGGGTTTCTAATACTTTTCAATCGTAGAATCAACTGAGGTATCCACTCTATCGGTTCTCCTCCTTGAAATTTTTTCTTATGTATCGCAAAATTTAACAACCATTCGTACAAAACAATGGGAAATTCACTAAAGAAAATATCATGGATATCGGTATAAAGGTATCGCTCCAACCACTCTATTGGATTTATCCAGGATCCTTCACTTTCTTCTCATGCAAATTCTAGTGCCTTAAAATCCACCGAATATTGAATTTTTTGCTTCGTTGGGTGCCACAACATTTCCCCACCAGAATTATTTACGATCTCGACAACATAACCATTTGTTGGGGTGATTTTGGTCGACCTAGATTCAAATCCCTTGTTCATCAACAAAGCCCGATATATCAGCTTGACAGAGCAGGATCCCATTGGTAACACCTACGACGCAGATGCAATCTCACCAGATATATCTTATGGGAACTACCAGAACTAGGTTTCTGTAGTTATGTGGGGATTTCTATTCTTACAGTACTTTATGAAACCACTCCACCAAAGACAGAAATTATAATTATTGTTCTTTGTTTATTCATTCAATATAACATTCTACTCATCCATCGACACATATCACAACAATTAACATAAAATCCTTTTCACATATTAAATTTATTAGCGGTGCAACACACACACACACACATATATGGGTTTATTCATAAACAGATGGTGTGCGACATATCTAGATCCACTAATTCACAACATACATGCATTCAACATAAACATAATTATCAAAGACACAGAGAAACAACATTTAACGTGGAAACCCATCCGGGAAAAACCACAAAAGTGCTCTTCATTTGGCATGAGAAATCAGTTAGCACCTTTCATCTATGCACTCAGCTTGCAGACTCTTCTTTATATGTTGTTTACAATTTGTACGGACTTATTTTCTCTCATGCTCTCTGGTTTTGGGTCTATGTATTTATTCTCTTATTCTCTCAACAATTTCCACACACAGCCTAGATCGATTCTCTAACTAAGAAGATATCTTCTCTCTTCAACCTAACACCTCAATCCCTGACTAACAAGGAGACACCCACATACAACTTGGGTTCTCCCTTTTATAATCTTTTACAAGTCTTAATCAACTCTTTTCAGTTAAACGACAACTTGTCATTTCTATTTTTCATACATTTAGTTACAACTAAAAATAGGCACTATCGAACCAAAATACAATTATGCTTTATTACCAAAAGCATGCTTTATTTTAACTAATTGTTTACCCACGATCAATTGAACTTTCCTTTTCACCTACTTTATTCTTCTTCTGTCGTGGTTCCTTCCATCGCGGCTCTTCTTTTGTTGCAGCTCTACTTTAGTCGCAACTCTTCTTCCGTTGCGGCCTCGTCCTCCGTCACATCTCTTGTTCCATCACATCTTCCTTTTTGTCTTGAGACTGAAATCTTTATCTTCTCGAGCAGAATTTTGGCCGAATTCTACCTAACTTTTCCTAGGGCCAACATAAGTAATAGATGTTGTGAGTGATTGCTTTGATCAACCCAAGTGTTTTCTTTGAAAACTGGTTTAACAAGTGTTGATCATGTCTTTAACTTAAGTGGATCTTGATTGATATTGATTGTTGATGTTAGCCTTTGACAATATTATAAGTGATAAATTGCTTGAGATTTGTTTGAGTTGTTGACATGCCTTTTGTGTCTAAGATTTTATGAGATGGACCGAGTTTAATATTGTTATTTAATTCTTTTATCTTCTTAGCTGAGGTTAGTTGGTTGAGGTTTTTTTTAATTGTCAAGTCTTCCTTGATTGTGGTTGAGGTTGGTTTTGGTGTCATTGAGTTGAATGTGATTGGAACGAATTGTGAAGTATCTTGGTTGATTTGTTTGAAGTCCTAAGGTATGCTTGAATGTGTCTCTTACTTGTTGAACTATTCCAAGTAAGAGGGGTTGGTTGACTATCAGAGTACTTGATTAGATTGGCATAAGATCTATGATCATATTAGCATAATTTTAGTTTGGAATAAGTACACAAGCAAGCTTGAAAAAGGTTTGGTTGAGCAGGTTGGTTTAATTGAGCAAGTTACATGAGCATATGCTTTGACTTAGATTGGTTGATGTGTATGAGAAGTTGGTTTGACTCAAGTTGAATGAGTTGTGTATGTAGTTGGTAGGACTCATAGAGTCATAGTTGGATAGTGTTGAATTATTGTAACTTCAAAGAATATTCTAAATGTATTTTATCGGTCCCCGATGTTCTTATCGGGAGAATCATTTGTGTTTCTTTGTACCTCGATGTTCCTATTGAGAGAATTACTAAGATTCATGAGGAACTCCCCTTCATTGTAAGTCGGGTCATTAGTACCCTCCTGAATATATTATTGTATTAAGTTAGTCCAGTTATGTCTACTCAAGCCTACATAACTGAGTTAAGTTTACTCGAGCCTACATAACTGGGTTAAATGTCAAGTGAACGAAAGAATATAAATAGAGTGAGGCGCCTCTCATTTGAGACACACACACTCACTTGTGTAGCGCATAAGAGAGAGAGAGAGAAAGAGCTGTAGCTAGAAAAGGAGAAGGATCAATTTTGGGTTTTACCTTTTATCTTTTGGGGCATCTATATTGAGGAAGCTTTTGCTGGGTTTTTCCCATTAGGGTTTTCCCAGGATAAATATGTGTTGTTCTTGTGATGTTGTTTCTCTCAGTGATCATGTCTATATGATTTTACAAAATTGAAATTAAATGCTGATAATCTAGCTTGGCATATGGAATTCTAAGAATTTGATGCCCTGCAACGGTTTCCTTCGTGCCTGCATTTTCACCAACGAAAAATATTCTGGACCGTTGATCTTTACTTGCTTGAATCCTGACTGTTCAATGACGTGGCTCTTTAAGATTTTGCAGATATGAAAGGTTGATTTATCCATGCTAGTTGGATCAGCGGAATCCACCACGATCGTAGATAAGCTCTTCTTTAAATATAAACCGTCAAAATATGCCAATCTTTAAGCCATTTCGCAAATCTGGAAAGTTATTTTCTTCGTGCAAGTTTAATCGATGGAAAGAATTTGCATCGTAGATCTTCATCATTCGTTCATTTGAGCCATTGAAAGCTGTGAGATATACCAAGTTCCATGATACATGAAGTCTAGATAAATCGTGCATATGTTCCCTTCTTCCACACCATCGATCTTTGTAGGATTCCCTTTTTGTCGTTGATCTGAGATCAAGCTGCGACGGGAGGAAATCGAAAAGCGGAATCTCTGCATTTCATGACCAAATTATTATGTTTTTTATTTTCTCCTTTGTCCTCCTTTCCGAACCATTGATATTGGGTGGGCTCATCTACAACCGTTGATCTGATATCAATCTATGGAGGGAGGAAATTAGAAATTCAACTTTTCATAACCAAAAAAAATTTATATATCCACCTTTTCACTTCTGCACTTCCGCTTCCGCCTTTCGTGAAAAATGGGCTGTGGGAAGCAGACTCTCAATTTTCTTCGGAGCTCAGTTTTGACCTTTCCTCTTCCGCCTTTCTACCTCCGCCATTTTCTTTCCACACCGTTGATCTATGCGCAAACTCTGTGAACCATCAATCTGGTGGATCGTACAATGCGAAATTCTAAGTCTTTGTGACCAAACATTTGTATATTCCACTCTCAGATTTCCACTTTCGCCTTTTTGCTTCCGCCTTTAGTAGAAAGAGTAAAATGAAAGGAGGATTTTCCAACTTTCACGACTGTGATTTTTCCTTTTCCAATTCTTCCATTTTCTTTCCCCATCGTCGATCTTTAGCGAAAGCGCTCTTGCTATTCAATCTTGTGGATAGCAGAAGGAAAAAAATCTATCTTTTATGAACAAATATTTAATTTTTTCGCTTTCCAATCTCCACCCCTCTACTCTCTTCCGGATCGTTGATCTTTGCGGACACACTTTGAGCCATCAAATCTTGATCGCGGAAAGCAAAAACCGGGGTTTGAACTTTTCTATGGCCGAAGCTTAGCATTTCCCGCTTTTCGATCTCCTCCCTTTACGCCTTTCCGCACCATTGATCTTAGGAGGAAACGTTCTGGGTCGTCGATCTGGTAGATATCGAAAATCAAAACTTCAGCTTTTCACAACCAAAGCTTTTTTCTTTCCGCTTTTCGGTACTCTCCCTTCCTCTTTCCTTCTGCGTCATTGATCTATGCAGGAGATCCCAAAACTGTCGGATCTGGATCGCGGAAGGTGGAAGTCGGGTTTTCCACTTTTTATAAACAAGATTTAGTCCTTTCCGCGCTTCCGCTCCTAAATTTTCCTTGGGAAAAAATGAGTTTTTTAGCCTTTGATATTTTCCACAGTGCATCTAGACCGTCCATTTCTTGTTATTATTCAACTAAGGGCGGATCTCTTCATCCATAAGCATTTTAAAAGTTGAAAATCAGAATTTCTTATGTATTCGGTCATTCTGGATCTAAAAATGTCCTTTCAAACGCCTACAAACCTTCATCAACATTCTTTTAAGGTTCTATGATGTGAAAATTTTCATACCTTTTTTATCATTATTGGCCAAACCCCTTGCTAATTACTTAGCCCATAAATGGTGCTAACATAATCCAAATTGACCTAGAATGAGTTCAAGCCATAAATATTATTCCCCCTCCTCATGATGTTTCGTCTCTCCAATATTTCTTTAAGAAGATTAATTTCATATGAAGATTCATCCCCAACCTTGTGGAATTGGAAAACCCTCTAAATGCATTATTAAAGAAAAAATTCAAATTCATATGGGATTAAAAATGGCATATCATTCTCAAAGATAAAGAAGGCCATATCAACTTCACTTGTTTTGGCTTTCCCTGATTATAAAAAAGAATTTATTATTTACTCGTACGCTTCTGAAGACACGATTGCATGGGTTTTATTGCAAAAGAGCAACAAAAATCATGAACAAACCATAGCCTTTATGAGTTAAAATCCTTAAGGATGCAGAATTAAAATACACTACTACTGAGAAACAAGCTTATGTGTCAGTTAAAGCCTTTAAACATTTCAGAACTTACATTGGTTATTCCAAAATAAAGGCTTATGTTATGTACTAGGCAGTAAAAGTTGTATTGTCCTATTTCGATGGAATAGATGTACGATGAAATTGGATTTCATGGATTCAAGATTATGATTTAGAAATTAAGTCCATCAAGACTATGAAAGTACAAGGACTGGTTCAACTTTTAACATAAAGTAATGTTAATGTGGCAATAAATTTCACTGAAGAAAATCAAACTGCGATCAATGTAGGAGAGGAATGGTATAAGAAAATCATAAATTTCTTTAAAAATTTAACTTGTCCTGATCATCTGGATGACCATCAAAGGAGATCTTTAAGGTTGAAAGCATCAAAGTATGTTTTAACTCAAGATGGTCTAAGGTGGAATAATCTTGATGGAATTATCCTTAAGTGTGTAAATCTTAACGAATAAAAAACCATTATAAAATAAATGCATTCGGGATTATGTGGTGGTCATTATGCACCTAAAACCACAAATGCTAAAATGACGCAAGTAGGGTATTATTGGCCTATGCTATTTAAGGATGTTCATCATTTTTTTAGGTCATGTCAAGAATGCCAATTCTTTTTAGGGAAACCAAGGTTACCTGCTTTTCCACTAAAACCAAAAATTGTGAAGCACCATTCCAACAATGGGCCACATAAAAATATGAACCCAAAATCCGACGACATATATGTCTAATTTTTGACATCAGTCTGTCGACAAACCGAAAAGCATCGACTTTTATAAACATCAATTGATTTTCATAGGATCTCCAACAAGAATATGGTCTAGTTAGATATTCGACCATATCATGTCAGATATCCAATCAAAAATTTATTAATATATGAGTCGGAGAGCCGACGCATACACTTCGGATATTCTACCACCAATACTTATCAGAAGGAAATATTTCTGACTACAGACCCATTGGATAACTGAGGCAAAATACTTTACAGACGGTCGGATATCTAATGGAATTTTTCATTTGTGGTATATCTGATGACATAACAGAGAAAAACTGATGACATTTTTTGTCGATGGTATGACATACTCGTCGGATGGTCCAACGAAAGTTGTCATTGGTGGTATGGCATACTAGTTTGATATCGTTGGACAATCCATCGGATATCTGACCATGATCTGTAATTTAAAAAAAATACTAGTTCTATGGTCTAATTCTCTCTATTAGATAATTTTGTGTGCTAACTATACTACCCCACACAACATGGTAATACATTATCTTCTATATGCCAATAAACATGTGTATCATGAATCTAGTCAATATCCACTTATATATTTCCTTTCGGATATTATATATATTCTTGAGTAATAGTTTATGGATTGATGGATAATTTTGTTGCAAAAGTATACATGGATCTAAGTTACAAATACATGTTCAAAGAAGTACATTTTATGTCATCATGCCCTTTGGCCACTAGAAGGGACTAATGCAGCAAGGAATTTTCCCATGTGAATGTAGTGTGTCAGATGTAGATCACATATTTTCCTCATTTTACTAGCATGTGATTTCTTGCAAACATCGCTGCTTTTGCACTAGAAATAACCAAAATAAAATAGTAAGAATTTAAACTAAGATACACTGAAATGTTCTTATTTTCTAGGGTGTTTTCTAATACCCTCCTTACATTCAACATGCTAAAAATGTTATGCTCTACCATTTATTTGTGAGAATGCTATGTGACACCCTAGCTATTGCATTTAAGACAAAGTTCCCAAGTAGGATATACAAGAATTGGTGTGATTTTTTTTGCTATGGTTGACTGTATGAGTTGATTGAGTGATTTAGCTAAACAGATTGCATTGCATTGATTTATAACTTTCTTAATCCCAATGCATTATCATATCCATTTCGTTGAACACTTTACATCCATAAATGAGAGAGAACATTGGATTTAACTATGAAATAGATGGAGTACATAGAATATCACATAGATCTACTATCAGACAAAACAAGTACATGTACAAAATTATTTCAAGGAAAGATGAAAAGAAAAGATGGAAATCAATACAAGATCGGTTATGCCACATGTTTCTATTAATTCTTGTAATGGAAGCGGATGGATTGAATGTTCCATCACCCAACACTTTAAATGGAACAACACTTTCCAGAAAATAAATTCGCTATTTGGTCATTTTTAGTGTCTAATATCGCCTATATTTATATAAAATATGTTTTTTTATCATAATATTTGCCAAAATTTTCAGTGTTAATTTTATGTTTCATATTTAATATTCGCCTACCTATCTATAAACATGTTTTTTTTTAATCCAAAACAACCTCCTAGAATACTATACTTAAGTATAATATTATAATCCTTAAAAAATACCCAAGATATGATGATATCCATGGAAAAATTCTTGGCACTAATAATCCCATAATAGGAAATGCTTAGAGGAGGCAAGGTGCCTCCCCTACAAACTCTATTAACATCCAAGGATGACAAACCTTAAAAAATAGAACTGAATTCCATAATGTGCACATGTCCTCTTAACTCATAATTCAGTCAAAGGGAAATATCTTGTAATGTAGTCAAAGGAAACTACATTGTCCTAAATGTCACATAGAAGTATATCCACTACACTTGGTTGGAAAATGGGGTACACTAGTCACAACACATTAGGATAACACCATATAAATAAATTGTCTTTATATGTGTGAAGTTGGTGCTTAGTGCCCCCAACAGCTACGATGCACTTTAAGATAGAATTAATCATCCTACACTCTAGCACGCAAGGGCATTACTTCTAGTGTACCATTTCCTACATCAATGATGTTTACACCTAACCATGAACAAATCCTCATAAAATATGAACATGTAAGAAGTCATAAAAAACAGAGTGTGCCAAAGATATCTCCACAACTTGGATTAGTGAGTAGTCCATTCACATTGTAGGATATGGACATATATACCGCATTGTAGATTGAGCATCCAATCTCTTGAAAGAAAGAACAATAGTATGTGTTCTAATTTAACAATTATAGATAATACCATCACTAATGATGAGTTGTCCTAATATCCATAGCATTTTCAATGAAATTTTCCAAAAACAATGATTACAGAAAAATATGGACAACTAGTACAATATGTCATACCTGTAGAGCAAGGGATGTCGGTTTCAAAAGTTGTATAACATCACATTGATAATTAAGTTTTGTAAGTTGTATAGTGACCCAGTCAAATAGGTCTCTATGACCATTTGTGCCAAGTTTAACACCTTCAGAGGATGAAGCTATATATGGGACCTACTACACACCATGTCAAATATATATTATATATGTTCAAAGGAATATACTCATGTCCATAAGAAAACGTATTACTTTAAATAGCATACAATTTTATCAAGTTGTATTAATGCTTCTTATGCTTACAACTTAGGCAGTAGAAGGTTTGTATATCCTGCACCAAATACGAGTAATCATGGGAAATCAAGATGATAACAAGAATTGGAAAAACTCAAAAGCTAGCATCTGTTTACAAGAAGTGGTGGCATATTGAACTTACCCTTACTTGCGCTTTTGTTAAACCTAGAGATTTGTAGTTGGAATCATCTCCAGATTCTCTATTTGGATGGAAATTCCTCATGTAGGCTCCCTCACAACTACATCATATTACAAATATTATTAGTACCATGAAAAATGATGATACGAGATGGAACAAATATTCCAAAACTGTAAATGCTACATTATTTTGCTAACAAACTCATGAATTAAAAAACATCACCAATTCATTTATTGCCTTAGTTTGTAGAAAAAAATAGATGAAATCTAACAGATGTAATAAATTTTGTATACCTGTGTGCAAGATGGATCACTAAAAGACTCTATTTTCCCAAACAAGATTTTTCGGCATTCAACAACATCTCCAAAGCCGTGTTGGAAGCCAAGCTTCAAGTCTTCCTTACTGGGCACTTATTTGAACCGGTTGGCATGCATATTTACATAACGTCAGGAATATACCTTTTCCGATGCAATAAAATGAAAATTATTTGCAAATTATTATTTGGATGTATTATTGGTTTTTCGATACTTACAATTCGTTCCACCAAATTTGAATAACCACTAGTCCCAAGATTGTGTTGACCAAATTTTTCTTGTCTTGCCTTTGTGGTCTTTCATGTGTCAAACAACCTATGAAAGTGTTGAAATACGTTGGATGTTCCAAATTTGATATATAAATTAATAATAATTACTAAGGTTTAGAATTACATTGTGGAAAGTATTGCATATCTTCATGTGCTTAGTGGTAGCTTTCTTTGTTTTCTCAGATCCCTCTGCTTTCCATCTTCCTCTAGCACTTTCCACTATAGATGGAATCATTGGAGGGCGCTCATACCTAAGGTTCCTTTCTAGGTGAACCCTGTATTAGTCCCCAACAATATTCATATGTTGTCCAACATTCTTTAGGATCGCGACTCTATTAAAGCTCTTGTTTCCTAACAGAGAAATCAACTGATTAGTGAGATCATATTTTAATTTTTTAATTTGCTTATCCCACCTTGTGCAGATGGTGGGACCAAATATCTCCAATGAAAAATAATTTAGAAGTTTATAAAAAAACATCATTTCCTGCAAAATGTTCATGCCGCCATCAGTTGAAAGACAATGTTTTATCGGTATATTACAATCAAATTATAAACACTAACTTGAACAATGCATAATAATTACTTGGGAACTTCTCTATCTTTATTGGAATGAGCTCTTCGTCCACCAATAATGTTTTTTGTATTGTACCTGTGCTAGTGACACGAGAATATCCAGGAAATGTTGCTTCAACAATATCAATACTAGAATGCTCTGCATCGACCCCTTCTTCTTCAAGATCTGGTGTGCATCGGTCACCAATTGGTGCACTCACAACTACCTTGGGGGTGTCGCAGAACGTGTTGTTGATTGTTTAGTCGAAAACAGTGGCACATGAGTTGTACATGGAGGCGTTTGTTCATGTGAGGACTCTCCACGAGTTCATTGAGACCAACACCTCCTTGACCACTAGTGTGTGGTCGTATAAAATCTTGTAAATACAAACCATATTTTATAAGTTCACCACCATATACAAGTAAAAATTATAAAGTACTAAATGAATTTATATTATGATTAAATATTCTGCAACTTACTTGCAAGGCATGCGATCTCTTTACCAAAAAATCAACCTTGGCTTTAATCTCATCTGTCTGCTGCACAATGAATAGCAAACGAAGGATATCCTCATTAATTTTTTTCAAGACCTTCTCTATCATCTTAATCGGGTCTAGAGAAGAACCAATACCAGCATTGCATATAAACTCATCCACATCTAAATATATTTATTGCTCTGACATTGTTTCATATGTCGAATCAATGGTCTGCAACAAAAATATATAATACATTACTGACGTGAAAGCAATACACTGAGGAAAAATATATTAACAAAACATATCGATCATGATATATTCATAAAATTTCAATTAGGTTTACTTGATGCCTCGATGCTGGAGTTGTCTGATCCACAGTTGGTAACTTGCCCTGATCATCCCCCTACCAAAAAGAAGTAGAAAACGTTATCAGAAAGAAACCAATATACACACGAAGAAGATAAAAAAAAACATTATGCTCCATATTATATTTCTACAATTCCAATGAATTATACCTGCTGCCTCGAGGATCGTCTACTCATCGGATCAATGGTTATAGGGAACCTTCCCCGATCTACCGATAGGGAGGTTCCCCTTATAGCACCCTGCATAAAAAAATAGAAAAAATTATATAAAGAAACCAAAATACTCACGGTATCAACATTATAAGAAAAATTTTGACGTATTTAAACTGTACATTTACAATCAGGTATACCTATTGCCGCGAGACTGTCATCATCTGACCAATAGCTGGGTGGTTTCCCTAATCAACACTATGCAACAAGAATATAGATAACATTATCTAAATGAATCGAATATACACATGCAAAAGCTCAACAAAATTTTTTTTTGTTCATATTTACTTTATACAATTGCATCGATGTATACGTGCTACCTCGAGGGAGGTCTGGTATCATCTATTACTATGAAGGTACCCCTTACAACACCTTGCTTCAAAAAAATAGAAAAAATTATCCAAACGAAACCAAAATATTCATGGTAACAACACAATAAGAAAACATTTTGACGTTTTTAAATTGTACATTTACAATCAGGTATACCTGTTGCACCGAGGTTGTTGTCGTCTAATCAACAGCTGGGTGGTTTCCTTGAACAACATTTTGCAACAAATATACAAATAACATTATATAAACCAAATGAATATACTCATGAAAAAACACAGTAAACACAGCTCTTTTTTCAAATTATCTTTGTACTATTACAAAGATATATACCTACTGCCTCGATGAAATTGTACTCCTCTGACCAGCTACTGGGGAGACTCCTCGATCACTACCCTTCGAAGTAAATATAGAAAATTTAAACAAAATTATAACAATATACTAACAAAAAATCCTTAAGAGGTTCAATTAATTAATAAAAGGTTGGGTTAATTGTTAGATGTACCACTCCCATAGTAACCATGTTTGTATCTACTCGATTCAAATTCTAATTAATAAGAAACTCTTCCCCTACAACTATTGATTTAATGGCACATACAAATACATAGTTTCCTTCACGCCCCTCAATTATGCAGTTGGGTTGATAATTGTAGACCCTAGTTGTGTACTATTTATAAACCCCACAATATTCCTTGTGGATTTTGGCCTTCCGCCAATGTACAACGTTGCTCCTTTATTTTGATCTTTTTCTTTTAGTTGTAAGTAATTTGCTGACAATCCATATCTGCACATACTTCATGTATATTGGACCAGGTGCATCCAATATTTGTAGTTGTAATAGGGTCCAACATACTCCATCAATTTTTTACATCTGTCGTAACCAACCTTTATGTCGTCCATGCAAAACAACCCCAAACCATGTAATGACGATGGTGAAATTCGATATATCCTCTCGTTCACACAAAAATATGTGTTTAGTTAAGGAAGATCATTGGGTACACATTGTTTCACTAGATTTGTGTACCTTAAGGGCACCTTGATGTTTCCTATTGTCTCATCATCATAGGAACATGACCCCCTTCAACGAGAAAAAATTCTATGCGTTTATAGATTTTTCTTCTGATCTTTTGACACCTAGTTGATATAACCCTTATAGACCTACTGGATGTCTCAATTTCGACTAGTCTTACTGAACTCCACTCGCTCAAGGAAGAAAGATATGACAAATTCATGTTTCGTTCTACCTGCACCATGGGAAAAAAGTTTAGATAGGACCTTGTTGGGTATGCATAATTCATATTATAGAATTACAAGGCATTAAGGTGTGCATTTTCCACTATCATCATACGTAGTTAGCAATTCTCCCCCAAGCTTGAAAATGCATATGTTGATTAGTAAGGGTTTTTTCCTTTAATTGTCTTGCATGATCAAAATTGGAAAAATGGCCAAAAATAAATTGAAGTCAATAAATAGTGCGAGAAAAAAATAATAAATAGCACTCCTTGTTGTCACCTAGTAACAACCTAAATCCATGTTATTTAAACTATTGGGAACACAAATGATTGGATGACGTGGTCTTATGGTGTTTGATTATACCTTTGTGTGGAAAAGACCATAGAACCCTGTAGGGACTCTACCCTTTCAATGCATTGAATATGGGGTATACTTACTAGAATGAGACTTAATTCCAGGTTCCTAGTAAAATTAGTCTGAATAGGATGGTGCCTAGTTGGATCGTGATCAGGAGGACTGAACTGTGACCTGTTTTAGGGATGCCTAGCTTAGCCATGGATTTTTTAGGGATTCTTAGAATGATATGTTACCTGCTATTGGGTTCTTGGATTGACCAATGACATGTTACTGGCTGCTAGATCTGTGTCTTGATCCTTATGGGATGCTAGAAGAGTTCAATGGGTTCAATGCATGCAATTTCACTAGTTTTATGGTCCCCTTTGTTGTAGAAACAATGCTCTTTGATATACACAAAGCATTGATGCTTATAACATATGCAAAATATTGATGCTCCCATGTATGCATGAAGTATTAATGTTATATTATATGCATGAAGCATCAATCCTCCCTTATTACATTGAGATTACTTTTGTATTCATTACCATGGGTTACAACATGCAACTATTCATGTCTTAGCGTTGAAACATGTTTGGAATACCTTGGCTTTGCAACATTAGTTACTTGACTACAGTTGGTTGCATGTACAATTAATGTATGTAGTGATATGTTCTCACAGTGAACAAAACTCAGTTGTCTCGCATTATGGTAAAAAATGCATACAATATCACACAACCACAAATACTGTACATTGTGAGAACGTATCATGACATACACTGTTATTCACCACTCACACAAATATTCTTTCTTTGTACCGAGAGACTTGCACCCAATTATTTAATCTTTGTCATGAATATTTGATGAGGTAAACAATCATTTAAACTTATATTAGCCATGAGTACGATAATCACTACTTTCATGAAATCTTTATATATATATATATATCTTTATATATANATATGGACAAAAAATTCATAACATCAAACCTATATATTATATCTGGAAATAAAAGACAAATATATGGTCAATGACGAATCAAAAGTATGATCTACAAATAGTTTATATCAATATATAAAAAGCAAAATCTATGGTATCTTTTACTAGAAACTATATATGATAAACCTATCCATTCCATGTTAAAAGATGTAGAAATCCATTTGAAAGGCCCAAATGGAAGAAGTCGATTGCATGTACTTGTATTTTCCCTTGATCTTAGTAGTATTTTTAACTAGTGTATTGTAGTGTTTGGGTGTATTTGGTGTACCATTTGTTCTTGAGGAGATAACACTTCACATGGTTCTTCTATTATCATTTTAATCGTTATGACATGATCAAGGTTGAGGCATGTATATTTATTGTTGGTTTAATGCATTATATATGCATTGAGGGCCTTAACATATGGTCCTATTTTGCATATGCTTACACCTTGGTAGCATTGATGTTATGTTATGGAGGATCTCCAAGCATATGCACCCATTATTTCTATGGTTTTAGCATGAGCTATTCGTGTATTTGATGTGATGTGATGTTGTTTGAACTTCCTACTGAGAATGTCCTAGATCCATAAACAAACCCTAGATCAAGAAAGGTTTTCAAGTCAAGGTTCAGGATCTAGGATAACGGATACTAGGGAAAAATATTTGATTATTTAAAAGCACCCTAGATGCACAAGTCTTGCTATAAATGATAAGGTAACCACTAGCAAGACAATAACCTTTCATCCAAAGAATACTTCACATCCTAAGGGGAAAATAAATTTGTAAAGAATCAGTGCCTTTCAATGGGAAAATGGAGACTAAATCCAAATCAAAATAGAGAAATATTTAATACTCGAAACCAAAATGGTGTCAATAACACAATGAAATTTGTCCTTAAATCCTACTAATGATTTTTCTTTGATAAAGTTGAATGTTCAAAAAAGATATTAATCTCATATATTTCAATCCCAAATAATTAAGATGTTTCAAAGCATTAGCAATTTGGGTCTATGGATAAAATACTCTTCAAATGATTTCGATCTTGCCAAGAAAAATCCATGAATGGTGAAACCCAATCCCAAGTGATTTACAAAACTTAATGAAACTGACTCGAATATGAATTTCACAAACCCAATAACGAATTTCACAAACCCAATAACGAGTTCACTGCAGATAAACAATTAGTTTTAGAGGTTGAAAGATTTAGGGAAAGGTACTCACGGATTTGGGAGGAATTGACTCCTCTCAGACTGACTCTTCTCGGCCTCCCTCTCCTCAATCGCAATCCAAATTTTCTTTTCTCTGCTCACGGCTCACAACTAACGCTTCTCGGCCTCCATCTCCTTGACAACAATCCAACTCAGCTCGCTGGTCTTCTCACAGCTCAGAACGCGGTATGCTCATGGATCACAACTCTGGTATGTTCACAACTGAGGGCTCACAATTTTGGTCTGCTCACGACTTAGGGATCACGACTCACTGCTCATGGCTCATGGCTCAGGGCTCACCGCACACAATGCTCACGGATCACAATGTTGGTCTTCTCACGGTTCACAACTATGGTCTCCTCAGGGCTCATATCTTTGCTCATGGCTCTTCTCTGCTCACCGGTCATGAATCACTGAACTCAATGCTCACGATTCATGGCTCAGGGCTCACAACGCTCACATCTCACAATGCTGGTTTGTTGATCACGAATCACAAGTATGGTCTACTCACGGCTCAGGGCTCATAGCTCTTCTCACGACTCTTCTCTGCTCACCAGTCACGAATCACTAAACTCAATGCTCAGGGCTCAGGGCTTACGGATCACAATGCTCACAAATCACAACGATGGTTTGTTGATCATGAATCACAACTATGGTCTCCTCATGGCTCAGGGCTCATAGCTCTTCTCACCGATCATGAATCACGGAACTCAATGCTTTGGCGTTGGAGGTTCAAATGTGAGTTGTATGCATTGTTTGTTTGTTATATATATATATATATATATATATATATTTTTTTTTTTTTTGTTATTTTTTATACATTTGTTATTGTTTGTTATTTTTGTTAATTTGTTATTTGGTATATATATATAATTTATTGTTTGTGTTATATATGTATAATTTTAAATATCAAACAATATACATTTATATATTTATGTAATTTTTAATATATACACATATTGGAAAATAAATTTTAATAAAAAAAATCAATTAAAAATTTAATGAGAATGTCAGTGATGACGACGTTAGTGACATCGGCTCCGATTATGATCATCATAATCACCATCACCACCATCATGATCATCATCGTCGTCGTCGTCATCAAAATCATCATCATTAACATCGTCATCGTTAGTAATCATCATTAACATTGTCATCGTTAGTAACCATCATCGTCATCATGCACAACACCATCGTCGTCATTGTCATTGATTTCATCACTATTCATCATCACAATCATCATAAACAACATCATCATCATCCTCATGTTAATCATTGTCATAAACATCAACAACATCATCGTCATCATAAGCATCATCATCGAGGTCATTATCGTTGTCATCACAACCATCATCATCATCATCATCATACACATGATCATTATCTCCATCTTCATTATCGACATCATCATCATCGGTGTCATCATGATCGGGATCATCATCATCATCATCAATATCATCATCATCAGCATCGTCATCATCATCACCATCCCCATCATAATCGTTCTCATCACTCTTTATCATCACAATCATCATAAACAACAACCTCGTCATCGTGATACTAATTGTCATCAACATCAACACCATCAACATTAAGAACATCATCGTCACCATAAGCATCATCATCATGGTTGGTAAGCTACATTTAAAACCCTCCTTATACAATACTATCTTGAAACTCATTCATCAATTAACGAGGGAGAATTATTGGCTCACATGAACTAAGAGAGAGCATTATCACCTAAAATGGAAGGAAACTTAGATTTGTAGGTTAACATTATATTAATAATGGACGAATTCTTTCATGTGCATGGACCTATCCATGCATTATTTATCATATTCACACATTTCTAGCAAATATGTGGGCCATTGACCCTGAAATTGTTCTCAAGTTCACAAGTTTTGTTTTGAGAATGGTTTAAAATTCTCTACTAAATAGGACCAACCATGTGAAGGTGGAAGCTCGCCTCCCCCCCTTCATGTCACCCTCAATTTTCCATAACCCAAAATATATGTACTAGAAAATAAACAAATGTGTTTTTTAATGTAATTAAGAAAAAATATCTCCTACAACATATGTCAACATACAAAATGGAATAAAAATTAAGAGCAATTAATAACTACCTTCCATTGTAACAAGTAGACTATAATTTTATTAATAAATCAATATAGAATAGATATAACCACATACCTCATACACTTCAATGTCAATGATCGTATTCTTCATCTAAGTACACATCTATATCATCCGAACCAGATCCAACATTGTTTGATTGTTGAATATTTGTTTGTGTGAGTCGTGTTTGAGTCTCGAAACCCTCTCATACCAGCAACACACACGTTTACTCTAACCAAGTCAAATTTCAGTCCATAGAATTACAGATTGAAAAAATTCAACGTTGGCCCCATTCACATGTTACTTATTATATGTTGGGTCAAGTACATGATCAACTGGAGTGTCAATCATGTTTGAGTCTGGAAACCCTCCCACACCATCAATGCATGTGTCTACTCTAACCATGCCAAGTTTCGGTCCAAGCAAGCACAAATTTAAAAATTTCAACGTTGGCCCCGTTCAACACATTAATTAATCTATAGGTATGGTTTTTTATGTTCGAATTGTTAGTGTCATTCAAGTTTGAGTCTAGAAACCCTCCCACGCTGTCAATGCATGTGTCTAGTCTAACCATGCCAAATTTCATTCCAAGCAAGCACAAATTTAAAAAAATTCAACGTTGGCCCCGTGTAATACATGATCAAACACACCATTTGGGGTACTAGCATGATTAATGTGCATTTCCTTATTTAGCTTCTCTTTGTTTCGAGAATAATTTAATATTATCTAATGAACAAGGCCAACCACGTGAAGGTGGAAGCTCGTATGCCCCCCACCCCTCGCATCACTCTCAATTCCCCATAAAGCGACAAAATCTATGTAAAAAATTTTTGTGTTTTTTGTCATACTTAAGAATCAATGTCTCTAATTATAACAAATATGCCAACATACAAGGAAAGTGGAAAAAACACTAAGAAACAATTAATTTATATGTACCAATAAAATTCAATAATTCTATAGCAATATTAAATCAAAGTATATAGAGTATATATATTAAGGCATACCTCTTACACTTCAATGGAATTCATCATATTCTTCATCCAGGTCATCATTGGTATCATCTGATCTAGAGCCAACATTGTAAGGATTTTCCATATCATCATCGTCATTGATGTCAGTTACGGTCATCATGTCATCATCGATATCATCTTCATGGACATTGTCTACTACATCATCTGATTCAACTAATTTTCAACATCTTCTTCTGGAACATGATCATCTAACTCATGTTGATCATCTTCAACATCGTATTCTTCTTCGAGACCCTCTTCACTACCTTCCTCTGCATTATACTTTACCGGCCTTCCCCTTGGATCGTATCTCACAACAAATGACCAACCCCCTCTACCTGGAATATTAGAGTAAAATACTTGTTCATATTGGCTTAGAAGAACATTGGGCTTCGTTCCTAGCTCAAACAACCTTCTATCATACCATGGTAAATCCATTATCATGTTCAATAATAGTTTTATTGGGATCACGTTGGTTCAATCGTAACCTATATCATTTGACAACCAATAGAACTACCTTCAAGGAGTTAAATTCACACTAAATAATATCTTCCAAATACCCATAGTATCGATTTTCTAAGAGTTCTAGATGAGGAAACATTGGTCACCCCAAAGGTTGCAGATATCCCACAATCTGGTGTTTTCTTCATTTCATCCAACTTTTTGATGCGATATTTCCAACCATTGCACCACATAGCCTTATGGTGTTTTACCTACAACAAGCCATACACATAAAGATTACATCATGATCCATTTATGATTAAGTGCATGTGTATTCCCTATAGGGAAAATATCAACGTGTACATCAATATGTTTGGAAAAAAAATAAATAGTGTGGCTAATTAATATGCTTGCATGCTTATCTTTTAAACCATACGCTAAATCGATTTATCTTTGTGTAATATTGGTATCTCCATTGCGATGTGTTTCTTTAACCAATGAAGACACACCTTCCCATGATATTCCATGACCAAATTGTTCCCATTGTTCAATCCATACCTTCATCCAGTCAAGATTGTTTGTGATGTATAAATGAAGTGCATCCCATTCTTGACCAACTGTTTGATAAAAAAACAAATTAAAATTCAATACAAATGTATATTCACTTAACAAAGTCTAAACATTTAGCTGATGCATAATGAATATTAAAAATAGAATATGTATGATATATGCATAAAAATCAATTGTCAAATGTATTTCCCAAGATTATATATAACTTGTTTGACATTGTTGTCGAAGTTGTCCGGGAGAGAGAGAGGTAGAACATACTGTAACAATATACGAATCATTTAATTTTTTTAACAAAAAGTAGACAAAAAATACCAACAATATGCACTAGAATATTGTTAATATAGCAACAATTATATGCATACCATAATAATTACCTTCATGAAGATACACCAATCATGTGTTTTCACCCCACAAAATCACCTTTCTTTGTTATGATATTATTCATTTTCGCACAAACTCCAGTGGGAAATTTAATTTTTGGCATGAATTCTTTTACAACATTACTTTGTTGCTCCGTTAACATCCATGGAAGTGATTTTATATTAATTTGGTCTCTATTTCTATGAACATGGTTGGCTTCTTAAAAGTCATTGCAAAATTTTACAATTTTTCTTTCTTACTCTTTCCATCCAATATTCGCCATAATGTTTCAGCCACATTTTTTCTGATATGCATTGTATCAAACAGATGATAAATTCATAAGTGCTCATAGTAGGGAAACCTACTGAATTGTTTATGATAACTTTTCACTCCTTGTGGAATCCCATTAATGCCTTCATGATCATGACAACCATCATGAATCATAGTTTATAAAGAAATTACAGAAATCAAAGTCAATTACAATAAACAAAATTTCATAACATTTCATATACGATGATTCATACATACCTTGATGATTTCTATTATATTGCAACTTCCATAGGTGAGGTGTCATTCTTTACGGTTTTAATCTAGTCTCTTGCTTCCCATTGAACAAATGTTTTTCGGTATTTCGATACCTATTATTCTTAGAGAGGAAGTGCCTATACTGATCAAATTGGACATGCAAATTTTTCCTTTTTCTGAATACCTACATAAAGAGATGGATTATCTATGTCAATTATAAGAACACATAATATAAATGAATTATTTAAAAAAACATGCATGCATAATATATTAACAAGTTCATAAAAATAGATATAATTAAAGTGGAACTTACAATTACAAACCATAAAAATGGGTTAACCCTAAAGAATCATGTATTGTCCATACAACCATTGCATGGAATTGAAATTGTCTTTGTCATATTGATCTAGATACGTCATACACAGTGAGTCAATTCCATAACTTTAGTAGCTTGTCAATAAGAGGTTCAATATATAAATTTATATATTTAACTTGGTACTTATCTAATTGATTTGAACATATAAAATATATCATCATTACAACCATCTAGATATATAAACCATGCACAAGATATATATATATATATATATATATGTGTGTGTGTGTGTGTGTGTGTGTGTGACATTATGCAACAAAATACGACAAATGAGACGCAACTACATTAAAAAAAAGTTGTAGACACATACATGTAATAATTATCAACAACAATATGTGCTCCCTCTTTATTGAAAACCATGGAGGAATGTTATTGTTGATAACAAAATTATGCCACACCGAGTAAATGGATCTCATCTCTACAAATGGATTAACACCATCTACTGCCAAATAAATCCTAAGATTACGAGGTTCTTCTTTAAAGTGAGGTCATTTTTCCTCCATATCTCTAAATGCATAACCATATGCAGGAATTCAAATAATGTTATCTTGAATTATGTTCCATGCATGGTAATCCATAAATTGCGCTATGTTTTTTCACCTGAACAGTCGTTCCAAACTTGGAATAATGAGAATATAACAAAGAACCTTGCAAGGCACCTTTGTTGTTACTTGATTTGTTTGATATCTATTGATATGCCATTTTGGACATTTAGTTTCAAATTCATGTTGATTATAATATAAAACATGTTCATCATGGCATGCATGAATTGCTTCATATTGCATTCCAATTTCTTTCATGATGGCAGATAAATATCGATATTTGTGAGGTAAAATATTTGACAGTGGTAACAAAAATTCAGCTATCAAGCTACAACAAATTAAAATAAAAATCTAGTTAATCTAATATATAAACAATATTAATGAAACACATTTCATCCATATTAATTTGACTTATGAATTAACAATAATTTTATTAGACAAACAATTATAACCTTTAGTGTGATCATATTTATGTGATGGAGCATATTACATACCTTAACATCTGTGTGACTTATGTGTTTGATAGACCATTCATAACCTTCAAGTTCATTATCAACAATATAGCAGAGAGAAGATTTGTGTTGGATCCTTCATAAAGGGGTTTGTATGTCTTCTCAAGAAGAGGTAAATCATGAGCACCATCAAAGTCATCATTTTCATGATCATCATCACCATTATCAATGTATTTGTACCATCATCTTCAACTATGTTATCGGTATGATCATCTTTTTCAATATGATCATTAACTTGTTCTCCATTATTCATAGCTCCATGTTCCTTCGGTACTTGTGAAAGCATGTCCTCCGGATGATATACCGTTGGATGTCTTTCCTTTATAATTACATACTAAAACCATAAATATATATTAGTTAATATAATAAATATTAAAATAATACATACATTTACAAATGCAATCAATATAAAAACATATATAATGCAAAACTTACAAATGGACAATATTCATGCCCCCCCTTAGCGTGTCCATGTTCCCTACAATGTTTTTTGGTTGTTGTGATCTTTACTCTTCTCCTTTTAAATCCCTTGCATTGATTACAAGGACAATAAAATTTCCCATCATCCTTTCTTTTCAGTCCATCCCAAAATCTAGCAAGCAATTGTCGACTTTGCTCGTCTGATTGGGAATATTTCTATTTGACATTTTCTCATAAAAAGCTTGAATGAATATTATTGATCTTAAAAAATCATGCTCCACACTTCACTATTACTAATCACAAAAACAATTTAAATAGTTGTGTATTCTTTTACAGAAAATAGTCCGTGAGAAAAATATAATCTTCGCATCCCATCACTTGTATAGAAAACATGTCGGAATGTTACCATAATTTATAGTTTTTAAAACTTAACATCCGTCGTATATCCAACGTTAATACCATAGTTACCGTTATCTCGGTGTCATCAGATAGACGATGGGATGACCCTGGATAACCAATGGTAGTCATCTGATTTTCAATGGATGTCAGACATCCAACAATTCTATGTATCAATTAAGAAGATCAAAATTCATAATTTTAAAGGTGAAATCAGACGACACAGTCAAATTCGTCGGATTTGCTCGGCGGATTTTGGGTTCAAATTTTGTTGTGGGGAATGGATTTTATTGGGCCATTTGATCAAAACTTGAGTAATGGATTCATGTACATTTTGAACTGTTATGATTATTTTACTCGTTGGGTTGAGGCTGTTCCAACAAAGAAAGCTACTGTTGAAGTCATAATCGGGTTCCTAGAAGAGAATATTATATCAAGGTATGGTTGTCCTTTGAAATCGACTATTGATAATCCCAATATATCAGCCAAATGGAAATGAATAATTTTTGTTTTAATCGTGGCATATTTTTATCACACTCTTCTAATTATTATCCGTAAGGAAATGGTTTAGTTGAGTCTAGCAACAAGAACTTGGTAAGACTTTTGAAGAGAATGGTAGGTGAAAATAGGAGAAGTTGGGATAGTAAATTGAAACATGCATTGTGGGTTGATCGAACAATTGTTAAACGAATCACAAGAAAATCTCCTTTTGAATTAGTATATGGGCAGGATTGCAGCCTTCCAATTAATTTGCAAATCCCTATTTATGTGTTACTTCATTAGCACTCATCAGATCAAGAATCCTTGCAAGCTTGAATTGATAGGCCAGTAGAGTTGGATGAAAAAAGGAGAGAGGCATGGACTAAGGCTGTTATAGAAAAAGAAAGGGTGAAAGTAACATTTGACAAAAGGATTAGAGATGTAAAGTTTAATGTTGTAGACATTGTCTTACTCTCGAATAACAATAAAGAAAAACTAGGAAACCATGGAAAACTTGAGAAGATTTGGATGGGTCCTTATAGAGTAAGTAGGATAGCTGGAAAATGGTCATTATTGTTAGAAACATTGGATGGGGAGGAATTGGAATTTCCTGTCAATGGATTGTTACTAGAACATTATTTCCCACCAATTTCTTGAATGGTGTGTCATCATCTGTTAGAGTAGGTAGGATTGAATAACCTCCTTTGCACAGTAGTTTGAGTATTTTATTTTCTAAGTGTTGCATGTATCCTGAGTCTTTCTGAGTCTTATGGACATTGAGTTTGGATCCATGGATAGTTTATTTGTATCTTATAACTTCTTAGAATATATTTCATTTTCAAATTTTTTTTATGAGTCTATTTGTGCATATATTTTTGTCATACATGTTGCTCTGGTATTTTTTGCTTCCATGTGCACAAAAATAGGTACACATGAAGAGTAAGTAGAAAGTTGAAGTGTTGGATATTTGTTGCTGAGATGGTGTTGTAGACCAAATATTTATGAGGTTCTCAAGTGCTATCTCCCTTAGAGCACTTGTCCTAGTTGGAGCCAGATGTTATCACATATATTGTAGTTGGGATACCATGATGCAACATGCATATTTATCTCTTTATTTTTCTCAGGTGGATAGTCAGATGGGTATGGAACATGGATCATCACTACAACATGAGCCATTTAGATCCTTTGTTTAGGCTATAGCAGATATAGAGTATTTCCTTGCCTAGAATGGGATCTCCTTGTCCATTGAGATGACTTCAGTGGTGACTTTGTTCATTCGAGCATAGCAACAGAGATGGTACACAGTTCACAGATGGGTATATCAGTTAGAGACATCTATATGGTGAGATCAGGTATATAGATTCTTGGTAGGATTTTTCTCTCTGATATATAATAACGCCTTTGACTTGTTTTTCTATGATGATTATGGTGACCTATGCTTATATTATATGTTCCACTAATGATTAACTTGTGCTAAGAATGATTAAAGAATCTGGTGTTAAAGACCATTGCTTATGCCATGCTTTACAAAACTTTTAAACTTTAGTGTTATGTTGGTTCCATGTATCACTTCTTCCCATCCATACTGTTTCATCCATGTCTTGTTTTTCCCATGAATTATGATGGATTGAGACCTATGAGAATGAAGATCATCTTCCCACTTTGACCCCTATGCATGATGGATTCCATGTTTTTTTGTGTCTCAGCTTTGAGTTGTGCAACAAAACTTGATGAAGCCTTGATCCTTCTGGGCCAGGAGAACCCACTGGTGTTGATTCCTGAGCTTAGGTGAGTTGGGTTTTGAAACCTTCACCTCTCTGGTCGATGTCCCCCAATGCTTGGTCCTAACTGTGGATATTCTCCCTCGATTTCCCGAAGAGTGTCATCTAAAACTTGAAACAATATGTCTACAATCATTACATGCATTATGTGCTATATACTAAGAAATAAAAGCCCTCAAATACAGTTGTGAATCATATCTTTAGACACAATTCAAAAAGGGCTATGAAATGAAATGTGAAAGGCCTAAAATGCAGTAGATAACTAAATGCAAAATCTAAATATGGTTGGCCATATTATTGAAATGTAATTATTAATTCCTCATAGATCCTGTGGGTTTTGATGTAATATGGAGTAAGAGACAACAAATTCTAAGTGTCCCTATGATCTCTTCAGTACAGTTTCTTGTGTACTCAACGCAAGGGTCCTAGAAAAGATCCTCATGAAGCTTTATTGTTAGCTTGGATGTGAGTCGTAGACACGTTGTTAAATTTGAATGGACTCTTTTCAAATCAACTCATCCACTTCTGAAACACCATCATTCCCTATTGTTTATATGTCATGCATATGTCATTGTGGTTGTGTGTACTTGTCATCATCCAAAGAGATCATATGCTTAAAGTAAGCTAGAATTCATTTCCCTTTTATCTTAGCCTTGTTTTATACCTTCGCTGAGCATTAGCAAATTGAATAAACTTTGTAACTATGGCATATACAAGGGACTTCCAGAAGATTCAAAGATTATTCAACAACATAGGTATATTTTACTGATTATTATTATTATTTTCACCATGATTCTGATTAACACGATTTAAGTTGGTTTTTAATATACATCTTGGAGCAGTGTGTACCTTGGATGCATGTAGGTTCAGCTCAGTTCAGTATCTCACTTTTAGTTTGTGTATTTTGACTGGTCAACCCAGTTGACCAAGTCAAACACGATTCCTAAGGCAGTCGCTAAAAATTTGGCAATGCTTATATTTTCTCTAAACAATCTCATGACCAATACTGCAGTTTCAGTTTTCATAGTTTGGCCCCCATATTTCATGATCAGTGTTTATTATCATTTTATTATTGGTGAGATCATATTTTTTATTACAGATTGCATTTATTATGGTTCTCCTATGGCGCCATAGTGCTCCAGGGTGTATGACTAGTCACTTGCACCATTATGCTATGTATCCATACACTTTTGTCGAGTTAGTTTTCCCTAGTTCTCATTCTGAACAAAGTTATGATGATTATTACTATTTTTAGAGGATGTACCACTAAAAAAATGAACTAGGAAATCACTGAAGAAATTGATTTGGCTTGTGTGGTCAAGGAAATGGAAAGGTATTTTATCTGAATGATTTATTATGGCTCTCCGGACATATTTGCATTAGTTTTAGTCATCTTGATGTTCCAGATTATTTTTTTTGGCTCTCTTAGGGAGGACGTCCCCCATAGGGAGAAATTGGCCAAAATCGCCAAAATAAAAGTGTGTAAATCAAGTTGTATCTTTAGAAATATGTATGGGGGGGCGCCTAATAACACCCCCCCTCCCCCATGTCACCCAAGTGTTAAACTTTCAAAAATAATGATTTATCATGTTGTAAAAATGGGCTTTAAGAGGTAATTCGCCCCCCTCAAATGAATTTGTCTAAGTTGATCCATGTAATGTGAAATTAAAATATATCCACCATTGATGATGTTTTAATCTCAATCATTGGATGGATGTTGGTTAGAATGTGGACACACTCTCCATCTATTTAAGAGTTGTGATCCCCTCATTGTATCCCATTGAGAAATTTTGTATTCTTGGCCTTAGACATTTGAATAAAGAGATTTTTGCAAAAATTATTGGATCTTCTTTGTGGGATGTTATTGTTTTTATTTTAAAGTATATCTTACTTAGCATTTGAAATATTTTTGCAAGATAGTGTTTTGCATGCAAGAGAGCGTTTTCTCTTGGGGCGACTTTGTGGATCTCCCAATTCGTTTCTCTTGAAGACATTTTCATAATCAAGGGGTTTTTCAATAGTATCTTTGATATTTGAAATGAACTCTGATTTCTTGCATTTCTAATGTCTTTTTCATGTGTAGAAAATCTCACTTTCAATAGTTTGATTGTGCAGGGAAGAGGGTCGCTCTACCTCACTTGGGAAAATCGTTTCCACTTGGTACTTCGTCAAAATCACTTCAAATTGATCGAGGAAAGATAAATCATCATTTGCAAGGAACCCACAATATTTTTCGGGTAATATATACTTATAATCTGTTGTTTTAAATTTATATTCCATAGTTATAAAATTATCTCGAGAAACTCTCATTTTAAAACCCTTGTTTTTTAGATTTATAGGTTCTATTTTGCAGCGAGATCTGAAACTGAAAACCACTTCTTAAATAATTTAAAACCATCATATCTAAATTTTCATGATCATCAGACTCCATTTTCCCACCTAAATAATTTGTCTTACTCATAAAAGAGGGACGCCTCCTTGGGGAAGTGGTTATTTTGAATTCCGCAAACTGGGTATTGCTAGTTTCACCTTTAATTGTCTTACCTTGCCTCTAGTAATCAATCTGAGTGTCTAAATTTGTTTAATTTCACCATTTACCCTTAGATTCGATCATCCTGCTTCAAACCCTAGGGTAAATTGGGTCTTTTCACATAGACACTCAATTTCTCTTAGTAATTGTGTCAAACTCTAATTAACTATCTTACTAAGAGTTTATTCAAGTTTCCCTAGGTTATCCACTTACATTATTTAATTTTAGGTTCATCTTGGTTATAGGGACACCCCCTGGGCTTAGAATCTGTATTGGTTCTAAAGTGTCGGTATCCTTGGCTAGCATGACATCTGAGTTCTTTCAGAAGTATTGGACATCGTAGGTCACGACTTTAGTTGCCTTTCCCCTCCTCTATCCTGGATAGGATCACCTTTCGAGGAAACTACAAGATTCGTGATAACAACACATTTCAAAATAACATTTATTGCTTGTATTTTTAGTTTATATGTGTGATATTTAGTATTTTACTCGCTAAATGTTACGTGGAATCACCAAAATTCTATTATAAATTTATAACTAAACATGGAATAAGATGACAAGTTTTAAGTTGAAATCATCCAAACAACATGGAATTATTTTGTGGATGGACTACAACCATATAATTTTAAAAATGCATACTAATATAATAAGATTATTTTCGCATATGAAAAGGCGCTACAAGTCAATAACCCAAAGAAATAAGTTGAAAAACAACCTCGCGATGAAAAAAATTATAGGCATAACATGTTGCAGTTATTTCCATCATTATATTTTGTAATGAGTGAAATAGGGCTTGAATCAAGACACAATATAACAAGGAACATATTGTAGCAACATAAATATCAATTCAAAGACGTGGTAGAACAAGGGATATATTGCAAATTGTCATGAATTTTGCATTGGCATATGAAATACAAAGTGTGAAAGGAGGGTCTCTGAAATTAGGTAACCAAGACAATAGAAAAGGATGTGTCTAGGCTCTTAATCAAACCCAGAAATGGCATCTTCTGCATGCTTTTGCTTTGAGAGGCCACTTTGTTGTCTAAATTTCCTCGACTTGCTTCACTTACTCCCTCATCCTACTGTGATTTTACGTAGATACATCAAATTTGTCGCAGTCGTAGTAGCAAAACTTAATGAAATACCGACTCGATTAACTTTCCATATTAGAAACCAGGCTGACATAATGAATGTATGCATCAATCATAACGCATGTAATAAAGGATCCCAATAGAAGTAAGGATTAAATAAAGAAGTAATAAATATTTAAGAATGTGAGAGTATGTTGGAATAAAAAGTAATACACAAATATTCCATTAAGAACAAGCATATTCTAGAGAGAATTTGAAACGAAATAGAATAGATAAGGAAAGCCCAGACAAAAAGACAAAAGAGTGATAGTTAAAACAAAATTCCACTAAAAGATCATAAGAATACTAGGGTTAAGTACAATTAGAGAATCTCTATACAAAAGTAAAAGGAAAGTATCATTATAACAATACTCAAATCCTCGATGAAAAAGAGAAGATGACTCCATCACATTATAGCAGGTCATTTTGAGCAAAAATGTGAGTTTATTAAAAATGTGCATTGAAAATATATTGTAAAATGACAAAAAACACTTTACCATCCACTACTTACCTTTTGCAATATATTTCTAACGTAGAAAAGAAAACAAAAATGACCTCGATTACTTCATCAACCCTAACTTAATTTATTAAATTATATACAGCTACGATGAGAGAAGTCTCAAAATAGCGAGATGCTCCAATGGTCTCTCAAGCTCTTTTAGTCTCTCTCTTTCAACCGTCATTAATAAATCAAGAATAACTTTATTTCCTTGCAACCTTAATGCATTTTAATTTACATATGTTTGTCGATCCCATTACCTAACTTCCGTATGTACCATATCATTTTTGTATAAAATTCTATAGATAACAAATCAAGCTCAAATTCCTTATTTTAGGTAAAATATGGAGGGAAAAATAACTATTCAAGACCACCATTACTCAAAATGGGGGCAAAAAACAACTTTGAATTAGGGACAATGCAATTGTATCCTCATTTTAAACAAAATATGGAGGGAGAAATAACTACTAGAAGTCTCCAATACATAGAATAGGGGGTGCAAGAAGGATTGAACATGAATTTTACTAGAAATCTGGGTGAAGTGAATATATTCACTTCACACAATCAATATTACCAGAACACCTGGAATATTCAATAAGCCATTAATAGGACAAATATATATTGATAATTGGATAGATAAAAATATGTTTTACAAGAATAGGGTCGGGTATTTTATACCCTAAGTGGTAAGGGGGGTGACTTTTCAAGTCACCTATTGAGTAATTAATTAATTACCCTAATTAACCTACTTAGTATTAAATGTTAATATTTATAACATTTATATTTGTTACATTTCCTTCCCCTTAAGGGAATATTTGTCCTCAAATATTGTATCGACAACAATGTCTAAATTCCCTTGAACTGTTGTCTCATGATCCTTTCCTTTTTGTAATTGTGACACTTGATGAAATAAGACGATACGAGTTACGGATTCCCAAGGAGAATTGTCGCATCATATCTGCCATGGTCCATCCCATATCTACTTTTACTGGAGCTATGAGATCATTTTATGGAACGGGTCATTTCAATTGTTGCTTAGCATGTTGGTATTTTCTCTTGTTAACATAATTCTTCTGTGAGTGTTGGTTTTGATCCTGTCATTGGTCAAAATGACGATTATAATTAGGATGTCTGTAAGGTGTGTGTGTTGTTTGTTTTTCTTTCTTTTGGACTGTGGTGAGGACTGTCTTCACTTCCTCGATTTGATTTTTGGATGCATTTTCCTGGATTTGTGCTTCTTGTTTCTCCAGTAGATTGTTATGATTCTAAATCTTTTCGATTCTTTCATCTTGTGACTTTTTTTCAATTTCTAATTTCTTGATTTGATTCTCTAGTTCCTGATTACGATTATTTAGACACTGGTTTTCTTCTTGCTTTTCCAATATTCTTCCTTTGAGGTCTTCACTGGAGTGCTCCCTCTTACTACTATGTTTCAGTTTTTTAATCTTTGTAATCAATGTTTTGTTATGATTTCATAATTGAAAAATATATTCGGTATTGCTTGATAACACATTGTTGACTTTTGTTAGTTCCAACTTATGTGTCTTCTTACTATCGTCATATTTCTGCTTGAGTTTTATTTTTGTTGTTGACGATGACATAACTCGGTTTCCTGATTTTATAACTTTTCATGTAGTTGCGCCAATTTGTCTTCCTTGTCCATGACAACTTTGTTTAGACAACTAATTTCCTCTTTTAAGTCGATATTGTTTCCATACGGACGTTCTTTGACTTTGTTTAGTTTTTTTATATGGTCTTCAAGTTGTTGAATGAACCTTCTAGATGTGATATTTTCTTGTCCTTATCTGATAATTTTTTTGTGATTTTTTCTCTAGTATCTTCCAATGATCAAATTCGTAATTTTGAGGTAGTAATCTGTTCTTTTTGAAAATCATTACTTCGTTTCTGATTGTCGAACTGGAGTTGTAGAATACTATTCCGAACACACGTTTTTAGCTGGGTCGAAACTGTTCATAACTGTGATTGCAATTGTGAATGGCTTGGATCCATAATTTTTTTAATATCTTCCAAGACTTGATTTCTGCTCTTTTAATATCTTCTTTGATTCTTTTTCCTTTTTGTATAAAGTAATAATTGTAAATAACACAATTATTAAATAATTATTATTAAAAAATTGATAATAATAACAAATATAATATATTACCAATTATTATTTAAAAATAATATATATATATATATATATATATATATTGGTGAATTGGGTCTAAAAGTTCTTTTGAAAAAATATATAACAATAATAAATTTTATTATTACTAATAGTATTATTGATATATATATTTTTTATGAATGGTGTGAGAATTAGGGTTTAAACCCTAGAATTAAAAAACCACTGATTAAAACAAAACCGTGGGTGGAGAAACCACTTGTGGCTTTACTCTTTTTTTTTCACTTTTTTTTACCTTCCTTTTTTTATGACAATCTTCCTTCTTCTTCTCTCTTTTTTTTACTTCTTCCTTTTTATTTTTTCTTTTGACTTTTTTTTTCTTTTTTTACTTGGTCAAAGACCATAAATTTACGAACTCCCCACAGGGACTTCACTTAGTGAACCTCTCACATAGCACGTGTGATCATGGGATATTAAAGAATACCCTTAATTTTGAGAGATATTGACCCAAACTCTTTTTGTTGAAACCCCCTCCCAATACTTAAAACCTCCTCCCCACCCCTGTTTATACTTCAATCCTTATAAACCACCCTACCCACCCCCACCTTAAACCCCTCATCCCCCAATACCTACAATATATTGGTTTGATTTTTTATAATTTTAAAACCCACAATATGAACTAATGTGATAGGATATTGGTCAATAAGTGAAGCCCCCATGGGACTCCTTAGGATTATGATTAAAAATCACGGTATGGCCAAAGGCCTGGATCACAAACTAGCTCTGATACCAAATGAAGCGAATATTTATTCACTTCACACAATCAATATTACCATAACACCTGGAATATTCGATAAGCCATTAATAGGACAAATATATATTGATAATTGGATAGATAAAAAGATGTTTTACAAGAATAGGGTCGGGTATTTTATACCTTAAGTGGTAAGGGGGGTGACTTTTCAAGTCACCTATTGAGTAATTAATTAATTACCCTAATTAACCTACTTAGTATTAGATGTTAATATTTATAACATTTATATTTGTTACACTAGGGTGAAAGGAGGTTCTAAGGTAAAATTGAGAAGACGAAAATTCATTTTTTCTCTCTATCATTAATAGGGGAGTGCCATATGTTTTTTTTATTATTATTTGTTTAATAAATAATGGACGAATGTATTAAATTAAAAAAAAAAAATTACGTATTAATATTCTCCCATTAAATATTATGATAACCCCTTTAATTTATCCCATGGGATAAACTTCACAACTGAAATCTTCCATGCTGCAAAGCATGTCAAATTCAAAGTGAAAAGTCTCTAGGCCTTAACTAGCAAGGCAAATTTGGCAGAGAAAATGGTGGAATATTCTTCATTTGAATAATCCCCCAAAATTGTGTATTGAAAATTACAAAGTCCCATGATCTTGCTTGTTAGTGGTTCATCCAGGGAAAATATATGGGCAAAAATTTAGCCCATGGGCTAATTTTTTTTATCTTTTTCCCAAAAAAGATTCGATAATTTCCTTTTTTTTTCTATGTTGATTCACCCAAATTCATTGGGATAATTTTTTTATTCTAAAATTCACCAAAATTGTCAATAAACTATACAAAACCCTTAAAAATTTGAATATTTTTAGAAAAATATCACCCAACATTTTAGGGTTGTAATTTTAGGAATTAGTAAGATTCGCCAAGGTTTATACACTTGAAAAAATTTACAGATGCTTAAAATTTTCCTTGCTTTGCAAATGTTATGAATACTATGTAGATGTCCTAAAGACACAATTATTTCCTTCTACCATCAAACATGCAACACTTCAATAGTTCATGTGGTTGGGTGGAAATACCTTCTGATTATGGGAAGAAATGAGACAAGCTTTTATAAAAACTATTAAGACTACTTCAAGGCTAGATATTTATGAGAAGAAATTTTCAAGATGGCTCAAAAGGAATATGAAAGTATGAAAGATTATGTTGAGAGAATATAGTATAATATGTACAGATCAAAGAAACTACAAGTTGAATCCAAATAATCTTCATATTCTTCTTTTAAAAGGGATTTGAGATGGAAGATTGTGTTGAGAGAATATAGTATAATATGTATAGATCAAAGAAACTACAACTTGAATCCAAATAATCTTCATAATATTCTTTTAAAAGGGATTTGATATGAGTGTATTGACTTCTTGAATTTGATGGGAGCAAGAGATATCTTTTGATTTCCTTATGAAGACATATGTGAGGAAATTCAAAGCATGGTGAAGGCCTCAAATAAATTTTTGCTATAATTACAAAATAATTTAGGATAATTACAAATAATTTAGGAGTGGAGTCAACCGAGATGAAATTGGAAATCTATTGGATAATTTCAAGCTTGACATTCTCATCTCCATGAGTTCTCAGTTGGATACATTTCAAGGAAAGAAAAATCATGAAGTATAGTTGGATTTATCCATTTTCTAGTCCAAATTTCAAAAGAAGCATCCTTTGAGAGACTATCCATTAAACAAAATAAAAAAATGTGGCATATGTAAGTAAAGCTATGCTAGTAGTAGCTTCCCTTCGTTGTAGGAACTGAAAGTTGTGTACTAAGAAGTTACTAAAGGAACGTAGAAAATCTATTTTGTCACTCAAAAATGGCATTGATGACCATAAGGTATGGTTGAATACCCATCATAATTTTGCAATGTATTTTGGAATAATAGTAAATATCCACCTGAGAGTTGGTATTTACTCATGCCATGGAATTCATGGGCTCCTCAATAAGCCCAAAATCAAAATTAGTAATAGGGTTGGAAAGGGACTTCCTTTGGACATATTCCACATCAACCAACCCAACAATATATTAAAATACAACACCCTTAGAAATAACTAAAACTACTAGTTAGAATCACATTTGATAATCAAGAACAATAAGAAACTAACGACATGGAAGACTAGGCTCATGGAGTGCCTACAATTCATATGTACAAAATGGATATTTATAGTACATATTTCATAACCACATTACAACCATACAATAACTAGGTGTGTGTTAAGGTGGTATTACGACTTAGATGAGGAGTGTGTCTAACAATCCCCCCTCCCTTAATCATAAGTACATACAACTGTATCAACTAAGCAAAAATAACTAGTGCAAAAGTTGATAACATATCCAAGTCTTCAATAAAAAAACTCATGGTCTGAAATCTCATGAGTTTTGATGGAGATCTTCCTAAAAAAACCAATAAAAATGCGTGGCAATCCTCAATGTGCCAAGAAAAATATAGAGAGATGAAAACTGGAAGTGAACAACTATCAATGGTTGAACATTTATTACTTGGAAGTCTTATCATTCACCGAGTAATGTATCTAGAAGATGATGTATTATGCTAATGGAAGGTGCCCTCTGGATTTGGTGGTTTTAGAATGAGCACAAACAAGAAAAATAGTATAATATGATGTATTCTACTACATGGGTGGTCTTAAGATGACCACAAACTGATAACAATCAGAAGCTATGGTGTTTTTGAATGAATAAAAATATAAATCTAGTAGAATATGTAAATATTCTATGAAATGATTCAACTTCAATGGTTCTCTCAAGAAATTGGATTTGACTATGGTTTTGGTTCAGTGGTTCCCTCTAAAACTTGGCTTTGACTCTGGGTTTTTCCTGGCTTTGATTCTGGTTTTGGCTTAGTGGTTCCCTCTGGAACTTGGATCAAACTTTAATTCTCACTCAATGGTCCCCTCTATAACTTGGGTATGACTTTGTTTCTATCTTGGTTCCTACTCTAGATCTGGCTCTACAGTTACTCTAGAACATTTTCTAGTTTAGCTAGAAGTTGTTGTATTCTTGTAATTGGAAGTTCTCTCAATTTGATGGTTTTGGATGACCACAAACCAAATGCCTCCAATTGTTGATTGATATTATTGAAAACATGACTATGAATCAAGCCATATGAAAAAACAATTATCGATGTAAAAATCATTAAATCTATTTCCTAAAGTCGTCATCTTGAATAAACTGTAATCTCAAGGTAAAATTTGAAACTTAAAGTTCAACAATCATCGGTATGTTTCCCTTTGTCAACTGAAAGAGGAGAAGTATAGGACCAATAAAAAAGATACTCAAATCATCAAATATATCCCCTTTGAAAGTTGAAAAGGGTAATTACATTGTCTTTGAGTGGAGTATAAAGACTCAATTTTCAACTCAAAACACAACCTCAAATGGGCCTCGGTCTCACCCTAATATCAACAAATCCAAAAAATTGAGAGCCATCTATTGTAGAAAGTACTCCTCATAAACATGGTTGAACTTGTGTATGAACTCATCGATAAGACCACACCAATAACTTAGCTTCCAAAATCTAATTCCAAGTCCCTAACCATTCAAAATGTATATCTTTCTTTTGGCACCTTTCAAAGAGGTGATTGGTCTTTCCACTAAAAACTATATGGGTGAATATCAAAACAAGTTAACTCATGATGGCCAAATCAATGATAGTGTCGGAAATGTACAAGTTCATTGTTCAATTGAGTATCATCGAGTGCATCTACATTATCATCGTCATTATGATAATCCTTAAGTGCATCATCATCCTATATTGTTTATTACCATTATCCTCAAGTTTTTCCTTTCAATCAACATCAACCAAAAATCCTCCACTTACAAATCTAACTGGTCTGCTATAATGAGGAATATGAAAAATATTATCATGATCCTTTTGATATCCCAAGCCATATTGATTGATTTTTAAGAACAACTCTTCCCAAGGTACGATGATGGGTGAAACATGTTTATGACATACTTTTTATTTGAATCTTATTCTAAAGCAGTTTTATTGAGTTGTTCATGTCCTGGTTGTTGATCACGGTCAATTTGAAAAAGAGATTTTTTATGAACAATAACTCGTTCAGAATGTTGATTTTTTTGTTGTATTTCATCTTGTTGGAGCTATAATTCAAGATGGAGAATTATATTTTGTCCTATGAATATTGTAAATATGTTAGGAAAATAGTGAGAGTTTCTTTAATGATTATGACTATATTTTCAATAGTAGGGAGTATTAGAGCATTTAGTACCTCTAATAATTTATTAGTTTGATCCATTTAAAGATGGACTTATAAATCAAATGATTTCTTGCAACTCCACCCTTTAACTATGAGATTCAACAATTCAAACTCTACAAATGGATGGTGTTGAATTCAACCCAAAGTGCACCCATTTACAATGCAAGCCAATTTTGATTGTTAATTTGACAGGTAAAAAAAGAACTATTATAAGTCTCAAATGACCACAAACTATTTTTGAACTGCTTATCACCTTATAACTCAACAAATATGCAAAAATATAGAATCTCTATATAACATTATTTTACAAAAACACCACCTAATATAACTCTTTATAATAATGCATAGAAATCCTTACTCCTTATAATTTGCAAAAACTAAAAAACAACTCCTTACAAATTTGAAAAATATCCCTTTATAACTTCATAATAAAATGTAAGTATTTTATCTTCAATAAGGATTAAAACATACCTCATAAAATAAACATATTTAATCTTCAATATTCCTTTATACTTCATAATATAATATAATGTAAATATTTTATCTTCAATATTAACAAGGATTAAAACCTAAATCTCTTTATAACTTCAAAATAAAATGTAAATATTTTATTTTAAATATTGATAAGGATTAAAACCTACCCTCATAAAATGTGAATATTTTATTTTCAATATTGATAAGTATTATACCCTACCCTTTCAGGAATCAAAATATCAGTCGTTGCATTGCATCCTTTTACAATGATTGTGAACACGTTGAAAATATAAAGAAATAAATTATAAACTATCATATCCCCAAAGTGGTGGAAATGTAACGTTGAAAGAACTTAGATATGTTGAAAAAATGAGATAAAGTTGTCTGTATGTAGATAATATAAGTTTATGTATTAAAAGCAAGTCTAGTGAATCTATGGTAGGCATAGTGGTCAATGAAATTGAAAGGAAAACTTTGTTGCAAAGAAAGAAATAAATATAAAATTAGACCTTTGATCTGGACTCATGTCGAAGCGAGGTTCAATATTGATCATTATACCAATGGTTTTAGTTAGATCGTGATCAACTTTGTTTGAAGGGGTTTAAATATTTAAGAAGTCATATAATTCTCTGTACTATTCTTTAGCATTAGTTTTGGCATTAAATTTTAGGCATTATTTTTTATTGCACCTCCTTGCTCCTACTACCACTACCCCACCACCTGATCTCTTCTTAAGAGGCCTAACACTTTTAGTTTTTCTTGTTTTTCCTAGGAGTCTTGCACTGGGATAATTTATTCATCAAGCTAAGCTATTGTAATTTCTTCATGCATTATGACAATACAATGCAAATTTTACATCAATATGATTTCTCTTTTAAAAGCAGCTATAGTGACAATACCAACAAATTTCATGCCAGTATGATTGCTCTTGTAAAATCATCTATATCAATTACTTGATGCAAACAAAGACAAAAAAAATAAACTACACATGAATTAGAAGAACCATTTTGTCAACTTCACTTACATATTTTACTTTGATTGTATGTTTTTTCGATCTACATGCCTGCCGATGTATAGAAGTAGTAGGGAATTGACCCAATTGATGTTGAAGCTAATTTCCCCTTACCATTAGGCCTTTATATAGGTTATATGCTACTTTTACGAGTCTTTACAAGTTGAACCATAACTCCTATTTTTTTACTATAAAAGTGCCCAACAACATAAATTTGTTTATATTGTTGGTTCCAAACCCTCCACCTAGTCATTTGAGCACCTACTATTGTGAACAGTTAGTAAAAATTTCCAATCCCTATCCTCTAGGGAGGAGGTTTTTTTTCCTTAAATAATAAGCTCAAGCATAGGAATTGACCTACTGTACAAAAAAAAAATAGAAACACATAAACGATAAATGAATAAGAAGAACAATTTTGTCAACTTAACTTACAAATTTTACTTTGCTTGTGCGGTTTTTCAACTTAACTTACAAATTTTGCAATGCTTGTGTGGTTTTTCAATCCATGGACATGCCATTGCATAGTAAGAGTGGCATAATCATCCCTATTGATGTTGAAGCTAATTTTCTCTTATTATTAGGCCTTTATATGGCCTGAATGCTAATTTTTTGAGTCTAAACATTACTATGCAAACCTAATGATCATCAATGCACAACATATGTTGCTTGGCATGTAAAATTTTGTGGGGAAGAAAACCTATGCAAGTTAACAAAGCTAGTGAGTGCTAGTGATTGACCTTGTTCCAGTACTAATATATCCAACAATAGTAGCACAAATAGTAGTTCCAGTTCCAACAGTGGAATTATGGCTAGTTGGCAGGGTTGATGAGCAAATTATCTCTGAAAGTTGTCTTTTGTAAAAGGTTTCATTTTTCATACACAAATATTTTACAAATCCCTTTGTCTTTAGGTGGATTGTTCAATGGATAATAAATGCATTCATTGTCATTATCATAGGGAGTAGTATACTTGTGTTTAGAATTATCCATTTATCAGTGGTTTATCGGTGTATGTTCTCAGGAGGTGGAGCTTTGGCATTAACATATATGTCAGGTGTGTCTGTTGGGTGTGCTACGTGCAATTTATATTTTCCTCGCTAGTTGACAGATTGCATACTTGTATCAAATTGTGTGATCATATATCAAGATTTTGCATTAACCTATATGGCGTTTGTTCAACTTTCACATTAGCCTATATGCCCAGTGTGTGTGTTGGGTGTGCTATGTGCAATTTATATTTGCCTTTCTAGTTGACACACATCATACATGTAGAAATCATTTGAATTGCATTGTCTCGAGTGATTTTGTTTCAAACTTTCTTGATTTATTTATCAACTGGTCCTGAATTATTTTTTGAGTTGTGTTTGTTTGCACTAGTATGCAGTATAACTGGTGGGAGAGAGTTGTTAAATCTACGGTTCTTCTATATCAATTTGTCTGTATTTGATTTTGGAAACAAATACTGTATTTGCAATTGGATATTTTTTTTGTCTATGGAGGTTAAACCCTAATTTTCTTTTCCCTAGTTGCTTTAGAAACAAATTCTTTATTTGCTTTGTTCGTTTTGGCATATGGTGAAACAAATTAATGTTATTTGATGGTGTGCATTGATGTCTCCTAGGATACTGCATAGAGAACTCAGGCACAAATAGACATATGTGCATTGCATAGGATATTAGCTTTTTTTTTATGGGCTTTCAAAATTTTCCTGAAGCTTTTACATATGCACTATGGATGCAATTTTGTTTTTTTATATTTTTGGCACCTGAAATTGCAACTTTTGTATCTACACATGTAATTGTGCCTGGATGGAAATGAATCTCCTATTACAATGTTGTAATAACCTCATCTGCTTATTTTCAATCCTTCCCTTTGTTTGTTTCACTTGGCATAGAATTTGTATGTGTTAACACCTATCATAGGAATAACATACAATTCCCCATCCTTTTCAATTACATATATAATCTCAATTGGATATTCTCTTAAATTTCAACCCTTAGAACTTGAATTATATCCATGGCCCTTTTGCTTATAGTTTTGGTTAACAAGTAGGCTTCAAGCAACTAACAAGTTTTGATTCACCTTAAGCAGTTAGCGCAACGCTACCATATAGTTTGGTATTGAGTTATGGAATAATACTTAAGTGGCTAACCAAAATAAGAAGGTTGGTTATTGGATGGATAAGGGTCCTTATAAGGAATATAATGCTTTGAGTAGATAACGATGATGTAATACGATCTATAACATGGTTGTATCGAAGTATTGAAAAATTACACCAAATAGTATTGAGCAACAACATGATAGTATTTGTTAAGAAGAATCCCATTGTATTGTCCTGCAAATTTTGTACTAACACCAATGCTGATTCCAATGTTGCATTTTGATACGTCTTTAGATATGAGGTTGGGGATTTTCTTTTGCCAAGGGATCCGCTTTATTAAAAAAACCAATTATATTTGTTTTAACTTATAATGAATATTTTATGTTGTAAAATTTAATGAAATAAAAAATACAAAATGGCATAAACATGGAAAATATGAATGTATTTTGAAGATTTATGTTTTTTATAAATGTCTTAATTTCAAAATGAAGAAATTTATGTTATTTTTCAATTTATGTTTTCTTGAATAAAAATACATAATAACACAGACATAAATAAATAAATAAATAAAAATATTATGTTATTTTTCAATTTATGTTTTCTCGAAGAAATACATGATAACACAAACGTAAACAAATAAATTTATGTTATTTTTTAATTTATGTTTTCTTGAATAAAAATACATGATAACATGGGCATACAAAACTACATTTGTTTTTGCATGGTTCTTGTAATTAAGGATGTGGCATTTTTTTTACTATGTTTAGAAATTAAAATTCTTCAATGGTAAATGTCAATAATTTCAATCCATAAAATTTAGGAAAATTAATCATTTTTTATAAAAATCTTATAAAAGACACGAAAATTAAATGTGTTTTGTTTAATTATTTTATTTAGTTGTAATTGACGAGAGAGCCATTAATGGGCCCGCTGACCTATCAATATTATTCTCACTAATCCAAGTATAAAATAGCGAGATGAGGTTGGGTCTTGCACTCTTTACTTATGTGCCCCAAGATATCAAAGCATAAAGCGATTTGGACATTGAAATTTAGTGGCACATTAAGTGTTTCGGTTATCTTTTGCTTGGGTTACAGGTTATGTATAACTTTGTGATTTTGTTTGCTTAATGGGTCGTCCTTCAAAGAACCACATTTTCCTTTTCTCAATTTGTCTTCATCTATGCATTTTCACTTATATGAGTTTGATTGGCCTTACTTTCATTAATTTAAGTAGCATTTTATTTATATAAATAGGCGTATTAACTCCCAAAATCCCAAAACATTTATGACTTTTAGACAATATCTACTTTAAAAGCAAACCATAAAATATGTTGTTTATCAACTTCCTTATTTGTCCCTACCTGTAGGGACTCTATGAAAGGGCTTGTCCCTGTTTCAATTAGTTTGCATGCATATCAAAAAGACTTATTTCAGATTTAGCCTAAGATTCCCTTGACATAGTATGAACAACACTTTTTATTAACCAATCAATATCTATTGCACTATTTTCCAATCAATCACCATCTTCATTCTCTTATTTGGCCTCATCTCAAGGCAGTGTCATTTTCGGAAAAGAAAAAAAAAATCTAGGTTAATGTCAAGATTGTGTAGCACTTTTTTTAAACTAAATAATGTTATCTTCCTAGATCAACATTCGTTTAAAACATTTAATGTTTGTTTCATTTTTGTATGTACGATTGATGTGATCACCCACCACCCTCATGTTACCATTGCATCTGCAACGTGCCCTTGCGCTTGTAATCTTTTGCCCCCCTAGTAGCATCGCATCTGCAATGTGCCCTTCTAAGGTTGTTTGTTGGGTTACATGTTCAACAAAAACTTATTTGGTACTATTGATAGACAAGGCGATCATTTACAATATGGTTGATATTTAATACATCCATCGCCTTCTTGGTTGAGCCCATTATCCTCTTGGGCTTGCTAATAGTACCATTGGGGAACTTCTAGTAGATCTTGTCCTAGGCCATTTAAACGAGTTTACCATCTGGTGTAGGAACAATGGATATTGGATCTAGTGGAGTCTTGATCAAGGTGGGAAGCTGGACCTTCGCCATCGAACTAGTACTCGGTCCATTATCAACATTAGAGTATGAAATTTTTGTCTCTCAAGTCTTCTTTTTCTGAACTCTCTATGTTGTTCTCCCTGTAAACATGCAATGCAATATAACAATCATTCATAGAACATCTGACTACAATCAAACGACTTATTTCTATTGATTTGAATGATGAAGGTTCTATTTTCTATTGATTGTCTTGGCTAGGTGCATGTTTTATCTGATGCAACCAAAATATCGTTATTGAAATGAAATAGCTATTTCAAGTTAACTACCCTAGCTAAAAGTAAAAAAATGATTCCTTTTTGTGAGAAACATAAAGAATTCCAGTCATATGGCTCCAACTAAGGGATTTTCTTGTTATTGCCTCCACGACTTTTGAAATGAAATAGGCATTTCAACAAAACTAACAATAAGAACCTTACCTTAAGGACCGATATGTTTGCTTCCTTCTTTGCTCATTGGTTCGGTCTAGCTTCCGATTAAGATGTGGACGGTCTAGCCTTGAAAACAGATCTGCTTACCACAGGCGCACTCTTAATAAAACTTTTAGGGTTAGGAGGATGTATGTGTAGGGAGGAGCATGACGCATGTTTGAAAGATTATAACCCCACTAAGTATCCCTAAGTAGCTCGCAAGAATAACAGTTTCTCATTGTTTGCTTCACAAGGTTAGAAACTATGTATAGGACATGTTGTTTTTCCACGATATACTTGTGAAAATATTTTAATCCCATATTCCTTTTACATTTTTTTTTCTTTAGCATTCCTCTTTCTATTTATGTTTTTCAATATATCTTCAATTTTTTTTATTGATCGAGTTCTTGAATTTCTTTCATTCATTAAAACTTTCGTATCCCCTTTGATTTCTTCATTATATATTTTTTTCAAATGTTGCCTTATGCTTCTTAGTGGTTAAATAAACCTTATGCACATGCATTTTTTCTTAGTGGTTAAATAAATCTATTATGTCAACAAAGTATTATATATTAAGGAAAGTTCATCATTTTAATTAAAATTTATAATTAAGAAAAAGTTTAGTATAAAGTATGATAAGGTTTTATTTATAATTAAGATAAAGTTTATTAGTCCTTACCTTGGCAAGAGACTATAGAAATCGATTTTTGTTATGTTATTACTTGGGCACATTTTCCAAAATGTTTTAACCAAAGTTTTATGGTGTTTTTTTGTCTTTGGCCAATACTTTCTTTGTAAGCCTTATTTGGCCTCTTTTTGAAGCACTCAAGACTACATATATGGTATACGGGTGTTCTTAACAACCTGCACTGAATAGAGTCACTTGCTTGCTTGACAAGTGATCTAGGTGGATCTATGAAGGTCAAAACTTTGAAGTTCCCACATTGCATTGAAACCAACATCATCGCAAAGGTCTTGTCGATTTGATTCCAACGACGCGAACAACGCATCAAACGTACCTCAAATGCAAAAGTTATGGCTCGCTGAAGTTTTTGGGAAACAACAAAACGATGGGCAAACTGCACAGGCCGCACTGATGATGTGGCAACTCGTACTACTAACATTAGCAAAACATGTGGCATCCCCAAAGAGTGACATGTATCACTCATTTCAGTTTTTTCACGCTGACATGTGAGCCAATGAAAAAGTGTCATGTGGCACCTTGGCAACATGGCTAATGACATGGGAGATGTGGTGACTGGGCATCCCAATGGGAGATGTGGTCACTAGGAATCTCAATGGAAGTTTTGACATGGACCTATTATTTTCAAACCAATGGCATCCAGACGACACAATTGATGTCTATGTGGCAATGACGTGGACCAATTGAAAACCGTCACGTGGCAACCCAGTTGGAGACTGTATCGCTTAGTTTAAACAAAAGAAGGTGTGAGGCCAATGGAACTTAAATTCACAACCTCTCACATCAAATACCAACACCTTGGAAAAGTTCCCTACGATGTCCCTTGTTATTAGGGTCGAGAGATATTGGTTTTATTTCAAGTGGAGGCTACATATACAAAACAAAACAAAAATACTGAGAGCCCGCGTGTTTGAACACGGGTCTCCCACCCCATCTCTAGAAACAACATTTATCACACATTATATATATGGTTTGCGAATAGCTCCACATTGGTGGATACATAGTCGGATCCCAACCGAGGTTTTATATATATATTATGTGTGTTGGTTGTTATAACCATATTACTTGGGAATCTTTGCTCTCGGATGAGGGATGGACCATGTTTCAGAGAGCTCGGTTGTGGTAAGCCCTATCCTCCTTGGTTTTGTGTTGAACTTCCAGGTTTCCTGTGCCTTTAGCTGCCTTCACATGGATCTCCTCTCACTAAGGACTTAGTACCAACCATGGAAAAAAAGTGGGAACTCCCTAGGGTTTTTTTCTCGTTTTTTAATTTAGTTTGATTTGTCTCTACGTTTTGTGGGATACTGTGGTGAGCTTCTTCTTCTCTCTTGTCGGTTTCTTTGTACCCTCTGGTAGCAGCTGATGGATAGCTCAGTTTTTTAGTGTTGTCTCGGAGGCGACTCCCCTGAGGTTTTGGGTAGTGTTTTGTATGCAATTTGTTTGGTTGTTTTTTAGTTACGGGTTTTGTGGACTGGTGGCTTTGACTTTATGGCCTTTTAAAGCAGGTTTTATGGCTTCTTTCCTTGTTTTTATGACACTTACTTTAGGGTCTTTTGCAGCAGGGTTTCTGGCTTCTTTCCTTGTTTTTTTGACAATTTGGTGTCGGCTTGTCAGTTTCCGACTCGGGTTTATTCTTAGGGTGTTTTGGCTGAGGTTTTTTGGCCTAGGTTTTAACCTTGGGGTTTAGGGATGCAGGTTTCTCGGCTTTTTAGGCCTTGGGTATTTCTGTGGGGTTTTTGGTTACGGTCCTTTTCCCTGAGATTTTGACCTCGGGGTTTAGGGTTGCGGGTTTTTGGGTCTTCATGATCCTTGACTGGCTGATGGTACATGTCTGATGTCGCTCAATGATTTGTGTCGTGACTTGTACATTGTGTGGGTTGCTCGCTTTTTTGTTTTTTCCTTTATTTTTGTTCCTGTTATAGCGGCATTTTGTCCCTTGGATGGGTTTAAGGCACCACACCCGCTCCCCTCTGTAATCGTTGAAGCTAAGAGGAGGGTCAAAGTCATTAAGGAACTGGAGGCTAAGCGTAGTTACATTCTTGGCCGAGATGTTTATATGGATAAGGTTGAAGCTCTATGTTGTAGAGCTCTGGTTGAGCGGCTTGAGTATTGTAGGATGACGAAGGAATACTGGGTGGTTTGGGATACCCAACACTGAAAACCGATATTGGACTAGGTGTCGACTGTTAGTTGACTAACAAATGGTTGTCTTGTCTTTCTCTTTCTTGATAGCAAGGATGCTACACTAATTCTTAATTCTCTCTGGACTATTCGCAAGGGCTCTCTCATCTTGAGTCATTGGCATGCAGATTTTGAACCTACCCGTGAGCGGGTGATTAAGTGCCACTTGTGGGTTTTTTATCCTAGCCTTACCCCTCCCTCTCTGGTGAAAATATGTGCTTATTGGGGTGGCCAACTCTGTGGGACGTTATGTGGCAATGGAGGAATATTTTTTGAATACTTTTGACAAACGCTCAGCGCAAGTTTTGGTTGAATTGGACATTTCTACTTGCCTCCCACTTGTTATTGATATCCATTACAATGACATTGTGCATGCTCATTGTTTGCACTACCTAAATTTACCCTTTCGATGTCATTACTGCCATGAGACAGGTCATCTCAAACATTATTGTCCCTTACTGATTCATGGTTCATTGCGGTATCTGGACAGTCTGGATTTGGCTGACAAGAGGATGGATGGTCATATTATATCTGATTGTCATGTGGAAGCTCCTTCCTCTCCAATTCTAAAAGGTATGTATAGCTCGGTCTCTCCATCTACCCGCGAATATCTCACCAAAGGGGAATTGGAATATATTGTTGATATTGAAAATTTTGCTAGCAGTAGTCGTATGCCGGCTCCTCTTCCTGTGACTGAGAACTCTTCTTTAGGGTCTGACTCTTCGGGGGGGGGGGGGTTAATCTGCTACCTATCTGTCTTACGGGTTCTTCCTTGCCGCACCAGATTAGTTCTTCATAGGTTTCTCCTCTCTTCACTATTGAGTACTTTCCTCCTCTTACGGGGGTCCTCCCTTTATCTTTTGTGTGTTGGAATATATTAAACCCACTCAATAATTAGGATAAAATAAGTAATCATTATTTGATTAATTATCTACCCACTAGCTTAATTAGTTGGCACCTACTTGCACCTTAAAGTCAACACATGCCATGTATACCCCAGGAAAGCTTTATTTTTTATTTTGGGTCGATCTTGACCACTTTATGGCCATCCAGAATTGGTAACAACACTTTACAACATATTCTTCTTTATTATGCTTTATCCTGCTTTTATGGGATAAGGTAAAGCTAGTTGACTAGGAAACTGATTTCTTTTGTTTCCAACCCATCCTTCATGACTTTCTCTCCATTTTCCAGAATTAGCATGTTTTTCCATCACTCTTGAAAATTCACTCATGGTTTTGCTAATTCGTGAGGTCCTTGACTGATTTGGGAAGTGCTTTAGCCACCTATGGGGGTTTATCATATTTTGGTAAGTCATCCTTTTAGAGATTTATGAGTTATCTCCCTACAAATATATTTTCCTTTATAAGGATGTATTACCATTGTAATAACATCAATTATCATTTATTGTCCATTCATTAATGTGTGTTCATTAATTTCTCTTCTTCTCTCCTTATGCTAATTCTCTGCAATTCCTAGCGAGGTTAATAGTGTGCTTATATTCTTAGCTTGTTTATGGAATTATTTCTACCATCGAGGATTCAGAATTCCAACATGGTATCAGAGCTTTGGGAGCTCATCAATTAATTATCATTTTAGATTTGCAGGAGCAACAACTTCATTATGGATTCAAAAGTTCCTCTACTATCTCCTTTCAACTATGCTGATTGGAAGCCAAAGATGAGCACATACCTGAAGAGGAAATGTCTCTTTGATGTCTCCATTGGTGCTTTGAGCAAACCTGAGTCTTATGAAGAGAATATTGACTGCTGAATAATTGTGATAGAGCTTATGGAATCATGTGATTGGCAATGTCTCCAAATATATATCATCTCATAGATTCTTTTGAATATCCATTTGAGCTCTGGAACATTTTGAAAAAATATTTTGGTGTGCAGGAAGTAGAAGATGAGGCATGGAGCGAACCCAACATCTCCTCATGTGCTCTCTCTCAATATGTCTTGGCCTCTACATTCTCTGATGAAGTTATTTATGATGAAGAAGTTTCTCATACAGTTCATGTTGTTGTTATCCTCTTTGATTTGAATGCTTCCTCCTTCAATGAAGAAGCAAATATTGAAGAGAAATCTTTTTCTGTGTCTCTTGAATATTCTGGTGATGAAAAAGAAGTGACAGATGGATTTTCTATTGATATTGATGATGATTCACTCACACATTCATTGTTCTATATGTCTTCTATCTTAGATTCTAAGATCTATGTGCCAGATCCTTCACACTTTGTGCATAACTCTCTCATTGATGGTGTGCAACCTAGTGACTTTTGGGATGTTTTCTTAGCCCTATCAAGTCCTTAGTGTATTTCCACTTACCATACTTTATCTCATGTTCTTTTACATCACCTCCTTTGTTCTTGGCATCAATACTCAGATCCTCCTTGAATATTTTTAACATATCCTTCCTTCCTCCTTTCATACTTCTACTACAGAGGATTCATTATATGTCTATTCCCATGAGTCTACTAATATGCTTATATGTGATCTTTTGGATTCCTTAGAAGCTAGATCAACCCATGGAGCCCATGCATTCACGCTTTTTGATCCTATGGATTCTCTCTATTCCTACATGACCACTTGCACATATCCTCTCTATGTAAATGAAGTGGGAGGCATTATACATTCGCTTGGATAGTTATTTCACCTATCTGGAGCTGATTTCATCTCTATTGGTTCGAAGTTCAAGTCATCATATCATCTTGGAGCTGATTACAACTCTCAAGAGATTTCACATAATTGGATCTCAATTGTTCTGCATGGTCCTAGTTTCTATCCTGCGGCTGTCTTTGATCTAGGTGAGCAGATTTATCTTCTTCCCAAGAAGAAGATTCCTCTAGACATCAGCATTTAGTTTGGAGCATCATCAACGACATTTTTGGTTTGCCTCTTATGTCCTATTTTGACGGAGGATTTTCCCCATGTGTTTTTGCCTCTTTCCTCTGCTTTTTGGACATAGTAATTGTTAAAGGGTGACCATAGCCTTGTTTTTGGGCCCTATATACACCTATATTTTTGGCATACCATCATAAAGTCAGACTTAAAGGGGGGTGACTTTGGAATATATTAAACCCACTCAATACTTAGGATAAAATAATTAATCATTATTTTTTTAATTATCTACCCACTAGCTTAATTACTTAGCATCCACTTGCACCTTAAAGTCAACACATGCCATCTATACCCCATGAATGCTTTATTTCTGATTCTTCTAGGTTGATATTAACCACTTTATGGCCATCCATAATTGGTAACAACACTTTACAACAGATTCTTCTTTATCCTGCTTTTATGTGGATAAGGTAAAGCTAGTTAACTAGGAAACTGGTTTCTTTTGTTGCCAACCCATCCTTCATTATTTTCTCTCCATTTTCCAGGATTAGCATGTTTTTGCATCACTATTGACAACTCACTCATGATTTTGCTAATTCATGAGGTCCTTGAAAGATTTGGGAAGTGCTTTAGCTACCTATGGGGATTTATCATATTTTGGTAAGTTAGCCTTTTTGAGCTTTATGAGTTGTCTCCCTACAACTCTATTTTCCTTTATAAGGATGTATTACCATTGTAATAATATCAATTATCATTTATTGATAATTCATTAATGTGTGTTCATTAATTCCTCTTATTCTCTCCTTATGTTAATTCTCTGCAATTATTAGTGAGTTTAATTGTGTGCTTAGATTCTTAGCTTGTTTATGGAATTCTTTCTACCATCAAGGATTCAAGATTTCCAACATTGTGTGTGTTACTCCTCTTGCTAGCCCCAGTGTATTAATCTTGTATATTGATATAGGAACAAATCATCAATCTCATCAAAGATTAATCAACAAATAACTCATGAAATGGTGTAATCGGTCTACAGGAATAGTAGTCACTTTGTATTCACATAAAGAATGAATGATTACAATTACAATGTCATGCTACAAGCATGAATGAATGAGCAATTTGAATCCTCAAGGAGGTCATTCGAATTGAATGAGTGAATCTAGCTTAACTAACTATAAGCCATAGTCCACACTCAGTTAACCACTGATCAAAACCCTAATTGACTCAATTGAACCCTAACTGAAGCCAAAGTGCAATAAATGGCTGAGTCTCAACTAAAAGAGATCAGACACATGTCATAGCAAGCCAACTATCAAGTGCTAGCACTTCAATGACTTCAATGAACCTCGATGAGGTTAACTGAAGTTGAACTGAACATCATAAGTTGGTGGAGGCACCCCTGTTGACTCTAGTTCATTAATTAATCATTAAATAATCAATTAAATGAAAGGAGGTGCCTTCACTGACCTGTTTAACTGATTGTAACCACCAGTTAGCAATTAGGTGCATTAATATCACTCAGATCACCCCTGGAGTGCTCTAGTTAGCCTCCTCGAATGTAGGAGAAGGCTAAGTTAGCCTCCTTGATTGAAGGTAGGCATGGGTGTGACTGGATGATGACATGTAATGCTCCACTGATGTCAATTAATGTCAATAATACCTAGGATAATGGTTTAACTATGCCAATTTGACCAAAAAGAGTGTGTATGGTGGTAAATGTCTCCAACACCCCCCCTTAAGCTATACTCAGGAAGAGTTAGAAAACATAAATGCATAAAAATGCTAGGGCTCCGACAACTAAGGCCATAGGTCACCCTGTACAATGCTGAAACTGAAACAATGCTCAAAACAAACTAAGTGAGGAAAAGAGGGAAAACCTAGTGGGAAAAACTCCCCCTCAAGCTGAACACTGAAAGTAGTCTAAATCACCCTGATGAACTCACCCTCAACAGTGAACGGAGGTAAGTGAACTTATTTTCTAAAAATCTCTTAGTGAAGATGTCTGCAATCTGCTCATCAGTCCGACAGTATTGCAGAATGATGGTCCTGTCATGCACTAGCTCCCTGATATAGTGCATGTGGATCTCTACATGCTTGGTCCTCTACCTGGTAACTAGATCTGTGGAAATATTAATAGCACTTTGATTGTCACAAAAGAGGACAGTGGACAAAGTACTACCAAGATCAAACTCTGAAATAATTCCTTGCAACCAAACCGCTTGGATGCAAGCATTCACTGCTCCTCGATATTCGGTCTCTGCTGAAGATAGTGCTATGGCAGCCTACTTTTTGCTTGACCGAAAAATGGGGCCACCATAAAACATGAATACATATCCAGAAGTAGAATTCCGATCAATAGAATCACCCGCCCAATCGGAATCTGTGTATCCAACTAGATCTAGCTCGGAGTCTGCAGCATAGTGAATGCCGTGGGTCCTGGTTCCCTAAATATACTGGAGAATCCTCTTGGCTTCCTTCCAATGAATATCATGAGGCTGCTGCATGTATCTTGATACAGCATTCATGACATAACAAATATCAAGTTGAGAATGTGTCAAGTACAACAAGCTACCAATCAGTCGTCGATAGATAGTGCAGTCCATGGGAGGTGTGTTTTTTCCTTCTTCAAGGCTAATCCTTGAAAGGAAAGGGAATGGTGCAGGCCTGCAATCAGCCATGTTAAACTTTACTAACATGTTTGAAATGTATTTTGACTGAGTGACCATAATCCCATCAGAATTTTGCTCAATTTCGAATCCCAAAAATTGTTTTAGAAGCCCCAAATCACTCATTTCAAAGGCATTGTGGAGAGCAGTTTTGATGGATGAAATGGAGGAAACTGTGCTACCTGTGATCAGTAAGTCATCAAGATATAAAAAAATTATAATTAGATGACCATCATACTGCTGTAAATATACATTTGGATCTGATCTACATCTCTGAAAGTTTTGCGAGAGAAGGAAGGCATCCATCTTGGAATACCACTCTCTTGGGGTCTGTTTTAACCCGTATAGTGACTTATTTAGCTTGCAAACCAAAGATGGATCAGTGATGTAGCCCTCAGAATTATTCATGTATATCTCCTCATGAATATCTCCATGCAGAAAGGCTGACTTAACATCCATGTGATGCACTTCCCAGTGCTTGGATGTTGAAATTGCCAAAACAAGGCAGATGGAGTCCATTTTTGCAACCGGTGAAAAGGTCTCATGGTAGTCCACTCCTTGGACCTTAGAGAAACATTTTTCTACCAGCCTTGCCTTATATTTGCAGGTGCTTCCATCAACATAAACCTTGGTCTGAAACACCCACTTGGATTGAACCAATTTCCTTCTCGGAGGAAGAGAAACTAGCTCCCAAGTAGTGTTTTTCTGAAGAGAATTCATCTCTTCATCCATGGCAACTTGCCATCTCGGATCCTTTCGAGCATGGTAGTAGGATTCTAGATCTGAACTAATCATCAAATAGCAAGTTTCAGACAGCAAATTATCAGGACAAGAAAGCGCAATACCTGCTCTTTGGAAATCAGATCGGGTTCTCCTTGGATCATCCGGATTTCCAATGTTTTCCCCTGCGGAGGAGAGTGTCTGTCGGGCCCATGTAGGAAGATGATTTTGCACTTCAGGTTCTGATTCAGCATCTGATGATTGCTGCACACTGATAATAGAAATCATAGGATCCAAATCAGGGTCATCACCCCCAATTTCATCATCCAAATATTCAGTAGAATGGGAAGGAAATTCAGCAATTTTCTCCTTCACTAGTTCCACCTCCTGAAGAGGCTTATCGAACTTGACACTTCTCTCAATGATGATCTATTTGGTATTGATATCTAGAATATTGAACCCTTTAGATTCATCAAGATACCCAATAAACAGACATTCTATGCTTTTTGGTTGCAAATCCCTTCTTTTATCAAGCGAAATCCGGGCCCATGCAGTGGACCCAAACACCCGTAGGTTCGACACATCCGGCTTGTGTCTGAAGTATGATTCGAAAGGGGTATTCACTTTCATGGATGAGTGTGGCACCCTATTTTGAATGTATGCTGCAGCATGCATGGCCTCAGCCCACAAATTTGTAGCAAGCTTCTTGGATTCCAACATACAAGTGGCAATCTCCTTGAGAGAACGATTCTTCCTTTCTGCTACTTCGTTCTGCTGTGGAGTGTAGGGAATTGAATGTTGGACCTGAATACCACTTTGGGAGAATATGTATAGAAACTCATTACTAACATAATCCCCTCCATCATCAGATATCAAATCTTAATCCCAGAGGCATTTTCGACCAGAGGCATTTTCGATCAAGGCCTTCAATTCAGAAATTTTTTTACATACTTCTGATTTCTTTTTGAGAAAGAAAACCCATGTATACCTTGAAAAATCATCAATAAAAGTAAGGAGATACCTTGATCCATTCATGGATGTGACAGGCATCGGATTGCTGATATCAAAATGTATCAGCCCCAATATGCATGTAGCTCAGTTTGCCTTCCCCCGATCGAACTTCTGCTCAGGGTGTTTTCCAATCACACAGCCCTTGCAAATTCCTCTGGTTGCCTTGATGACCGGGAGGCCTTCAACCATGGAGTGTTTTTGTAATTGCTGCAAATATTTGAAATTAATATGGCCAAACTTCTCATGCCATAGCCTACTAACCTCATTTCCATGAGTTAGCAGAGCGGTGGGCTTTGCATCCACAACAAAGTGAGAGAACTCATAGGCTTTTGCATGATGGTTTGCAAGGCCTTTAGCAATGAGTTTCCCGTATGCAATTTCTATTATCTCAACATCATTTGGGCTGAAAGAAACTCTCTTAGGCACTACTGTATGTATCATCTGATAGACACTAAGGATATTTGATGCCAGAGACGGTACATACAAAACATTTGAAAAAAAGCCATTTTCAAGATCAACAATACCTTGTCCTTCTGAAATGATGGTGGAGTCATCTCCCATGTGGATGGGGATGGATTTGTCGGTCTCCAAGGATGAAAAGGAGTCTTTTTCAGCCATCATGTGGTTCAAAGCTCCAAAATCAATCAATAGTGCTTTGGACTTTGAAGTGCTTGCCATGAGGGCATGACCTTTTTCATGCTGTGGTTCCCGATCTTGCTGATCTCTCCTCTAAAATATCTCTGAAATATTGATGTGATTTCTCTCAAGGAGAGAGATTGCTTCATCAAGCTTCTTCTTCATGCAGGCATGTTCAGGGTGGAAGCCCTTCCCACAATAAGAACACTTGACTTTTTCCTTGCCATGGTGCCCTTTTCCTTTGTTCTTCCTTGAGCCAGAAGACTCACCATGCTGCTGATTTTCAACTCTAGGTTTAGGAGCATCAAATTTAGTTTTTGGGTTCTTCTGCTGCTTTCCTTTACCCTTCAGATCTTTGGGCCCCGAGACATGAAGGGCTTGATCATGGGAGGATCTGATGATCCCCATCTGGACAAGCTTGTCATGTTCACATGTTAGGGACTCAATGAAGGCATTGAGTGTAGGCATCTTCCATCCAAGGGTTGTGAGCTTCCCCGCATAGAATGTAGAAACAAAAATTGAATAATCAGCCCCAAGTTTGGAGAGTATGGTGAGGATGAGCTGATCATCCTCCTTCTCCACATTGCATTGCTTCAAGAGTAAAATAGTATGCTTGAACTTTGTGAAAAAATCATTTAGAGTCTCAAAATTGGAGGGTTGGAGAGACATGAGTTCATTTTCGAGCTGGTAAACCCTCAAGTCATCATGCTTTCCATATAAAGTTTCCAATTCGTCCCATATTTCTTTTGGAGTCTTCAATCCCGCAATATGGAAAAGAAGATCTCAGGAAATAGAGAGGCACAAGAAACTGAAGGCTTCATCCTTCTTGTTCAAGAATCTTGATTTTTCTATGGCTGAACCGGGCTCATCTTTAGTGTCCATGGTGACTATGAAGAGTCCTCTAGAGCGCAGCTGAATCTCCATATCACCTTTCCATGAGTGGAAATTGTATGGAGTCAAGAGATCTACTAAGGAGGCCATCTGGATTTGCTGGAGTGAATGCTTCACCTGTAGAAACCTGAAAATCAAAACAGAAAGGGCAATGTAAGGTCGAACAGCCTGCACACTTTAGGCTTTCATCACACCCAACATAGTCAATCAAGCAAGCTTGATCAACAAGCTCTTTAGTTGGGGTATTAAGTGGTAAACCTTGGCTTCTAGTGCAGTGCTGGATTTTTGAGCTATTGCTCAAATTTCATGCAGTTTCTGTCAAAAAGCTTGTTTTTGAGAGATAGAGCTTTGTCCTGCTATAAGCTCTGATACCATATTAATATTGTATATTGATCGAGGAACAAAGCATCAATCTCATCAAAGATTAATCAACAAATAACTCATGAAATGGTGTAGTCGGTCTACAGGAATAGTAGCCGCTCTATATTCACATAAAGAATGAATGATTACAATTACAATGTCATGCTACAAGCATGAATGAATGAGCAATTCGAATCCTCAAGGAGGTCATTCGAATTGAATGAGTGAGTCTAGCTTAACTGACTATAAGCCATAGTCCACACTCAGTTAACCACTGATCAAAACCCTAATTGACTCAACTAAAGCCGGAGTGCAATAAATGGCCGAGTCTCAACTGAAAGAGATCAGACACATGTCATAGCAAGCCAACCATCAAGTGCTAGCACTTCAATGACTTCAATGAACCCCGATGAGGTTAACTGAAGTTGAACTGAACATCATAAGTTGGTGGAGGCGCCCCTGTTGACTCCAGTTCATTAATTAATCATTAAATAATCAATTAAATTAAAGGAGGCACCTTCACTGACCAGTTTAACTAATTGTAACCACCAGTTAGCAATTAGGTGCATTAATATCACTCAGATCACCCCCGGAGTGCTCCAGTTAGCCTCCCCGAATGTAGGAGAAGGCTAAGTTAGCCTCCTTGACTGAAGGTAGGCATGGGTGTGACTGGATGATGACATTTAATGCTCCACTGATGTCAATTAATGTCAATAATACTTAGGATAGTGGTTTAACTAGGCCAATTTGACCAAAAAGAGTGTGTATGGTGGTAAATGTCTCCAACACAATGAAGCACCCTCCTTCATGAATCCTTCCCTCCTTATGTCACTTTCTATTTTCTCTGATAAGACTCCTCTTCCGCCTTCTACTTTACCTTTGGACTCGATTCGACATGCAAATGTGACTATACAGATGGATAGGAGGCCCAAGCAAAACAAATATCTGGGGGACCTTGGGATTAATCCTCATACTCCTTTGACTATTAGGATCAAAGAGGTGGAAAGATCCTACCATCTCTCCAACCTTCCCTCTCGACCGAGGGTGCTTAGACCAGCGTTGCCCTCTGGTTTGGTTTCTTAATGAAACTCCTCTCCCTTAACTTGTGTGGTTTCAGAGGCTCACCAAACAAAATTCCCTTGGCTCTCTCCTGTCGAGTATTAATCCTGATATGATTTTTCTCCAAGAAACAATGTGTGACCATGCTCAGGTTTTTCTCTCCTTTGAAAAAATCATGCTTGGTTAGGAATTTTGTGCTTCTGATTCATTGGTTCTCTTGAGTGGTCTTCTCGTAGGACGGGATCCTTTAGTTGCTCGTTGTAAATCTTTTGTCACTGTAGTTGGCATTTTGGTTAAGGTCTGTTTGAGGGGTCAGTTGTCAGATATTGTATGTCTTAACTGTTATGGTCCTTATCAAAGTAGGGAACTATTTTGGGATGTTGTAGTTGAAGGTGGTATTTTTAATCACCCAAATCTGATAATGAAAGGAGACCTAAATTTTACCCTCTCGGACACTAGGATTTGGGGTTGGAATGCCTGTTTAGACCCTCTCAACCCTTACTTTTCTAAGCTGCTGGTTCGTACCAGGATGGTTGATTTAGTTGTTGGATGTGTTGGTCCAACTTGGAGGAATGACGGGGTTGGGGATGAGGGTATTAGCAAGATATTGGATCGGTTCCTTGCTTCTGACTCGTTGGTGCCACTTTTCAATAGATATAGATCCTAGATTCATCCTTCGGAGATATCTTACCACTTTTCGATTTCCTTGAATGGGATGATCCTTCCCTCTAGAGGAACTATCCTTTTAAGTTCAATAGAGAATGGTTGCAGGTGGAGGATTTCTCTCTCCTGGTAAACATCTCTTGGTCTTTTGAGTTGCCCCCTTCTGGTTTTGATGTTATGACTAGCCTAGCTATGAAGTTAAAAATATTAAAAGGTGATGTTAAAAAGTGGGAAATTCAGAAAAGTTGAAACAAAGGAAGGAGCTTGTTGATTTGGATTTGGAACTACAACACCTCTTCTCTTTGTTCCCTTCGAGGATCCTTCCAAGGATGGAAGCACAAAAATTGGTTTCCATAAAGGATTGAAAAGAAAAAATCTAGGTGCGTGAAGTGCTCACCTGGAGGCTAAAAAGACAAGCTATATGGATGGCTTAGGGTGATGCCAACACAAAAAATTTCCATAATTTTGCTTCGGAAAGACGAAATGTTAACACTATATGGGAACTTCTGGATGGTGATGGCAATACTGTTTAGGAGTAGGAGCAGCTCAAAAGGTTGGGGAAGAATCACTTCTCATCACTGTTCAAGGATGATGGGAGTATCCTCACCTTGGATCAACTACTTGTGATAAAGCGCTTCCCCACTTTTCTCTTAGAGGACAAGATTCCTGGCCCTGACGGTTGGTCAGTGGAATTATTTTTACATTTATTTGATTTGGTTAAAGTTGATTTATTAATGGTTGAGGAGAAATCATGGAAGGAAGGTAAGGTTAAAGTTGATTCTACTTTTCTGGCGCTCATTCCTAAAATTGATAAGCCAAAAATTTTTGTAGACTTTTTCCCTATCTCACTTTGTAATCTAATCTGTAAACTTATTTAAAAAATCATCTCACCGACTTAATCCTATACTTTCAAGGGTAATTTCAATTGAGCAGTTTGGTTCCTGAAGAACAAGCAAATTCTTGAACCAGTTGGTATTACACATGAAATTATTCATACTATAAAAACCAAGAAGATGGAGACCTTAGTCCTAAAACTAGATCTCATTAAATCTTTTGATAGAGTAAATTGGACCTTCTTGTGCCTTATTCTCCTCTAGGTGGGTCTGCCTTTGTATTTGGTGAACTGGATCATGGGATGTGTGACTTCAACAAATTTCTATGTACTTATCAATGGTTCTCTAACTGATTTCTTCAAAGCTTCATGGGGCATTAGACAAGGGTGTCCTCTGTCACCTCTTCTCTTCTTACTGTTCATTGAAGGACTTAGTCTCCTTATTGGGGAAGTTAAACGTGTTGGAAAAATTCATGGCATCCATATTTTTCCCTCCCTTTCTATTACTCACTTACTCTTTGTGGAGGACATGGTATTATTTGGTTTGGGCAACTTGATGGAATGGAAATCATGTAAAGTAGAATTGGACCTCTTCTGCTCGGTTTCAGGGATGTGCATTAATTTGGATAAGTCCTCCTTTCTCAAAAATAACTTGGAAGATGGGGTCTGCAGCAACATTAGGGCTATTCTCTCCTTCAAAATGGAACCTATTGACTCTGGATTTAAATACTTGGGATATTGGTTGAAACCCTTGAGATATGGGCTGAATGATTGGCATTGGATCATTAAAAATTTTGAGAAGAGACTCAGTTCTTGGTCTTACAGGTTCTTATCCTTAGGGGGCATATTAATACTCATCAAAGCTATATTGACTGGGATCCCGGTATACTAGTTTTCCTCAACAAGGATTCCTAAATATATCACGAGAAGATTGAGGCAATGTATTTTTACTTTCCTTTGGGGCTTCACAGAAAATAAAACATGAGGTTACAGTTGGTAAATTGGAAATTCCTCTCAAGACCCTTTTCCCTTGGGGGATGGAATATAAAAAATTTGGAGTGGTTTAGCATCTCGCACAGACTTAAGAGCTTGTGGTCGGTACTCAAGAGTAAGGGACTTTGGAACCAAGTGATTCAGGCCAACTATCTTAAGAAAACATCCATTGAAAATTGGCTACGTCAGCCTTCTTTCTCTGTGCAGAATACATCACTTGTATGGAATGGTTTTATTCGGGTTCTCACTTGGATCAGTAGCAGCTTGGGTTGGACAGCTGGTGATGGTGGCTCAATCAAGCTGGGAATTGACCCTATCACAGGATTGAAAACTTCATATATTCTCTCACATGATCTTCTCGATTATCTTCATGATTTTTGTATCTTTACTCTAAGTCAGGCCCGCAACTATGGTAGGGTCCATTTTCTTCTTCTTATTGGTTGAATGCAGAGGATCTGTATCTCGACGGTGTATGGAAGGAGGAGTGGACACGTTATATTTGTGGTCTATCTCACGGGTGCATCAGACTCTCAACACAAAAATATTGTGTACTCTGGCTGCATAATTCACAGAATGGAGAAGTTAGCTAAATTATCATATGAACTTATTACCTCAACTCACTTCGATATTTTATTTGGTTGGCAGTATAGAGAGCTATGGCGGTGGCGTATACCACTCAAACTTAAATGCTTTAGTTGGTTATGTGTTGGTAACTACATTAACACCTTGGAAAATTTGGAAAGAAGGGGATGGATTGGTCCAGACCAGTGTTGTTTATGCGAAGGAGATAATGACTCAGTGGATCATTTATTTGTTAATTGTTTTTTTGCGCAGGTTATTATAGATACTCTTACTTCTCAATATAAGCTGAATTTGTCATGGAGACATACTTTTGTATTGGAAAATTTGAATTGTTGGGCAGAGCAAGCACATGCAACTCTACTTGCCTTATTTCTACATATGGATTATTTGGAGATCTCATAATCTATGTATTTTTTATGACCGCAAGTCGGATATAGGTATTGTCTGTCTCTGGATCATTGATCTCTTTAATTCGTATCCAATCGATTGTAAAAAGGTGAACCACAGAGCCATTGAACCATCTCCTCTTCTTTTGTACCCTTCTGGTTTCTTCAATGGAGCGGTTTCTTCAGGTATTGGGGTGCTGGTTTTATTATTCAGACCAATCATACACTTATCTTTAAGTTAAATATGGGTTGTGGTGCTAACACCAATACTAGAGCCGAACTGATGGCTCTCTGGGATCTGTTGAATTTTGTGGCTCTCATCGGTCTCCCTGCTCTTTCTATTTTTGGAGACTCCTTGGTTGTCATAAACTGGGAAAACTCAGTGACTAGACTGGCAGTTTTTGGACCTGGAACATTGGTGTTCCCGCATTACTGAAGCCATGGCCTCTTTCTTCTCTATAAACCTTCAACATGTCTATAGGGAGAACAATAGGAGTGATGATAGTTTATCAAAGGAAGCACTTGTTCTTGAGTCGGGTCTACTCTCCTTCTCTGAACTTTTGGAAGGAAACGAAATTGGGGTGACACTTTACAGTTCTTCTAAAGTTGTTGAGAGCCCCTTGACATATTTTGGATTACATAATTCATCTTTTGAGATATGATCCGATATTTTAGCTCTTGACCCTCTTAAATGGCTCCTTTGGTGTTTTAGTTTTATGCTTGTATATCAACTATAGACCCTTTTGGGGGGAAGTATTTTTCATTCCCCATGGTTGCTTCCTTGGATATGCTTTCAATGCTCCTTATGTGCCCCTTCTTGACGGTGCAGATTGTTCTCTTAGAGAGATGTATGGATTTCTTTGACTGCTTGAGGGTCTTATATCAAAGTTTTGGTGCTTTGGATGCTCTGTACAGGTTGTATAACTGAGAGATTGTCATGATATGTTTTTTTGTAGCTTCATGATACACATGGATACGATGTATAATAGATTTGTATTGTTACCTTTGATTCCATGGAATATCAAGAAAATGTTTTTTTTCTTCTGAAAAAAAAAAACATATTACATATGGTTCATGCCACAATAAATATGATGGGGGATGTGCTATACTTTGGAAAAGGCATAACGAACTTTGGCTAAAGTTTGTGTCACCAACAATTTCCATGTGGTAAATTATATACCAACAAAAATTTTATACGGTTTAAAGATGAGTATGATATGCCAAAAAAGGATGTGCCACCATAAAGTTGACTCAACCAACTTTGGAATATGCCCATGAATGGGTTATAACCATATAATATTTGATATGGTGGATCTTTATATTATATGCCATTTTTTTGGGGTAGTTTTAACCTATGGTTATGTAAGTTAACGAATGACACATGTTTTGGTTATTTTTACTAGCATAGATCCATTTTAAACCTAGATCTATCAAGCACCGAGAGGGATCCAATTTCTTGAGGTGTACATTTTTGTACCATTTGGATCCCTTTCGGTATTTGATAGATCTGGGTTTAAAATGGATCTATGCTAGTTTATTTTTTATATATTTTATTTAAGTCTATATGTAATTTATAATTTTCATTTTTTTATTTTTAATATTTTTTATTTATGTCGGTTAGCATAATGCGACTAACATGACAGGATCTCCCCCATACTGGATTGGAGAGAACCTCACTTCTCTCGATGCAATAACCATGATTGGTATATATAAATACATAAGTATTTGAATTTGTAACATATGACAAAGTAATTAAGTGTGAAAACATTATATAGATAATTGGACTTAACCAATTTTGAAAGGACAAAAGCTACATTTGACTTATGTCATGTTTGGAGAGCTAACTCAAACAATTTAAACCCTCGTTTCCATGAGAGAGGGGGAATTGATTTTGGCCATTAGAATCCATTTATGAGAGCTTTAGTGAGGGCCATTGGAGAGACCCCGTTTGGGGTCTCCATTGGGCATGGAATAGGGCATTGGAATGCACTTGTGTGAGATCTTATTGTTAGAATATAATCCGTAGGGATTATTGTAAATAAATAAATAAATCTAGGAAGCCGAAAAGGCTGGGCGGAAGGTGAAACACAATCGTCATATCTATTGTATAAATATATGCATTGGCATTGGAATAATATTGAATCGGGAGTTATACCTAACAAGTGGTATCAGAGCTTGGCTATTTGCCATAACTCCTGCCTGCTGCATTTCAGTCCTGGCATTCTGCTTGCCAGTCCATTGCCAGACTGCCTGCTTCGTCAGTCTGCCATTTGCATGCGTTTCTCCTCTCCCAGCCTGCGCGCATTCATGTATGCGTTATTCTCCTTCAAAAGTTCATTTGAGGTTACCTTGTTGCGAGTTCTTTGAAGACTGTCTGCAAAATTTCTCATACTCCGTGAAGAACAGCGTGGAGTGAACCTGAAGATAATATGTGTGAAGGTTGAGGCTGCCCGGTCACATTTGATGAAAAAGTCTCTATGTTGGAAGGTCGATTATCTATATGAATAATATCTATACTCCATGTGAAACCCTAATTCTGCATTGAAGCGGCTATTGGTTCTCCTCACCGGGAATCGATATAGCTTCACTAAGGGTCCCTATGTTACGGCAAGCTGCTGCTATATTCCACTCCCTCTCAGCAATTTGTGAGGAGAGGTAACTCCGTTTACCGTCAAAGCAGCAGCCATCAGTAATTCGCATGCACTAATATTATATCGACTCCTTTATGCAGACAACTCTGATAATTTTTAAATAGATTGTTAACCGTATTGCCTAGGGAGATTTGACTGTGCTTTTCTCTGTTTTATATCCCTGATCAAGAACTAAGTGGTTTTTGGGTGAGAAAGTTGTAAGTTCACTTAGAAGCGCATCCAGGCATTAGATTAAACAATTATTACTTGGCATCTGCCCATTGTATTTAACAGCATCTTGCTGATCAAAGTTTTCATAGAGTTATCTAATGGTCGATGCTGAAGAGGCCATTTCTACTGAATAGCACAATCCAAACGTGGAAAATAATGATCCAGAACTGGAATATAAATGTCCAGACGATGGGGCATGGTATCGAGCATCCTTTCAGTTTGCAAATACGGATGGACCTCCGTGCTTTCATATAAATTACGAAGATGAAGAGCCTGCTTGAGGACTGTTGTGACTTGAAGACTGCATAATACCTATCTTTTATGCTGAAGACTGCATGCATGCTGTGTTGGAGATAGCCTGTGTTGGAGATAGCTGCGTTGAGCTAGCTGCCTGCGTTGGTTAAGCTAGTTGCATGTGTTGAAGCTGATGCATTTTGGGAATACACAAACCCTAAATTTACCCTAGACTACTGCTTGCATGGAGTGACTGATATATATCTTTTATGCTGAATAATAATGTATGTTGTATATCATGCTGACTGATATAATGTGATTGATATGCTGACTAATATTATGCTAAATATTGAAGAATATTGTATGCTGATTGATATATCATACATTGAAGAATCTTGTGAAAGCTATATGTTGTTTTATTGGTGTTGATTGCATTGAGACTGCTCGTGCAAATGGGAATATTGCCACTGAGCAATTTTTCTGCTGCTGCAAGTTCTTGAAGCTGCCTGGGTGGAGTCTTTTGGGTGTGTTGACCAGAGAACTCATTTCTGCTGTGTATTTGAAGCTCGTATTTTTGTATATTGAAGAAGCTTGTGTATGCTCACCTGAAGCTTGCATTGTATTCACCTTGGCAGAGACTGTAGACCTGCAAGGTTATTTTTTTTTCTATTTTGTCATTGTTGTAAATTACACTGACAGTTGTAAAAGATGCAATCTATAGCATCTACAGTTGGTGTCACTCTCTCTGGCAAAGAGAGAGGCAGAGGAAGAAGAAAATTCAGAGGCAGAGGGGGTAGAAACAACTCCAACAAAAGATCAGATTTGTAGTGCAAGCGTTGTGGAAAGACTGGACACACATCAGATCAGTGTTGGGCTTTGTGGGACTCCATCAAAGACAAGCACAACCAGAAGAAAGATGATAATAAAAATCAAGATGCCAGTAAATCTTTTGATTCTGCTCATTGTATTGTTGCACATTGTAATCTTGGAATTAATGAAATGACTTCTCTTTCATCTTACAAAGATTGTTGGCTGCTTGATACTGGTGCAACATCACACATGACAATTAGAAAAGATTGTTTTGAAGAACTTAATGAAACAATAGATGGCATAGTGTACTTTGCAAATAAGTCAAGTATTAAACCAAAGGGAATGGGCACCATTCGACTGAAGATGCCTGGATTCCCTGATTTCTTGTTGAAGAATGTTCTCTATCTTCCAGAGTTGCAGAGAAGCCTGCTGTCCATGGTGGAGATTCGACAGCAAGGCCATTCCATCCACATGTTTGATGGAATCGTTGAAATAAGAAAGTCCTCTGACAACCAAGTCATCATGACTGGATACGAATATGGGAAGCTGTTGAAGCTCAAGGGTTCATCTGCAAGAGTTAAGAACTATGCCTACCTCTCTCAGCATGGAGAAGGTAATTTGTCATCTAGTTCATTGTGGCATGCAAGATTTGGTCATCTAAATTATAACAGTCTTCGTT
>LPNX010737020.1:619069-630786 GCA_001517045.1 Pseudotsuga menziesii
GAGAGATTCGATTCATGTTGACTCCATGATGTATGGAGATCATGTTTGTATACTTTGATGTTGTTTGGAGATGGCGGCTTGTTCGAGGCTCGAAACTCATGGAGGAAATTTCAGAGAACAAGTGTAGCTGCATCATGTCCGAGTTTATCCAGCTTTTGCGCACCTGATACAGTTTTGTTGGTGGTTTTGAAATGGTTGTTCATCAGTTTTTGCAAATGAGGAAAGTGTGACCGTATGCTCTTCTTCCAAAGGACGTTTGTGAAGGGGTTGGTAAGAGTGTGCTTTTGGGTTTGTTATGCATGTCCACCTGTCTTTCTGTATCAACCTTTATCAAACACATTTGGTAGACATTCATTGTTAGAAAGAAAATCCCTATATACGACTAAAAGGTGGGATGCTAAATAAAATCCAATAAGAAGGTGGTTATTAAATAAGATCCCAATCCATTAATAAATATCACGTTTCAAATGCTTGAAAATGAGAATCTTCCAGTCATTTTTTATATCTGTATTATGCTAGTACCTTTAACTCACATGATCACCAATTCGACAGATTATGTGTCCTCACTGAGAACCACTTATTGAATATGTAATTATGCAAGATCCTGTATGGCATAAAATTGGAATAACACAAGATTTGGTGTGAGTTAGTCGTATTCCATTTCGTATGTTTTTATTGAGGAGCGATTTTGTTAGTTCATAGAGACTAACTCTAAAAGGATCTATTTTGATGTAAAACAGTTGTATGCATCATGATAATGGATTGAACACTCCATTTGGAGTAGTTTCGGAGATGTAGCTAAGGAGGTCCTAGTGAACTCTGATATCATATTGGTGTTTAATATATGCTATGTGACTTTTAATGAAATTAAAGTATAATCACATGCAATGTTCGCATGCACTAACATTAGAAAAATGGTCTTTCATATAGACTTTGATGGGAGAAGGTTCTCACCAAGTCCGGATCAACAAGGCAACGAGTGATCACTTGACAACTCACCACACTACATGAACCGTTGTTGGTTGTGCATTTGTTCCTGGAGGGCAACTTGAGGGTTGTTGCTTGAACAAGTTATAACATTTATCATCTCCACTCGTCCAGAGTTTGATGGTTGCATATCGACAAAATGTTCGATCATAAAATACCTCTGCAAAAAAAAAACTATCATTAGAAATTCATTGGATTGCTTACCTAACAATTGTCATTAGAAAATCATTGGATTACTTACCTAACAATTGATAAACACAGACTATAAAATACGCTCTTAGCTACATCAACAAGATCATTCATACCAAAATATTGACCTTGAGGATACATTCCCAATTTTTGTGACACATCTTCAATCCTACCCATTTTTCTTTTTGTGATCTTGCACTGTAACTCTTAGAAATAAAGCTAAGTGTGTCCAGAACTAATGTTGCTATAACTTCATGATGAGGAATAGCTATGGTGTTAATATCAATATCATAAGGATTTGCGCGCATAAACAAAGAATGCTCCAGCGAGTTTTGTGTTGAGGTAACGATCAAATCCCTTAGTCGCTCATCGTATGCCCTTACGAGCTCGTTCGAGGTTTCAGAATAGTTGCTACTGGTTACTAGATTAATGGAGATTGTATCATTTTTGTTAAACCAAATAAAAAGTGCTGCCATTAATTCATAACCGTTGATGTGTGCCTATGATTTATGTACATGTAAATAACTCATACAAGCTCCAAGCTCCAGCTGGAACTCCTCCGCTAGCTCTAATTAGCTACCATTCTTTAAGAATTCTCATATATATAGATATATATACTTACTTGCTTGTAAAAATGTGTTAATGAAGAGCGCTGGCTGGTTGTCCTTTTGCAGGGATTCTTTTAAATATATATAAGTGTTAGAGTTTATTGCGGAATAATAATCTCACTATAACATTCGGATATTGAATTTCTCACCCAATTATTGAGAGACTAAAATAATCTATAATAGTCCTTCAACTTTAAGTCCATTCACAATATTGTTTAAGATTATGTTTACATTATCATTTAATAAATATTGAATATCATAAATCTGGTATTACAAGAAGTTCCTTTTATTTGGCAATTCCTAAGGATAAATGTAAAAGGGATATTTTCAATGTAATAATAAAATATTAGATTGGTTATAATATTTATGTTAAACTTCAATGGAATAATAAAAAAGATAAGATTGGTTAAAAATGTAATTTCTCTTCAATGTAATAAAAAAAATAAGATATTAGTATTTGAGGAATTTCTTTTATATTTTTTATTTGATTTTTTTTATTTACTTAATAGTTAATATTTTTTTATGTTTTTTCAATTAATTTAAGTTTTGCTATTTTTTTTTAACTTTACTTCAATGCTAAGCATAAGGCAGCAACTTTGAAGGTTAGCTTCTATTTAATTTGTTTTATACATAATATTACATAATATATTATATCTATTGTTATAGATGATTTTTGGCATATCTTTATTATTTTAGTTGCCTTATGAAACAACTTGCTCAATCAACATATTTTCATACACCTATTCGATCTATTAACCATTTATTTGCTAGTTCCTAAGGTGCATGGGACTAGTTTTCGTTCTTGTGTCAAAGAGGTGCATTTTACAACTCATTAGGGAGATATGTGTAAATTCTTCTGTGCTCATCCTAGAGATGACACGTGTCTTTTAAAGAAATTATCAAATATTATAAAAATAACATTTAGGCTCAAAATATATTTAAAACATTTACAACTACATTTATATAAAACTACATAAAATAGATAAATTAAAATGGATCCCCTATATTTACACTCTAAAAAAAGAGTTTACACCTAGAAATATTTTATTCTGAGTATTAGGTAGATCCCCTTTTAAAATGGATGCATACTAATTTTACTACAAACCCAACCACATCAAAACTAAGAACTCAACCCATCAATAATAAAAACCATAATACTATTCGTGTTAAATACCAAGCTAACAATCTCCAGCTTCACTTTACACTGAGCTATTCTATGGTTGTGCTTTCTCTCTATCATTAAAGCTGCAAGCACAATGCAAGCATTTTTGTTCAACCATGAAACCCATTTTTCGCTTTGCAACCATTTTTTTTAAGGAGCGTAGACTATCGGGTAAGCCGACAGATCTATCTGAAAAAACTCCAAGTTAAGTGGTTGGGATGGATTCATATTTAACAAATCTATCAGTCTGGAAAGCTACCTCCAAGTCAGGTCAAAGAATCTATTTGTTCATCCTATGAAAGACAATGCAGCAATGCGAAGGTTCCATAACATCACAAAGTGGGTTCGTACCTACGCGAAGGTTCCATAACATCACAAAGTGGGTTTGTACCTTCCCACATACATACGCTACTATTACCGAGAAAAGACGTGTATGGGGCAAAGTATACCCAATTTAATGGAAAACACTCATAAAAATTGGATGTTTTTTGACAAGATGGTACTAGAATGGAGGGAGCGTGAGCATGAGGATGTGGACAGGGAAGTCCATCAAGACATAAATGATCAATAATCTCTAAAAATATGCGGATTGTACAAGTTTTGGAATCTTGGGAGTTTGAGGGCCTAACCAATACTTCTTCAGATGTTTGTTGACTACTGGGACCCAGACACAAAGGCTTTTCAGCTAGATGGGATGCCCCTGAGACTAGAAGTAGAAGATATCTACTTCATTACCAGACTATCCTACCGAGGCGAGATAGTAAACTTGCGAGCTCGTGGGGTTGGTTGAGGGATCACTATCAAGGAGTATATAGCGATATATTGTCTTCTAGATACAGAGAAGATCAGAATTCATGTTCCTATGAACTCCATCCAAAGCCTGAGTCTCAAGGTGATTATTCTAGTACTATCTAGAATAACAAGTTTAACATCACTCCACTAGGCTTCTAGGCCACTCATGTTCTATGGAGTAGAGTGTATAAGACCTACATTGTATGATTGGAGCACATCACTATTGAGCACTATGAAAAAATAGCTACAGACTACAAGCTGGGAAGGACAAAGAAAATTGGGTTCGCAAGCATACTTAGCAGATTCTTTTTCAAGCAGGTATCGGGCCTTAGCCTAAGAGTCGAGGTTCCTCCACATAATCTACGAGATCCATCCCAAACATGTTGGGCAGAGCTAATGCAGTGGTTAGGGGGAGGTCAGACACCCAGTCCTTTCCCACCAGACTTCTACCATTGATGGTGGCAATAGATCGTGGCCATGGATTACTATCCCTCGACTTCCGCGGAGACCCATACTTGCCACTACCGCTGGGTGTCGCATATGATGACATAGGTAAAATCCCAAATGTGTTTTTTGAATTATTTGATTTTTTGTATTTTTGATATATAAGGAAATCAAAAACAAGTTTTTTTGTGGTATCACATACTGACATTGATCATGTGTATGCATATGTAGGTCTGAGACAGCTTGATGGATTCCCTCGACATCGTTGGAGTGGGAGAGGGGATGAGATGGTCAATGCGGATGCGGATCAAATGCTTCAAAACATACATTGCAACTTCTCTAGGTTGACACACAAAGTACCCATGGTGCAAGTCAAGGACATTCCCGAGGCTATGCAGTGACACATAGTAAGAGTACCCCATCTGTGGGTAAGAATATTCTGGTGGTTGGCCAATGCAGTTGTTTTTTATCATGATCATCACCCAAGCCCGCACATGTAGATGCCTAGATAGACATTTTGTATCGACTGTATAGTTTTTTGGTGGCTTAAAGTCCCAATTTTGTATCATGATATTTTGTACTGTGACACCATTTTGAACTATATTCGAAAATACAAAAACTTATAGTGGTCAACTTGATGTATTTACATGTGTGTTTAAACGTGAATGGAATGTGTATGCTTAATTATTGATGTGAAAAGTGCCAATTAAGAATGTAGTTTGCATATAAATTGACTGTTGATAAAATTTTCATTGATGCTAACATGGACTTGTAGTGGCCCCACAAATTGTCATTGATGCCACCAAGTCCCACTTGCAGTGCCTTGGAGCCCTTACAAAGTGGATTTGAGCCTTGGACCCCTTATGTTATCACTCCAAGAAACTCCTCTAGGTTGTAGCTCGAGGATTCCTGGTAACTTAAACTGTTTTTTGGGTTTTCTGAATTGGATCAAGCCGGATAACCTATGTAACCTCTCACTCTCAAGACATGCATGAAGCTCACTCAATCACAAGGCTTTTAGTTACAACTTGTTCAGTAGTTTGACAAAAAGGTGCAGGGATGGAGAACTCACCAGGATGGCAGACTTACACACACAACACATGCATATAACTGGCTAAATCCTGCTGAGGATGGTGTTTATAAATCAAATATCACTAAATAACCAATAGGATGACAGCTATCGGCCCTTTAATAAATCTGAAAATTACCTAAATGCACATTCAGGCAATAAACACAGTAAAGAAAGAGATGGTTGAACAAATCACAACAAAAGAGCTTATACTTAGAATAAACCAAATGAGACACTTGATAATGGAACAGGCTCATAAATCCCCAGATTAGAACCTTTATTAATCAAAAAATCATGGGCTTTATAGCCTCTTACAAAATTTACAGATCCTGAAAGTCCGATCTGTTTACACAAAAATAATTGAAAGTAATAGTTTTTTTCCAGATTAGGGCTTCAAACCCTTGCTAACTGTTTGTTTATCTACTATGAAGATCTAGTTCACTAAGCAGTCTTTTAATGACTGAAGTAATAACTGATAACCACCACTACTGGTTCGTTGTGGAATTTCCGCCAACAGCCAGTGTATCGACGTTTATCTGAAGTGTCCAGTCCTGTTCAATCCGCCCGACACTTTTTCTTTGTTGTTGCAATCGCCGATCGGACACTGTTTCCTTTATCACATCGACGCTCCAAGCCTGACTGTTCCTGCAGTTTTTGACTCCTTAGTGGGCTAACTCACCGACAATTAGTCTTTATGATCACCGATGATCTTTCATTGTTGCGCTTTGTGAACTTCGTCGACCCGTATTCCTTTTATTTCCCACCGTTGCAGCTCCCCATTTAACTATCTTGTGGCCAGTTAACCTTTAGCCCTTCTGACCACCGAAGAGTTCATCTAGTGATTGATCGAAAACCTTAGTCAGTTTTCCTTCCACTTTTGCAGCTCACTCGTGGACTATTGTGCTGACGATTAGTGTTTGCGATTTCCGCCGTGTAGTCTTTAGTTATTTCGATCGCCGATGGTCTTCTATTGTTGCGCTATCAGAATGATTCTTGTCATCGATTGGAAGCCGTAGTATTTCTTCCTTCCGTAGTTGCGGCTCCGTAGTGAACTATTTTGCTGCCGGTTAGTCTTTAGCACCTCCGACGCTGAAGTTTCCATCTGCTCGCGGAACCCGCAGTCTGTATATCTTCCACCCTTGCGGCTCCTTAGAGGACTAATTCGCCGATGGTTAGTCTTTATACCCTCCGATCGCCAATGTGTTCATCTATTGTCGCGCTATCAGAATGTTTCTTGTCATTGATCGAAAGCCGTAGTCAGTTTGCTTCCCACCATTGCGACTCCCTAGGGAACTAGCTCGTCGATCGTTAGTCCTTTAAAGATTCGATTGCTGTTTAAAAATGCTCCGATACGTAGTTTTCATTCCCTCCGACCGGCGGTGACTTTGACTTATCAGCTGCCTTTAATCATTATATTCTCCGTAGTTGTGGCTCCTTAGGGAACAAGCTCACTGATAATTAGTCCTTTCAAGTTCGGACACCGATGAGTCTGTCTTGTTTCGGAGCCCACAGTAACTTTCTATTTCGCCGTTGCAGCTCCACAGTGAACTATTTGGCTGAAAATTTAGTATTTTCAATTTTCGACTTCTGTTACTTGACTTTAGCAGCATGTTATTTTTTCATATCACTGACATTTCGACACCTTTCAGCTTTACCTCGCCGCTGCTTAATCCTTAGTTCTTCTGATCTGATTTCATCGCCGTCGGAGGTCATTGGAAGTCTGAATCGGAATGCTTAGTCACCATATTCTCCACCGTTGTAGCGCCTTTGAGAACTAACTCGCCAATCTGTTAAATTTTTCAAGTCCTGAACTGATTTCGTCTGCGATCGGAACTCAAAACCTCTCTCCATCGGAACTCTTAGTCTGTATTTCCTCCGCCGTTGCGGCGCTCTTGAGAACCAGCTCGCTGATCTGAAGTCTTCACAAATTCTGATTGATGTTTGGAAAGCGTTCCGATGGTGTAAATAGTTTCAGCAACACGCCTATCTGTCGAAGGGGTCTTCCACTTTCTATTTATCTTCCATCTTTCGGTGGCTAATGAGATGATCTGATCCTCGCCCAAGCCACTAAAACCACAACTTTGTGAAATTTGCATAAAAAATTAGAGGTCTTCAAAACTATTAGTGATCTTCATATCCTTCATTGCATCATTTAAATTCTTCATACTATCAAAAATAAATTTATTTTATTTGGGAGATAACATCTGAATCCTACTCGGGGATGGGAACCTTCCTGTGAGGTCCCAAGAACCCCAGACCAAAATGCCTTTCCCTAAAAGCAACTAAGTAACTTAACACTATTCTTTATTGTTCCATTGGGCATGGAGTCTTATTCTAAAAGCAAAACAACCTACTATCTACTAATTTACAATCATAAGGCCTCAGAGCCTTAAATAAAATAGAGTTTTAGGAACCACCCATTTATTGGGCCATCGAATACCTCTTCACCTTCCAGATTCTGCAATTTGAAGGTGTTATTCTTATATATCTAGTCTATAACAAAAGGGCCAATCCATAAAGAGTCAAATTTTCCATGTTTCCCCTTGTCATGTCTGACAGCATCCCACTTGAGGACCCAATCTCTGACCTAGAAGTTGTCTGCCTTTGCTCTTTTGTCAAAAATGCCCTTTATCCTCTGTTGATGAGCCTCTGATTTTCCTACAACTTGCTCCTTGATCTGGTGTAACTCCACCAAATCCATCATCCTTCTCATCATATCATTTGGTTCATCTTTCTTTTCCTGAAAGAACTTTGGCACTGGAAGGATCAGCTGGATAGGAAAGATGGCCTCAGTGCCATAAACTAACTTGAATGGAGAAGTCCCTATGGATCTTTTGTATGTTACCCTATCCGCCCATAAAGCAAACTTAAGTTTCAAATCCCAGCTTTTCTGATTTGTCTCTAGTAGTTTCCTGATGATTTTGACTAAGCTTTTGTTGGATGACTCAGCCAAGTCATTTCCTTGGGGGTAATAGGATGTGGAGTGCACCAGTTGGATACCCATTGATTCACACATTTTAACTAATGCCCCAGCCTTAAAAGCTGGTGCATTATCAGTCACTAACCTTACTGGGAAACCAAACCTGCTGAAGATGTTCTCATATAAATCTCATGATGACTTGGTGAGTGGCATTTCTGGTGGGTACTGCTTCTATCCATTTGGTAAAGTAGTCAGTGGCTACTAAGATCCATTTATGTTGTCCACTGGAAGATGGATTTATTTCACCTATGAAATCCAGACCCCATTACTGGAAAGGCCCATTCACTGTAACAGGCCTAAGGGGCAAGGACTTGAGCTGTTGTTTCCCTATAAATATTTGGCATTGGTCACATGCTCTTACAAAAGTTCATACATACACAAAGAGGGCTGGCCAATAGTATCCTGGTTTTAAGATCTTGTGGGCTGTGGTTTTCCAGTAATGGTGGACTCCACATGTACTGGAATGAAAGTGATGCATGACCTACTCTGCTTCCTCTTTATCTAGACACCTTAACAAAATCCCAGACTGGTCCCTCCAGTACAACAGTTTGTCAATTATGCAAAACTTAACAGATTTCAACTTAAGGGCTCGTGTTTGGTTAGGAGTGAGATCAGGAGAAACTTCTAATTTAAGAAGAAATTGAATAATACTTGAGTACCACTCACATGAAGATATGTTCTCAGCTACTGGTGGACTATTATCCTGATCTTGATTTACTTCTGTTTCATCTACTACCATAGTCTGCACCTTTGTTGATCTGACACATGTGAAATTTATTTCCATCAGTTCACAGTTTTCTTTGGCCATGAGTTTGGCCAGACCTAATCCCTTTACCAGCTTGGTGGGTTTCACCTCTACATCAAACTCAATGAGTTTGGCCACCCACTTAGCTCTCTTCCCATCAATGTCAGGCCGAGTCAAAACATCCTTCACAACAGCTAAAGGGACATACGTAATGACCTTTGCATGGAGAATGTAGATTTTGAAGTTCTTCAAAGATTTTATGAGGGCATAAGCCTGCTTCTCAATTGGGTCATACTTCAGCTCAGCATCTCTCAGGGTTCTGCTGAAGAAAGCAATTGGATGATCAAGACCTTCATCATTCTTTTGTGATAGTACAGCTGCCACTGTGTCATAATATGCAAAAGAGAAAATGTAAAAACCCTTGGTGTAGTCGGGACTAATCAGGGTTGGGGCCTCCATGATGGATTTCTTAATGTCTTCAAAAAAATTTCTTGCCTGGTCGGTTCACTTGATTTCTGCATCCTTTTTTAGCATGATTGTTATATGCTTTACCAGCTTGGAGAAATTTGGAATGAATCTCCTGACAAAGTTTATCTTGCCTAAAAAGGACTCAATGTCTCTTTTTGACCTTGGCATTGACAGCTGCTGAATTTCCTCCACTCTTACTGGATCGATCTTTACACCTTCAACTGAGACTATGTGGCCTAGGAGATTTCCTTCATTGAGTGCAAACTGGGACTTCTTGGGGTTCAATGATATTCCATACCTTCTGCACTTCAGAAATACCTTTCTCAAATGTTGCAAGTTGGTCATGATGGCTGTGAGAGTAAACTGTTAAGTCATCCAAATATATCAACACATATTTATCTTTTAGCCCTACAAAAGTTAGGTCCATAGCTCTCTGAAAAGTAGCTCCAACATTCATTAGCCCAAATGGCATTTTAGCATACATGAAGGTGCCCTAGGGGGTGGTAAAGGTAGTCTTCTCTTGGTCATCTAGGTGTGATTTGGGTGCATAGCCACTTGGTTGTATCCATAGAAGCCATCAAGGAAGGACATGACCCTGGCCCCCGAGACTCTCTGCAGCGAATGTTCCATCTTGGGCAATGGATAGTTGTCTTTTTTGGAACATTTGTTCAGGTTTCTAAAATCCACACACAACCTGATTTCTCCATTTTTCTTTCTTACCACTACTAGATTTGCAATCCACTGGGAATACCTGATGGGGATTATGATCTTGGCTTTGAGGAGTTTGTGGACCTCTTTCTCAATCACTGGTAATAGAAGAGGGCTGATGGGTCTCAGCTTCTGTTTGAAAGGAATGGTGTCCTTCTCCAAAGGAATCCTGTGCTGGATGATGTTGGTGTCATACGTTTTTAGGTCACTATACTCCCATGCAAAGACATCAGCAAACTCTTTTATCAAGCTGCAATATTTAGACTTCTATTCAGCAATCAGTCCAGTGGATAGATTTATCAGTTTTGGATGGCTCTGGCTACCTATGTTGTGTTCTTGGATAGCAGGATCTAGCTGTATTTTGGGAATCTTGAAAGGGACATCATTGTGATCAAACAATTCTTCCAGTGGTACTAGACCTCGGGGTATGTGGTTGCTGGGCAATTGGACAATATTGTGCTCAGTCACTTTATCTTTTAGCTTGAGCTGCTTGGATTCCTCCAGGTTAAGGTTTCCCTGGTCTATGTGTATGTTAGAGAATTCATCCACTAACTGAAGGAATTTACTAAGCTCCCCATCATTTTCAAATACCCTCCAGAATTTTACATTGTCTGGTAGAGAGGGTCTGTACTTGACCTGAACATCATAGCTGAGCCTAGGGGGTAAAGGAGGAACAAACATACTTGCAGAGACAGCCAGGGAATCATCCAGGTGATTCAAATCTCTAGGAATATATGATAGTTTGAAAAACATAAATGAGTCTCTGAGTTTCCATACCTCGTCCTTGTAGGCATTCAGTCTGATATTTTTTGTCTGAAAAGTGTTGTTGACCTGCTGTATGATGAGGTCTGCATCCCCAAAAATATTCATGCACATGATCCCCATCTCCTTGGCCGCTTTAACTCCCAGCAACAAGGCTTCATATTCTACTACGTTGTTCGTGGTTTTGAAATCGAGCTTATACGATAGGTGAATGTTATCCTTAGATGGGGAGATCAACACGACCCCTGCGCCTGTTGAGTTTTGAGCGCTTGCCCCATCGAAATACATGGTCTAGATCGTTGTTGTGACTTCTTCGGGCTGTGGACGGGTGGGCTCAGTGAGATGAACTGATGTCTGTTGATTATCATCTATTTGCAAGATGCAAGATCCAAAATCGGTGTCCACAGCGTAGATGGGGTGATTTACTGAGCGACTCTCCTCGCTTATAATGTATGCTAGCTGATTTTCCTTGTACAGTCTCTTAGTTTCTCCTCCGAACATGGGAATGGTGGCGTATGTGAGATCCATCTGAAGGGTGCCGCCCAATCTTTTACTCCATGACTAGGACGAACAAAAGGCCGAATATCGTTAAAAAAGATGGAATATCCCAAATCAGTGTCAACAGCATATATATGATGGACTTCGGGCTTATCCTGACTGCTAACCACATAAGGAGTTCTTTTCTCGCTATATAGCCTTCTGCTCCCATCAGGGACTGGGATGGTAGCGTATGACATGTCCATCTGCAAGATGCCTTTCAATTTGGAAGTCCAAGATCTTGATAGCAATACCCCAAATTTGGG
>LPNX010737021.1:6378-28762 GCA_001517045.1 Pseudotsuga menziesii
CGGGTGGTCACTTATGACCTCAGATCTTGGAGAATGCCTACTGATGCTGATTTTAACAATCCCATGCTCACATGTTCCAACTTACCCACTTAGAAATGGCCTAAACTGACTTCTAACCTAAATGCCATGTACAACTAGTTGTTTCTCTCTTCCTATGTGACTTGGCTTTCAAGAGAGTCAGAGAAAGGTTGCTTGCAATCAAGTTTTCCTAGTTGAACACAATGTAGTGCTTCTTTGGGTGAGACTATTAGTTGGAAAGTGGAATCAAGCAGTCCCCATACATTGTCTGTGTCCCTGACCTCCATTTTGAGGAGACTAAAGTTCTAAAGGGTGGTGTTATCATCATATCTGCTACAGCAAAGTTTTTGGCAGCATCCAAATGTCAAAGTGACCACTCAATTTGAAGGGCCTTCTGGCAGCACACCGTGGTGGATATATGGAATTGTCACAAAAAGAGATGGAGAGCCTATGATTTCTTGAAGTGGGCAGAGTTGTGTCCATCTGAACTAGAACTTGGGCATGCATTGATGCGACTGGTCATAACTAGTCATGTCATGACTCATGCCTGCGAGGTCAACTTGCTCATTTTGGCACATCATTTCTACCAGACATTTACGTGTCTTGATGGAGTGGACGTTCTTGTGGCCCTTGCGGAAACATGAGTTGAATCATATATTACAGAAGGGGATTTTTAGTGCCTGGCTCACTTGATGACAAGGAGCCTGCAGAGGCCAAAATCCAAGGGTTTGAAGTACAAATTACTAATGAAATGCTTGTGCCAGTATATGATTTCCATCATCAGGCACATTGCCCCTCTTCTTGTGTAGCTTCATCATTGCTTGGTGTTCATACACAGTGCGGCATGGCTACTTAAATCCCAATGGATCGGCACATGCAATAACATTCTCAAAATTTTCCTAGTATTCTCAATGTCCCAGTAGGTCATGGATTTATCTGTATTGAGCACTTCCCATTGAAAAGAGTTTCAATAGGACCAAATTCCAGGATGAGATACCTGTTTGGAATGGCCTGCCAAAGCAGTCACAAACTCAAACCATAAATGAAGATTCACCCTATGACAATTATCTCTAGTTATAGAATGGCTACTGAGTGTGCTCACAATTCTTTAGAGCAGCGGGTTTGGGACAACAAGGAAAATGAAAAATCCTTCAGGTTTGACTTGATGAACATTGCAATGACCACGCTCAGTTCCAAAATCATTTCACAAGACAAAGAACATTTTGCATCTTTGGCTGTTGATGCAATTATGTGGCTTAAGGGAAGTACAAACTTGGAATCAATACAAATCATCAAAAAAGCAGGAGGGTCTTTAAAGGATTCATTTCTAGACAAAGGGTTTATTTTGGACAAGAAAATTGGTGTTCGCCATCCAAAGCGTATTGAGAATGCAAACATTTTGGTGGCAAATACTGCTATGGATACTGATAAGATCAAAATTTATGGAGCTCGTGTATGAGTAGATTCAATGGAAAAAGTAGTAGATATTGAGACAGCAGAGAAAGAGAAAATGAGGAAGAAGGTGCAGAAGATTATTGCACATGAAATTAATTGTTTTGTAAATAGACAGTTGATTTATAATTTTCCAGAAGAGTTGTTTGATGATGCTGGAATATTTTCCATTGAGCATGCTGATTTTGATGGAATTGAACGCTTAGCTTTTGTAATTGGGAAGAAATTGCTTCAACCTTTGACAATCTAGAACCATTGGGATTAGGAGCCAACATGGATGTTGATCATGATGTCATTCAGAGGATGGAGCCAGCCCAAAGTATTTCAAATACTGAGATAGAAGTTTCATGATGCCAAATTTCAGAATTTTTATCTGCACGCATAGCGTATGATTTTCTTCCTGAGTCAGGCAAGGTTGTGGCCTTGGATATTAGTTTTCCTGTGAAGCAACCTTTCCATGTACTTTATGAACATGGTATTTATGTGGCCCCTTTATGGGATTGTAACAAGGGAGAATTTGTAGGTATGCTCAGTGTTTCAGACTTTATAACAATCCTAAGAGAGCTTGGAAATTATGGAGCAATGTCTTCAGAGGAAGAGCTTGAGACACGTACAATTGCAGCTTGGAAATATCAAAAGATGCTTATTAGGAGACAATCTAATCAGTCTGCGCCACCATTTCAGAGACCTCTTGTATATGTAATTTCTTATGTTGCACAGAGAATTTTGCAAAATGAGGTTGCTACAGTGCCTGTCATATATTCCTCAAACACAAGATGGCTCATGTCCACAACTATTGCACCTTGCATCGCTTTTGGAAATACTAAAATGCATATGCAGACATTTCAAACATGCTACTAGTTTTATTCATCTATATGGGATTTCAATCAGAGTTCGAGCTATGCTACAAAATCGACTATGATGCCATTGGGATTTAGAGCAAATATTATAATGCCATTTTAGAGGCTCCATTTAAGGGTTTAGAGTTTTAGTTTGCTTGTGAAAGCAATTTTGTTTGTTGACAGATGTCTTTTTTGTTTTACACTTGTATTAAAAAGTTGTTTAAAAGAGATTGACCTTCCTATTTTTGAGAAGGCTGGATCCTTAGAAATAGGATCTTATAGTTAGCTTAAACAAACAGATATTTAGTATTTAAGGAGAGTCTCTAGATGAGACAGAGGGGGGTTGGATTTTTTGGAGTTATGAAGATCCAGTTTTGATCACTCTCTATATGACATAAAATACTCTACAACTTCAATCCAGGTTCTACCTTGAATGAGCATGATTATGATTTGTCTGTGTGTGTTATGAATTGATTTTCTTATAATTTATCATGTATATGGTCCACTGAATTCCATTGCAGTGATTCTTATATTGAAATACTATTATCCTTTATACTTTTAAAAAATAGAGGCAGTTTCATTTCATGAATTTATGATCGTAGTTACTGGGATATTGGATCTTGAATCTTGTTTTATGTTATACAGTTCCTGTATGATTTCATGATTCTCTTATAGCTCTGATTGACATACCAACCTAGTTCTTTGATAACTGTGTGATTTTCCAACAGCTTTGATTTCATACCAGCTTGGTTTTCATTTTGTCTTCATTGATTTATATGTTTGAAAAAGATTTCCTTAAGCTTGAACCCCTGTAGTCTAGGTTCAACTTTAGGGATAACATCTTCCGGCACCGTTGCCGGGTACGGAGGAGTGAAGATATATTCCCTGGTAAAGAATGACAAAGATCAGATCCAGCTCTTGATGGTGGACAGGAGCAGGGCATTAGTTTGACTACAGATTTATTCACCGGGCGACTCCATGTTTGAAGAATCTAGAGGCGATTTTACAAGATGTCAAAGCATTTTGAAACTATGTTGGCACAAAGATTTGCTCCACTCAATTTCTCAAATGTTCCTGGCTTTCCAAACACAGTACCTATCATTGATGAATGGGGAGATTTTCTTCCGTGATTCCAAGAAAAGGAAGAGGACAATCCGGCACATCATGTAATTAAATTTCATCAATACATGGATCAGCTAAGTATACATCATGAAGATGTATTGATGAAAATTTTTATGTATTCATTAGATGGTTGTGCAAGACAATGGTACATAACTCTTCCTCCTTCCAGTATTTCCTCTTTGAAATATTTTCATGATGCCTTTTATTCATATTGTAAGAGGATCTACCCAGATGAGTGTCTTTTTTAGCATTGTTGTAGGGGATATGCATTATATACCCAGGTTTTAGAAGTAGATTCTTCCAGTAGTAAAGATGAAGCTGGTGGTTATGCTATGAAAAAGGAAGAAGATCTATTATCTTCCTCTAATTATGTTTTACATCAAGAAATTTTTCAAAATTCTGATATTAAAGTTGATGATACCATCATAGAACAGAAATATTCATATTTAGAAATCAATCAGAATGCTCCATTTTATGATGAAGACATTGAAGTTCTAGATCAACATCAACTGATTCACTCTGAAGATATGCCAATCTATGATGAGTATTCAGATGAAAAAGAGCATATCCCTACATCGGCTTTTGTTGATTTGAGGAGCAGCCAATGGATGTATGAAAACTATGAATCAAATTTTGATAGGGAACAACATTGTGTGCAAATCAACCATCCTGAATCTGTAGAAGACATTGAGCAGCCATATTTGCAATTCAGTTTGCAGGAAGCTGAAAGTGGCAGCCATTATGAGGAAGAGGATATACAGAGATATTTTGATCTTCAACAAGAGGTATTTCCTTATAGTTTCATTGATCCATTTGTTGATTATATGGAGTCTTTGAGCAGCTCAAATCTCAGATTTTTTTTATCAAATGAAGGTTGTCTTTTCCCTTCTTTTGAAATGAATTTTGAATGGGCTCCTTTATTCATCATCTCCAAATCAGAATTTTTACCAGTTAGTCAAATATTTGTATGGCTTCATTGGAAGCATGAATTTACCTAATCAAAAGAGAGCAGATGATTAGAATGGGAGCTGTAAATAAATAAGCTTGATGCTTCAAGCATTTCCTTAAGTTTGTACAGTGTGATCATATTGTTGTGAAATGATTATTTCAATTTGCAGAATAGTTTAAAGATTTAGTCAGTAGTTTGTTTTCAAAATTTTTAAGTAGCAAAGATTTGTGATGAAGACTCCAGCCCAATGGAAACAAGGCACTGGTTTTTCTTATTTTTAAAAAAGTAGTGAATAGTAGGATAGGGTGTAGTTATCAGAGATGGTTTCATTGGAAAGGCACTTGGTCTACTTGTTCTTGGTAGCTCATAGGGAGCATGCCATCCCCAAACAAAGCCAGATGTTATCATCATATGTGCTCCAGCAAAATTTCAGTTTCTGGCAGCATCCAAATGTCAAAGTGACCACTCAGTTTGAATGGCCTTCTGGCAGCACACTGTGGTGGATATATGGAATCATCACAAAGAGAGAAAGGACATGCTCCTTTTTATGGAGAGCCTCTAATTTCTTGAAGTGGGAAGAGTTGTGTCCGTCTAAACTAGAACTTGGGCATGCATTGATGCGACTGGTCATAACTGGTCATGTCATGACTCATGCTTGTGAGGTCAAGTTGCTCATTCTGGCACATCATTTCTACCAGACATTTACATGTCTTGATGGAGTGGACGTTCTTGTGGCCCTTGCGGAAACATGAGTTGAATCATATATTGCAGAAGGGGATTTTTAGTGCCTAGCTCACTTGATGACAAGGGGCCTGCAGAGGCCAAGAGCCAAGGGTTTGAAGTACAAATTACTAATGAAATGCTTGTGCCAGTATATGATTTCCATCATCAGGCACATTGCCCCTCTTCTTGTGTAGCTTCATCTTTGCTTGGTGTTCATACACAGTGCTACATGGCTACTTAAATCCCAATGGATTGGCACATGCAATAACATTCTCAAAATTTTCCTAGTATTCTCAATGTCCCAGCAGGTCATGGATTTAGCTGTATCAAGCACTTCCCATTGAAAAGAGTTTCAATAGGGCTAAAATTCCAGGCTGAGATACCTGTTTGGAATGGCCCGCCAAAGCAGTCACAAACTCAAACCATAAATGAAGATTCACCCTATGACAATTATCTCTGGTTATAGAATGGCTGCTGAGTTTGCTTGCAATGCTTTAGAGCAGCGGGTTTGGGACAACAAGGAAAATGTAGAATCCTTCAGGTCTGACTTGATGAACATTGCAATGACCATGCTCAGTTCCAAAATCCTTTCACAAGACAAAGAACATTTCACATCTTTGGCTATTGATGCAGTTATGTGGCTTAAGGGAAGTACAAACTTGGAATCAATACAAATCATCAAAAAAGCAGGAGGGTCTTTAAAGGATTCATTTTTGGACGAAGGGTTTATTTTGGACAAGAAAATTGGTGTTGGCCAGCCAAAGCATATTGAGAATGCAAACATTTTGGTGGCAAATACTGCTATGGATACTGATAAGATCAAAATTTATGGAGCTCATGTATGGGTAGATTCAATGGCAAAAGTAGCAGATATTGAGACAGCAGAGAAAGAGAATATGAGGAAGAAGGTGTAGAAGATTATTGCACATGGAATTAATTGTTTTGTAAACAAACAGTTGATTTATAATTTTCCAGAAGAGTTGTTTGCTGATGCTGGAATATTTGCCATTGAGCATGCTAATTTTGATGGAATGGAACGCTTAGCTTTTGTAATTAGGGAAGAAATTGCTTCAACCTTTGACAATCCAGAACCATTGGGATTAGGAGCCAACATGGATGTTGATCATGATGTCATTCAGAGGATGGAGCCAGTCCAAAGTATTTCAGATACTGAGATAGATGTTTCATGACGCCGAATTTCAGACTTTTTATCTGCATGCATAGCGTATGATTTGCTTCCTGAGTCAGGCAAGGTTGTGGCTTTGGATATTAGTTTTCCTGTGAAGCAAGATTTCCATGTACTTTATGAACAGGGTATTTCTGTGGCCCCTTTATGGGATTGTAACAAGGGAGAATTTGTAGGTATGCTCAGTGTTTCAGACTTCATAACAATCCTAAGAGAGCTTGGAAATTATGGAGCAATGTCTTAAGAGGAAGAGCTTGAGACACGTACAATTGCAGCTTGGAAAGATTAAATGATGCTTATTAGGAGACAATATAATCAGTATGTGCCACCATTTCATAGACCTCTTGTATATGTAAGTCCTTATGTTGCATAGAGAATTTTGTAAAATGAGGTTGCTACAGTTCCTGTCATATATTCTTCAAACACAAGATGGCTCATGTCCACAGCTATTGCACCTTGCATTGCTTTTGGAAATACTAAAATGTATATGCAGACATTTCAGACATGCTGCTAGTTTTATTCGTCTATATGGGCTTTCAATCAGAGTTCGAGCTATGCTACGAAATCGACTATGATGCCTTTGGGATTTAGAGCAAATATTATAATGCCATTTTAGAGGCTCCATTTAAGGGTTTAGAGTTTTAGTTTGCTTGTGAAATCAATTTTGTTTGTTGACAGATGTCTTTTTTGTTTTACACTTGTATTAAAAAAGCTGTTTAAAAGAGATTGACCTTCCTATTTTTTAGAAGGATAGATCCTTAGAAATAGGATCTTATAGTTAGCTTAAACAAACAGATATTTAGTATTTAAGGAGAGTCTCTAGATGAGACAGAGGGGTTTTGGCATTTTTGGAGTTATGAAGATCCAGTTTTGATCACTCTTTGTATGAAATAAAATACTCTACAACTTCAATACAGGTTCTACCTTGAATGAGCATGATTATGATTTGTCGGTGTGTGTTATGAATTTTTTTTCTTATAATTTATCATGTCTATGATCCACTGAATTCCATTGCATTGATTCTTATATTGAAATAAAATTATCCTTTATACTTTTAAAAAACAGAGGCAGTTTCATTTCATGACTTTATGATCGTAGTTACTAGGATATTGGATCTTGAATCTAGTTTTATGTTATACAGATCCTGTATGATTTCATGATTCTCTTATAGCTCTGATTGACATACTAGCCTAGTTCTTTGATAACTATGTGATTTTCCAACAACTTTGATTTCATACCAGCTTGGTTTTCATTTTGTATTCATTGATTTATATGTTTGAAAAAGATTTCCTTAAGCTTGAACCCCTGTAGTCTAGTTTCAACTTTAGGTATAACAGGTGGCTTTTTCTAACATGATGAAGATGAATTGGGTCTAAAGAATCGTGTTTATCCTCCATATGCATTGTGCTAAATGTATAAGTATCTGCATAAGTTTCTCCCTATATAAGAAAGAGCTATCATGCGAAGAGTGCTTTACATCCCCAACCTTAATAATTGATGATGGAGGACACTGAACCTATAGATTCTCTAAATAGAGGGGACCAAAGGAAATAGCTAAGATAAAAAAATAACAGAAATAAACTTGCTGACCAAGAGGCATTCAATAATTTTAGAATAGTCTATCTTTGCTCAAGGAAGGGATATAGAATAAGATTGAATCCTACAAATACATAACCACTTCATATAGCAAAGAGACAAAGAAACAATAGAGAATGTTACCTTAAATCATTATTAATATTGTACAGTAGATATTTAACTTTACTCTTGCAAATTCCAAACAACCAAGGTAAGCACAGATTGCTCTTGCTAAATGAAGTAGCTAGATAATAGAGGGGTCAAAATTTATAATGATGGTCAAAAACCTATCCTTGGTTGCAAAACAATGCAAGAATTTTAAGAGGTATAGAAAAACTTCTAAAGGATTCAAGAACACAGTATACGTTCAATACATTCACTATGTGGATCAATACATTCATTGTAATACACTAAATAATAAACTCCTTTTCCAATTAAACATAGAATTGACCAAAAATCCAGCAATAGTCAGCAAGCATAAGATGCCAGTATATTAGATAAGAAAATTAACATACATCACTCATTTTCATTCCATGGTTCTTAGCCTGTTGTTCGACGAAAGGTCAATCAAAGAAATCTCCATTATACGTCACATAAATCCCAGGCTTCAATTCTTGCATGTGATTGAACCACCGCCTAAGAAACTCTATCTGGAAAACATAGCAAACTTCCAGGGGATCAATACTTGTTTTCAGAATTATTGTCTTAGGGTAAATAGTAAATGGCAGATATACCTCATTTGGCACATTTGCTACTTTGAAATTTCCTTCAAATTCTGGTTTTGGAGTGTACTCCAAGTCTTCATGCCCCACCCCTACACACTCAAGAAACAAACAAAAAGGAATTGGAAAACTAAAGAAGAGCAATGATGTTCATAACAATCAATGCAACATCAATTTACAAACAAGAAATATATGTCATTTATAAACAAAAATGGACTAGGTTTAGTGGAAATCTGCAAACAATAAAAATATACCAAATAAGGATATAGATCACCTGTTTAATCATTTAATTCCTATTGTATCAGTAAAAGAACCCATTTATTTTGTACGAATCAATTTTACATAATTACAATTTACATCCTTTGCCACCAAAATCTAGACCATATTCTAACCTAGTTAAAAAACTTACTATAAAAAAGTTATAGAGGGGACTTACAAGAAAAAGTGTCAATACAAACTATCATTAAATCTAGACAGGTTAATCATGGATTTCACTATGTTGAAATTAAGAAAGGTACAATATACAACCTCTATAAAAAAAAATTAAAAGGCAAGAATAGATTGCTTTGCAGAGCTATATAAACCTTTACATTCATGAGGCCACTCAGCAACTTACATAACAAAAATCAAAGTTTCATCTAAAACATGTAGAATTTTCCAAAAGATTACATGAGATAGTCAATGTATCGACAATTGCAGCATAGTCCAATTGGAAGATACATTATCACCTAATCCTTGAGATTTATCACTTGGTGCAGCTAAAATGAGATTCATTACCAAAAATGCATTTCCAAAGCTTAGAAAGATATTTTTAATATGCTTCAAAATGAGCAAGAAGCTTCAGAACATTTTCAAATGAAACCTAGGATTTCCTGTTGTAAAAGCTAGCCTCCTTCCCCTGCAATTTCACCCTTTGTGAATGAACTTATATAAATTTCCATCCTAATCACATCATTTAGTTTTTCCATGACTGCTAGTTTCCCTACAATAAATCAGTTAATACTTTTGATTTTTCCCATGGTGTTTCCTATTTTTCCATTTACTAGAACATTATAATTCTCTCTTCAAACTTCATATTCACACCACTTTGCCTGCCTGACCAACTTAGCATAGATGAAAGAAATCCCAAAACAAAGGATAGGCTGACCAATGGGCATAAAACAATGCCAAGTGTTTTTACCTCTTGATTTTTAATAAGATAGCCTTGCCCATCCACCATGTGTGAAATCATCATTATCATGTCATATTCAGCATTAGGGAACTTCAAAGGAAGCTTGGTTGTCTCTATATCAAAAGCACACACACGAACTTTAGCTCGTTGAAGAAGATCTGCCCTATTTTCCAAGGTAGCCTTTGAAGAGTCCACTTTGACAGTGTACGATTGTCCACATCTTGCATCTGCAGGATTGCAAAATCCATAAACAAGTAAAGAATGAATGTTAGTTTTTGGGTATATAAAAACTCTTGCTGCAAAGGCTGTTGAATGTGGACTTATGATGTAGAGACAAGCCATTATTTGTTCAAAAGCATCTTGAAAACATTGAATGTGGACTTATGATGTAGAAACAAGCCATTATTTGTTCAAAAGCATCTTGAAAACATAACAGTATGCCACTATGCATGACTGGATTGAAGTTACATGTTTCTATAAACCCCTACCTTGCAATGTATTATTAACCAACCAATACTGAACAAATCCAGTGTACATGATAAAGTCTAGATGTACATGATAAATCCAGCCTCCTTCCCCTGCAATTTCAAACAATAAGTAGAGAGATGATTGGGCTTGTATTGATGTGGAGACCCAGGCTCAACACCCCCCCAACCAGTTGGTGGAGATGAAGCCAGGTGCAAATCCCAAGTGACTTTGATGGAATATATTCACTTGTCATAACATAGCAGCTTAGCCAAATAAATTATATAAGAAGTATTTCTCAAAAAAAAAATAGCACCCAAAAATAGACCAAAACCTCGCTCTGGAAATTTACAGTTTACTCAAGTATTGGTATAAAAAAGGGAGGTACAGTTTGTATGATGCCAACTAGCAAGCGAGCTATTCAAAATTCAAGGCTGAATTTTTGAGCTCCCTCGTTATAATGTGTCTGCATGTGGAATCACTAAGTTAACACTGCATCAATGAAGAGAGATGGATAAACAAATGTGTCGTTAAAGGAAATTATTCTTCTGTTGCTGCTGTTGGTGGTGCTACTAGAGGATATTCTTCTGTTTCTCATTCAAACCTTTCTTAAAAAACACAAAATCCTCCTAGAATTCCACAGAAAAGGCAAACCATTCCCTTGATCTCAACCTTTTTTGACAATATAGGGAAAAGTTGACCTTGCAATTGCAATTTTTATGCACATGAAATATTTTTTAAGGGGGCATGCTCTCCCTTCACTAAGATGGCGTATGATATAGCCTATAAATAAGGAAACTCAAGTTTAAATGCCCCTAAGCACATGAAAATCTCCATACTACTTTCCCTGGTAAGGAGAAAGCAGAGTTTGACACTCTCAAGCCAATCTGATGTGAGAAATGAAAGGAGGGTTTCTCCATTTTACAGATGGATGAATGGACAAAATAGTTAAGCAAACCCCTATTGAAAAAAATAGCCAGGCGATACTATTATATTAGTCATGGACAAAATAGAAGTCAATCCATACGATGGATTACCAAATACAAACATCAAACAAATCCTCTCCTTTAAGCCTTATTTCCATGGACCATTTGAGTCTAAAGCTATTGTGACTAAAATGAAGACATGAGTGTGTTGCAAAAATAAATGCATCCTACTACAATTGACCAAGTATTCAAACAATCTATCTCCGAAGCTATCGTGCCGAACCATTTATATAAACATGTTATATAACATCTATCATTTACTAATTCAATTCAAGTAACTGAGTTCTTTAAAATACTCAAGCAACAGTAACTGAGTTCTTTAAAATCCTCAAGCAACATTAAATGACACTCAATTGCTTAATCTAATCAAGGAATTTAAAATATAATGATCTAACATAAATTATGTAAGCAAAAAATTATCATAACAACTTCTGTTTAAAAGAATGGTCTACCCATAGATACAATAAATAGAAAACGCATTTAGTAATCTCCTCAATATCAAACAGAAAACTCATTTAGTAATCTACTTAATATCAAAAACAAAAACAATCTAAATAAATACAATTCTATTACAATGTAAACTACAATACTATTCAACTATTCAAGTAAATTAATTGTTATTGGAGATGTAATCGGAGAAACCACAGTATCGAAATGACCAAGTCGATGTTTCGAATCCATATCAGGATCCATCATCAGGACAAGTCGAATGTGGAGAGAGTGAGAACCCAAGTTAAATACTGGAGCTGGTCAGAAGGTCTAAAGTCGGCCGCGGAGACTAGGGTTTGTTAGGTTGAAAAAATTTAATAATTTTATTTTATTTGGTGCACGGAAAAATTATTCTCTACACCTATTTTCCCGGAAAGAATAGTTTAAATCCTTAAGTTTTTATTTTTAAAATTTTTTTCATGGTTAAATTAAGACAAAGAAAGGTTGATTTTAACTATTCTTAACCCTAAAGTTTTTAAATGATTTCTTAACCCTAAATTTTTTGAAATTTATTAATGAATTTTAATGTTAATTATAATTAAATTTCAATGAAGGGTTTAACGGTTAAAAAGTTAGAGTTTGAAACCCTTTAAAAACCCTAAAATTTTATTATTATTAATAATAATTCTAATAATAAATTAAAGACCTTAAAGTTTTTTGAATTTATTATTATTAATAACCCTTTTTTTATAAAAACTTTCATAATAAATATAAAAACTTAGAGTTATTAAAATATTAAGGAATTTTACTTATACTTCAATTTTTCTTATACTTAAATTTTCTACCCTTAAAGTTTATTAAGTTTATTATTATTAATAAATTTAAAACCTGATAATAGATTTTAATTCCTAAAGTCATTAATTTTATTCCTATTATTACCAATTTTATTTTAATCTTAATGCAAATTAATTTCTAAACTTAAGGTTTCAGATTAATTTTAGGATGAGGTGGGGTGGGGTCTAAAGAGGTTAAAGGGTTGATATCAAAAAATTGTTTATTTTTACTTCTTACAGGGCTGTAAGATTCCTTAATAATAAATTTAAACCTTAAAGTTTATTAAGTTTATTATTGTTAATAACAAATTAAAAGATTACAAGTCGTAAAGTCATTAAATTATTCCTGTTCTTAACAAATTTTATTTTAATCTTAATGCCTATTAATGTCTAAACTTAGGGTTTTAGATTAATTTAGGATGAGGAGGGGTCTACAACGTTCAAAGGTTGACTTCAAATTCATTTAAAAATCTTAAGGATTGAAACTGAATTTTAAGGTTAAAGGTGGATTAAAAATAATTTAAAACACTAATGTTTTTTAACCGAAACTAAATTGGTCTTTCAATTTAATATTAATTTTTAAGGTATTTTAAATTAAGGTTTCACTTAAGGCCAAGGAAGGAGGACAAAGGGAAGAAAAGGGGAAGGGCTTGGAGGAGGAAAAGGGGCAGAAGGAAAAATAGTTAAGGGACAGAGTGGCCTTTCCGATTGAGAATAGATGGAAGCCAACTCGTGCTCACCTCGAGGCCACCATCCCTGTTTAGGTTGTGTGGGAGTTTAGTGATCTCTAAGGCCTCTCTTAATTTCCTTTTAAAATAGTGGTCCTCTTTTGCGAGGATAATGGTGTCTTCTAGGCAAATGTGATGTTTGGTTTTGGCTACATGTTCCGCCAGGGCTGAGGAATGGATACGTTCTTTTCTAATGTCCGCCCCATGTTCTTTTAGCCGCGTGTGGAAAGAACGTCCTGTCTCACCTATATAGCTGATCTTGCACGAGCAAGGGATCTTATAAACCCCTCTGAACTGTGTATGATCAACTAGATCTTTAACGGATCTCATTCTTTTCTTAATGGTCTCTAGGGGTTTAAACGAAGTCGTGATGTTGTTCTTGTTGAGAATTCTAGCGATCTTATCAGTCACCCCTTGTATATACGGTAAGTACGCTCGTGGGTTGGTGGTGGTCTTGTTGTCCGAGGTTTTCACACCCGTACGGTTCTTGTTGTGGGTTTTGCCGAGGGTCTTCGTGATGACCTTAGGTTTGTAACCTATGTTTGTGAATACTTCTATGAGGTGGTATTTCTCTTTTTCAATATGTTTTGGATCTGCAATCCTCGAGGCTCTCACTGCCAGAGTATTGAGAACACCTATCTTTTGGGAAGGATGGTGGTGGGAGTCCACATGGAGGTAGCTATCCGTGTGCGTCTTTTTACGGAACACCTCGTGTCCTAGAGTTCCATCTTCCTTTCTCGTAAGGAGGACATCAAGAAATGGGATGCTCCTGTTTTCCTCAAGTTCCAATGTGAATTTGATATTGGGGGAGATGCCGTTCAGGTGTGTTAGGAACTTTCTGAGTTCATCTTCACCATGTGGCCACACCACATTCGTGTCATCCACGTACCTTTTCCACCTTGAAGGTTTTAGAGGATAGGAGTCCAGGGCTTCTCTCTCAAATTTTTCCATAAATAGGTTTGCGACAATGGGTGAGAGGGGGGATCCCATAGCTACACCTGTGGTTTGCTCATAAAATTCACCTTGGAAGCTGAAGAAGGTTGATCTTAAGCATATTTCTGTCAGCTTGGCTGTGTGGGGGTCGGTGGCATCCTTAATGACCTGGATTGCTTCATCTAAATTAATTGTTAACAATATATCACCTGATAAAACATGGATAACCAAAAATATTATGTATATAAGGCCATCGATCTAATCAAAACTCCATTTCTTGCCTCTTAACTATGGAAATGTTTCTCAATGCTATCTGTAACAAGTTCCAATGGAGGAGTCAAATAGAAATAATGAAAATTACACAGTAAAAATATAGAAATAGATGTTTTTTAATGTATTCTTCCTTACCATTCATTGAGCTCCTCTCTGTTTCGAGAATAATTTAATATTCTCTACTAAACAAGACCAACCACGTGAAGGTGGAAGCTCTTATGGCCCCTACACCCCCCTCACATCACTCTCAACTCCCCAAACCCAATGCCTATACTTGCAAATAAAAATTTATTTCACTATTTCACAATGCAAATAACAATGCATCTACAATGCAAATTATTTCACTCAATAGTTGAAAAATGCTTTCATTAAATCATTCTTTATAACAGTCATTAAACCATTCAATCATTCAACTGCTGAAAAAATCATTCATTAACTCATTCATTAAAACATTAATTTAGTCAATGGCAGAAAAAAAATATCAGTAAACAATTCAGTAAAGCATCCATTCATAAAACAGAGGAAAAAAGCATTAATTTTTCTTTTTGAAATAAGAATTACTCAAAATTTGTTTTGTCACTTCCTTTTTAATTCTCTTCTCTTTAAATATTTAGTTAGAGTCACATCTTCGGGAATCTAATCATCGGTATCCCTACTAGTCTGCTCGCAAGGTTGAACTTCAGGCGAGGGGCAATGAATTTCTGCAATAATGTCAAAATATTTAATTAATATATTTATATTTTGATAAATACGAGTAATTCATTAAAAAAACATTATGAATGTGTGTTTTTACCTGCCATGTCCACATCAACATGTTCAACATTATCTCGTACTGGCCCAACCTGTTCCGTGTTATGATCTACAGCTACATGCTCTGTAGTTGAATTGTGTAGAATTAGAATTAATGCTCATCATCTACAATGGTCAATAAAAAATAGTAGCACATTAATAAATTCATTACCAGGATGAGAACCATGATCTTCGTTTGGTTGGTAATGTACTACATCCTCGACATGAACGGGATCATTACTTTCCTGCACAAAAAGGAATAAATAATTTACGTTGGTTTATTTATAAGGAACAAATTTCATGAGAATTAATAAATTATCATTAAACTATACAGTTTTCACATACCTGGGCACCAAATGGATCAGCAGAAGATCGTGCAGTATTCACAGACAAGATTCTCCAGTGTTCAACAACGGCGTCAAAGCCATGTTCGAATCCAAGCTTCATGTAATCCGCACTGGGCAATTCTTTGAACCAGTCGGCCTTCATATTTGCATGATGTCATTAATTTTAAATCCTTTCGTTAGAACAAAACAAAAATAATAAGCTATATGATATTTGGATGTGGATTCGGGTTTTGCGATACTTACATATCAGGCCACCAAGTTGGAGTAACCACTAGGCCCAAGCTTGTGTTGGCCAATTTTTTCAATTCTTGCCTTTGTGGCCTTAGATGTGTCTAAGAGCCCAATTAAGTTTTTAAATACATTAGTCTATGTACCAAAATTGATATAAAAACTAGTAATAATAAGGCTTACCACTACATTTTGGAATGAATTGCATACCTCTCTGTTCCACCTGGTGGTATCTTTCCTGATTTTCTCAAGCCCTTCTCTTTTCCATATTCCACCAAGGCTTTCCACTCCATAGATGGAATCATTGGAGGGCGCTCATACCTAGGGTTCTTTTCTAGGTGAACCCTATATTGGTCTCGGACAATCTTTAGATGTTTTCTAGCCTTCTATAGTACCTTCGATGTATCAAAGGTATCTTTTCTGAACAGACTAACTAAGTGATTAGTCAGATCATCCTTTAAAGCTTTTGGCTGCTTGTTTCACATTGTGCAGATGGTGGGCCCAAATATCTCCAAGGCCAAATCATTCATGTCTTTATAAAATATATCATTTCCTGTAAAACATTATTGCCATCATTAGTCAACATTAGAAAATATTATCGATATATTAGACACAAATTATAAAAAATAAATTGAACAATCTATAATGACCTAGAATCCTCTCTATCTTTATTGGAACCAGTTCTTCATTCACAAAAATGTCACACAAGAAGATCCAGGAAATGCTTCCACATCTCTATCTAGCCCTGCATCCACTCCTTCTTCTACAGCATCTATTGTGGGTGGGGCAACATCGGCTACACCCTTCGCTGCCCTCGGAGGTGTCATAGAGCTTATTGCCAATTGTTCAGTGGACAATATGGGAGCATTATGTGGTGTACATGGAGTGGTTTGGTCACTGCGACCAACATTGCATTGACCACCAGTGATAATATCCATAGCACTTTGTAAATTAAACCCATTGTATTATAAATTCAACAACATATAAAATCAAATATTATAAAGTTTTTATAAATGAATTTACAATTTTATTTGATAACTTACATCCACTTGTTTACGTTGTTGTAACAACAATTGAATCCTTTGTCGAGCCCTTATGTTAGTGGAACTGCCAATTTCAGATGAAACAATTTCTCATTTTGTTTTTCCCTTGTCCTTTGTATCACCCTCAACGGGCTACAGACTCTCTAATTTCACTATTTCTCATCAACCGAGAGACCTCATTCTGTAAATAGTTTTGAGATGCTGTTTGATAAACGGAATCCCCTGTCTGCAATTGAAATATATAAAAAATTGCTTATTCTTTGAAAATATAGTGTGCACAAATAATTATATTAGGGATTACATCAAGGATTACCTGATGCCTAGTCGAGGGCGTGGTCTGATCAACAGATGGGGATTTACCTCGATCATCCACCTGCAAAGAAAGTAGAGAACATTATCACAATGAACGCAATATGTATAATCTAACAAATACTGAACAAATACACAAATAAACACTATGCTACATGTTTTATATGTGTACATTTCTTAAGTATTTAGAATGTGGAATTACATTTAGGTTAAATTGTTGCCTCGAGTCTCTAGTCATATGATCAACAGCTGGGGAGTTTCCCCTGTCAATCTGCCAAAAAAGTAGACAACATTACCATCATGAATGCAACCATAAAAATGAAAGAATACATAACAAAATAAACAAAATGCATCATGATAGACATGTTTATGATTTTAAAGTATTTGAAATGGAGAATTACATTCATGTTTGGCTATTGCCCTGATGCTGTAGTCGACTGATCAATAGCCGATTGGCTTCCCTGATAAACACTCTGCATGGAAAATTGATTATATTATATAAACAAACCTAGTATACTAATGAAAATACATAACAATGTATCTGTACGTCCATCCTAAATTTAATATTACATTGGAAATATCGATGTATACCTGTTTCCTTGACTCAGGTCGAAAAACATCTACGAAGATGGAGATGCCCCTGAGAGAACCCTGCATCAAAAACATACTAAAAGTTACATAAGGAAACATGAAAAGTAGATAATTTCAATTATATGCTAACAAAAATTCCTATAGACGTTAAAACAATTAATAAAATGGTGGTTAAATTGTTTGTTGTACCACAACCATACTAACATTGTTTGTATCTACATGATTCAAATTGTAATCAATAAGCAGTTCTTTGCCAGCAGCTATTGATTTAATTGCACATTTAAAGACACGGTTTCCTTCACGTGACTCGAATATGCAGTTGGGTTGCTTTAATGTATACCCTAGTTGTGTACTATTTATAAACCCCACAACATTACCGGTTGTTTTTGGCCTTCCATCCATGTACATCGTTGCTCCTTTATTTTGATCTTTGTCTTTTAGTTGTATATAATTCACTGACAACCCATATCTACGCATACTTCATGTATATTGGACCAGGTGCATCCAATCACTGTAGTTGTAACAGGGTCCAACATACTCCATCAATTCTGTACATCTACCGTATCCAACCTTTATGCTATCCATGCAAAACCTGCCCAATCCATGCAATGAGGACGGTGCAATTCTATATATCCTCTCATTCACACAAAAATCATTGTTTACTTTAGGAAGATTTCTAGGCACCCATTGTTTCACTAGGTGTTGGTACCTTAAGGGAACGTCAATGTCTCCCACTATCTCATCATCATAGGAACATGACCCCCCTCCTTGGAGAAAAAAATTCATGCGTTTGTCTAATTTTCTTCTAATCTTCTGACATCTAGTTGATCTAGCCTGTGTAGACCTACTGGATGTCTCACTTTCCTCTAGCCTTCCCAAACTTCCTTCATTGGAGGAAGACAGGTCTGACAAATACCTGTTTGGTTCTACCTACACCGTGGCCAAAAAAACATTTGGCATAAGCATAGCAAAATACCAGCAAAAAAACGTGGAAAGACTTATAAGAAAAAAAAATTGGAAAGACTTGTAAGCCAATAACTTGTTAAAGAAAAAGCTTGTCAAGAATGAGTTTGGTTAATAGGTGTGGGAATTTGGTAACCCTAAACATTCTAATGTATGCCCCTCTTTTGGTTACATACAAGTCTCCATTCTAACTTATTGCTTGCATTGCCTTTTGCTAACATGAATTGGGTAGGCTTCATAAGCTTCAAATGTATGCTTGTGGCCATTGTACTTTAGCCTTTCAATGTTGTCAAGCTTGAGACGACATGTTATGCATATGCATCACATATAACACTGCAATTTATGCCAATATATGTCTATGCAAAACATGAAGGTTCTCCTTTAACGGATGATCTCCTTCAAAGAACATATCTCCTTTAAGTGGTTTTTAGTTTTCCCATGAATGATTTTGTGATGTTGTAGAAGATCATCCATTTTACCTAATATGTTTTATGATCTTTTCCATGTTTTCTAGGGTGCACATACTTGTTGTTGATGGATTCTTTTGCGTGAAAGTTGAACTACCTAAAAGTGCACAGATCTCATCTAGGACCTTTTAAGAGTCATAATAACAACTATTGTTATAGGATTTTATTATCCAAATGAAACACCAAAACCATACTTATCGGTTAATATTTGTGTAGGGATGTTTTTCTGATCTCTCCCATAATTTATGGTACTAATGGGATTGTATGCAAAAATTTATGTATGCCCTAAGAAATCTTATGTATGCCCCTCTTTTAGTTACATACAATTCTCCATTCTCACTTATTGCTTGCATTTCCTTTTCCTAACATTCCCTTTTCCTTTTACTGGCCTAACACCTTTTCAACAATAATAGTTTCAGATTTAATCAAGTGTTTTTCTACCGAGGTGGCTGAGTCAACCGAGTTGACCCCCAACCGAGCTAACTCGGCCTTTGAAACGATTGGAGTGATAAGTTTGGTACTGAACCAAGCAAATCAGGGTATGACTGAATGGATCAGTAACCAAATGGTCAATTCATCCTAATCCGTACTAAATTGACCTAGTGAATGCGCGAATGCACAGGCCACACACATGACACTTTAATTCAAAAAAAAAAAACCTAGAAATATAAACATCTAGACTCTAAAACTACTTCATTGTTGAGTCAATTACGTTTGTAGGATTCCTATACATCATAACACTATTTGGAGTAAAACACAAATTTCTTTGTAGGCCCTAGATGCCACCCATGTGCATAATAGCCAATCTATAAAGTAGCCCCCGAATACAAAATCATTCTTCACAAAATAGGGCATGAACGATGTGAACAACCTTCCAAGTGGACCAACTCAATGAGTAACCTCCAAGAATGTAATATCTCTCATGAAATGGAGTATAAAATAGTGTAATCATGCTTCAAATGATCACCTTCTCCTTTGGTAGGGCTGAACACTGCCCTTATGCATGTGTCTCTAAGGGTGAATGTTCCTCAAATAATGAGAGAAGGCCTTATTCTAACAATAAACCAGTACACCAAGGTGAATTGGCCCTTTTAGAACAAACTTGGTATTTTCAATGTCACACTTGGAGCAATGTTGGGAAGTCCTATGGAAATAAACAACTCTAGAATCAAGTATGAGCATCAAAGGGACAAATCTGAGCACTTTACAGTAATGGACAAATAATGATGTTGAGTTCTTGGAGATCCTGTAGAGTGGATGTTTTAACCTCTGTGCTACTCTGTAGAGTGGATGTTTTAACCTCTGTGCTACTCTGTAAAGTGGAGTACAATTCCTTTACAGTAATGGACAAAAAGCATCCATTTCCAAATCTGCTACTTGGCACGTTCAGGAATGAAAAGAATGTTTTAAATACATTTATATTAATCTGTAATATTTGTTGATTCTAAAAATGATGATGAAGAACAAACTTATTTTCAATGTCACACTAGGAGCAATGTTAGGCAGTCCTATGGGCATAAACAACTCTAGAATCAAGTATGAGCATCAAAGGGACAAATCTGAGCACTTTGGGAGCATTCTGAAGGTCACAACAAACAATAAAGCATCTCTAATCAGCTATAATTAGGCCAGCTTTCAGATCTGGGCACATTGCAGCAATAAAAGATGATCATCAATGGCAATAGGAGGAGGTCATTGCAATTTTGGATGTGAAAAAGAGAAATCTATGGGTGAAAGCAACCCTAAAATCTCATTCATATGCCTTATAGCAGCATCCACATGAATTTTGGGCATAAACAAACTTGTTTGGCAGTAAAAAAGGGTATGAAGCAACCCTATTTCACCATATTGGCCACCCTTGTGCACTTATACATCACCGAACAGGCGTACCTATAAATCTGGGCCAAATTGGAGGGTTAAAAGGTAGTTATGGGCATGAATAGCCCTATGAAAAGTGATGAACAACGGAAAAATTGGCTTTCAAAAAGCCATTGAATATGCTAATGCTTGGATTACCAACATAAGGGTTGTTCTAACCTCCTAAACAACAATTTATAGTAGTATCATGAATCCTGGGTGTTTTTTCTCCACCAAAAGGAGGTAAACAAACCTAAATAAAACCAATACCATTTAATTTCAAACCCTATAAACCAAGTTGGATTCTACTTTAGGTGATTCTTGGCAGCCTCTTGAAGGAGATCAATAGCAAATAACAGTCTTTGGTGGCTTTCCTTGTAACCGTAGGTCACAAAAAAACCATAAAAATATATGGACCTGTGCACAAGAGAAGTAACAACCCCAGTTGGCCCTAAAATACCAATTTTGTTTTGCATTAAGGGCCTCTGTTAGTGCAATGATTCTTCCCAATGTTTGACAGTTGCCCTGTGATTGCCATTACATGATTTCCATCTATAAACCACTATTGTGGTTTCATCATTGCTCCCATTCAAGAACAAAAAAGTAGACATGACTTCTCTCCCTACATTAAGTCCACGTGCACATAATTACTATCTTTGGTACCTCCTAACTTTTTAGTATTCCTTTTGATAACAAAAGTGAAACATGAAACAATATCCTTACTTTCAGCATCTTGCACAGCTGATGGCTTTGATTGAACTGTATAAGTACTTTGTTCCCAAATTAAATATTTTGAGACCTACAAACAAAGGAGAGTGAGATGAATGGTTGAAGGACTCAAATGGAGGATGAATTGATGCCCTACTCTGCCTACCCAAAGGTCCTTTTATAATGAAGATCATCCCTAACTTACCATTGATTTGTAGTCTTCTATGTTCACCCATACTGCTCTACGAAACAAAGTTTTATGCTGATCTAGTATGTATATTCGTGATGATGCTTGTTTTGACATATTGATTTTCAACCCTAAGGAAACCCTAAGGCAATCCCATAGTAGAAAGAACCAAAAAATACTATACCCCACAAATCAAAAGGCTCTTAAATTAACCATAGCATGCCTTCCTCAATGATTTTATGAAACCAAGGGGATGGAAAAAGGGAAAGGAAACATCAAATATCACTCACACCATGGAATAATTCTAAAGCTAACCAATAATCTTCTAGTACATGTGCCTTTACAGTAATGGACAAATAATGATGTTGAGTTCTTGGAGATCTCGTAGAGTGGATGTTTTAACCTCTATGCTACTCTAAAGTGCATAAGCCAACACTTCAGAGGCATATTTCCCAGTGGTAACCTACAATAATCATATATATATATAT
>LPNX010737024.1:0-36979 GCA_001517045.1 Pseudotsuga menziesii
ATATATATATATATATATATATATTTATATAGGTCCAGTTGTGTTCAGTTCGATCGCAAGGTATCTATCAACAGTTAGTCTACTCCAGGTAGTCACTATGTTCCATACGTTCCATCCGTGTTGGGTGGGTATTTCAGCAAACGACTGTTGGGAACATGGGTAACATCATCTAGTCAACATGGGGCTTAAATGGAACATGGGGGGCTTCTTTTTCTCAGGTGGTTTAATTAATGGTAAGGTATTGTAACCTAATTGATAAAAGATACCAAGGAATACCTTCAACAACTTGTTACAAATGTTCATGTACCTTGAGAGGAGTACTCAGCGAAGGGGCTATAGACAGTATTTCGAGAGGGGCTAGAGCCAGGGAGAGGGAATAGATAGAGCCATTCAAGGAGGGGGGGGGGAGGTCAGGTAGTTCCCAACATTATGTAGGTTATCCTTAGCAACCATTCCCCTAATGACACCACCCTGGTTAGTTAGTGATTGATTGCTGGATGCTATCTTACATCCCCAATAACACACCCAGTCACCCCATCACTCCCACCAGATGAGATCAGGACCGATGGTGGCCCTTTCCCTCTTTCAATCAAGTGAGCAGGTTCATACCCTCACCCCCACCATTGGCCAAGAAGATATATGTCCCTTGATGTCTCCAACAGATGACAAGAGATGTTCTCCAGACGAGAAAGTAGACCCCATTAAATAAATACCCCATTCACCATGAGTCACCATTGCGCCGAACCCTACTAAATCTAAATACCCTTGGAACCTTCAACACAGACCCTAAAAATCTTAGCAAGAGAGACAAGGAAAAGGAAATGGATTGCTTTCTTTTCTTTTACTTGCCCAACTTAGGGCCGCCGGGGTTAACCCAATGATGAGCCCCTGAACAGTTAGTGGCGTAAAATTATTAAACCTATCGAAACACCATACGCAAGAGAGATATAATATATGTTTCTGAGTTTCCATGATAGTTATATTATATTGAGTGAGTTCAAGTTCCCACCAAACAATCTATTTATTGATTACAGAAAGCCTAGTTGGAACAAATAGGGCGGGGTGGGGAGAATGATGGAGTCGAGTCACCTGATCGATCAATTTATCCATGCCTAATTGCTTCTATCCTCTGATTGACGAGGAGATATTTCTTACTTGGACTGGTAGAACTTGCACTAGCTTTCGAAAATATTGTATGGTAGAGACGATTGGATTCGAACCAATACTAAGAAAGCAAACCAGCTTTCGTCTCTTGTCGTCCTCCTCATTATAGTACTTTATCATCCAATTCTGAATCATAGAAGTCCATATCAATTTATTTTGCTACGAAATAATGCTAAAGGAACAAATATATAATTAGTGTGGTTGGTAGGCTTGAAAGGTCTAACAAACTATCCCAAAAGGCTAAAGGTTCCTGGCTCCATCCTTCCTATTTCTGGGGTATCTCGGAACTGCCTTCTCGGATTTATAAATTACAACCGGATAATACCCAAGCTTTCCTTCGTCTGGTTCAAAATTCAATTCCATTACCAGCATCTCGCCTATTGAAGATCGAAACCTTGCACTAGATGATTATATATATATAACACAAAACAACATAAAAATAAACAATATAAATGCTCGAACACACATATATATGATTGTAAAACATATATATAAAATAAAACTTATAATACAATATAAAATAAACGAAATAAAATATAAAATATACCATATAATATGTACTATGTAAACTATTAAAATGATCATTGGAATATGACCAAAATACCTCTAGGTCAAACCCAAACATATGACCAAACTCTTCTTGAGTTCATTCATGGAGAATTATGAAAAGGAAATGGCTTATGAGAAAGCTAAGACGACCTGCACAGTTCTTTGTAAGTTTATTGTTTTAATTTTTTGCACTTGATCAATGGAACGGATCGAATAGCCAATAGGATTAACGTAATAGATATTTTTCTTTGACTGCAAAGGGATTTCTTTAAAGCAGTGCGGACAACAGCTTCACTGAGAAAATTGTGGCGCATAAATTGTGAAAGCATCAAGCTGCCCTATGAATCCCTTGTTTGCTGAGCAACTACGACTATGTTACTCTGTTCCTGCTTCATACACAGTAAACTCTATCATTCCAGAATCAACATTATCTAAATTCATGGTGAATTCCTCCCCAAATTACCCAAGTATGAAGAATTATGTTGAATTCGTGGAGATTTCCTACTCGGATTATCTAAATAGACGTTTGCCGCCAAATATTTTCTGTTGGCAAGAAGCCATGAGGGTTTGGTGGGTTTTGGGAGGAAAATAGTTGTGAATTTGGTCTGAGAGGTGCTTTTGGTGTTTTGGGTATTTATCAGGTCACATTGATGCTCGTTGAGGAATTGTCATGCTTAGAAACCATTGCCGAGGGTTTAGAATTTGGGTATTTGTTTTCGAGCTCTTCCATGGATAGAAGGGCATTCGAGAGAGCTTGGAGGATCTTAAAGAGGTGGGTGATGAATTTCAGGTTGGTTTCTTGGTTTTATTTGGAAATTTATCTCATGCATGTTAATAATGGTTAGCATCCTACATTGTGAATGTTCAAAATTGTCTAGCATCCTGAATCTTGATTCTTTATTGTGAATTTCGATTCCTAAATAATTGGTTTTTCAATAACTGGTAAGAATTTAGTTCTTTAGTGCCCAGCAAAATGAATGACCACACCTCAAAAAACAATAGTGCTGCTACTGCTAAGTTCCTTTCCTGAAGCAAGTGTTATTGAAGACTATGAATGTTATATGTTCACCCATCCATCCAAAAGTTCTATGTCAATATTTTTCATTCCCATCTCTGTGAAAGTGCAGCACCTTACTGTGCTAAAACATTTTGGGTACTTAGAAACACTAATCATAGTTTGTCAGCGAGCTTTTTGTCTCTTCAACTAGAAAGAAACCCTTATGTCATTTACCGAGATAGATCCCCTGACAACTGTGCCAGTTTTTATGTTGTTCCCCAAGTTGTTTCTACTCTCACAGGGACAAATGCATGGGCATAATGTGCAGGATAACCTTCTTGCACCAATCTAGTACTTTGAGCCAGTTCTCAGGCTAGAGAGGGGGTACCCTCAAATAGACTAAAGATATATTTCTATGAGGCTAAGACTCCTTTTATTATTGTAAGACCAAATCAGACCAACAGCAGAAGAAGCAGTTACAACAGGAGAGTAGTACGCAAGAGAAAAGGTAAATAGAACATAGCAAGGACCAACAATAGATAAAACAACAACATCTTATTTTTATTTTAAAGAAGGATAATATTTTATAACATGCCCTTTTTTATTACAATTTCAATAGACAATATCACTTTTTATCCTTCTACTAGTTGGGCTCACACACTTTCAGCTGAAGAGGATATTAAATTAGACATGTTTGCTTGTTCGGCCAGTCTGTTAGTTCTCACCTCAGAGGATTAAGTATGCCTAGAGTATTCAGTCTGTTGTTAGTTCTTACCTAGGGAGTATTCCTTCTAGTCCGTGGATATAAAAAACATAGCCAATGTTGCTTGTTTGGTCAGCCTACCATTCTGAGGGATTAAATATGACTTGCTTGCTTGTTGTTCGATCAGTTAGTGTTAGTTCTCACTAAGGGATTTAATCCATTGTCGGTAGTTCCTATTTCTAGTAGTTCTCACTTCAACACTTGAGTTTTCTATTCAATGGAACACTTGGGGGTTTGTACTAGTGTCGATAATACACCAATTGGACCCGCATATAAGCCAACTCAAAAGGGTCTTAGTCACCATCATTTTCACCACACCAAAGGATGATAAATATCGTTTAAGAAGTATTCTACCGAGTGATGATGTTTCCGTACCTCCCTCTAAATGATGTCTCCAAGCTCAAGAAGCTATCTCTCCATGTGTTGCAGAGGATGCAACTGCTTAAAATCATAAAACAACAGTAGAGTTGAGTTTACATGAGGAGAAGACAGTAGTTTAAAGATGGGGTTTTTTTGCTGTCAAACAGCAGTCAAAGGTGAGGTTTGCATTATGATAAGACAACAGTCAAGTTGAGTTTGCATGCTGATAAGATAGAGTTTGCATCATACCTCACTTGAGTTTAGGAGTAATTCGAAGCAGCATGCAGGAGAGGTTGCCATAATATACGTTTAGCTATGCATGCAACTAAAATCAGTTCTTCTTACAGCTAACTAGTTCAGCAGTCAGATCACTATGAGATTGAAGTTTAAGGTGCAGTTATGTAACGCATGGTCACACTTGTAAATGATCTCATGCAGGGCAAAGACTCTCTTAAACCTAGGTCATAGTTCCAAGTCAATTGAAGTCTATAAGAGTAGTAAATACTTATTGTAATGGGGTTGGATCACCAAGGACATTTCTCATTGTAATTTCAGAGGTTTACAATTGAATAAAGCTGGAATAATTGATCCACTTTTTGTACCCCTGTTTTTATATGCTTAATACTTAACTAGTACATATTTCAGCCATTTTTGTTCCATTGTTAATAATAGTTTGCAGATCTAGAGATTCTTTAACCCTGATTTTCCTGAACTATTCTAGGTTTGAGCGAGCTTTCCAAGGCCCTGACAATCTGTAGATTGGAGAGATCCATTCCTTAGCTACCTAGTAGTAGCCAGGACAAAGGTTGTTATCAGCACCAAACCCAAGTCTTTCAGTCATATTTTGTGTGTGGCAAGATTCTTCCATTTCAGAAGCCTCACCATTATTCTCCATTTTCCTTCAAACGCATGTTCTGGCTTGATTTTGACTCCATCCCTTGGTCAGCACTAGTTTCCTATGATTCTTTCCATTTAGTTCCATTTTGACCTAGTAGTTCAAGTACCTGTGACCGAAATCTATTGCACTATTTACTAATAAGTTGCATGTACAGTTGGGGATAACCCCTAGAGTAGGAAAAAAGAAAACCTGAGCAGGAAGCATGTATGTTGAGGTAACAGTGGGCGTAGTGAAGTGTGCACCTGATTGGGCCCAATGGTTAAGAACATGTGTTATCTCCAAGGAGGTCACAAGTTCAATTTTGGTGAGGGGTAGGGCTGCGCAAATTGACCCATCGTAGTGAAGCTGAAAGGGTAGGAATCCCCTTGATGTGAAGTCTCATCCCAGGCTGACCTATGAGCTATTGGTATATGTGGCTTGCATGCTGTTGCATATACTCTCAGAAAATTGCTAGGTTCCCATGGTTTAAAAAAATACAATGGAATTAGACTGTAGTGTCTATAGTTGCACCAAGTCTCCATCGACATCAGCAGTGGAGGTTCATGTGTGAAAAAGACGAAACCGATCCAACTCAATCGAGTCCGTACCTACTCAGCAAAGTCAGTACCTAACCAGCCAGTGGGGCCATTTTTAAGATAATTATTATTTAAACCTTAAAAATGTATTTCTTAAAACCCTAAACCCAAAATGCATACTATAAAGAGAGCCACCTCCTACCCACCCCACACCTGCCTCTATTTTCCTCACACTTGTCTCATTGAGCATTTGGAGTTTTTGGAGCAGCAGCGAAGAGTGTGATTTGGAGTGATCTGGGATCTCATTTGACAAATATTCTTGGGTTTCTTGTAGTGGAGTTGGCATCTCTTGAAGGAGGCTACATCCCATACTAAAGCTTGGACAGGTTGTTGTCCAAAGTTTTGTGCCCATTCAGTTTTGAATTACCCAAGGAATATTAGCTTGGACTACTATAGAGAGAAAACCACTTTTCTCTCTATTATTTTCTAAGTTCTATTCCACTATTTTATCTTTATGATTTTGTAGTTCTGAATTCCAAGTAGGTTATATGAATGAGTTTACTTGGAAAAAATGTAAGGGTTAAATCCATAAAGCAATATGCAACTCTTTTCCCTGCAAAGATTCATTTCGCTCCAGAATTTCTCATCCATAACAATCTCAGAATTTGCACTAAATCTGTGGCATTGCCAAATACAAGTAGCTAGTGAAGATGTGAACACACACCTTCTCACAGATGGGGTCACTGAGCATGCTTCCACTGTATTCTCTGACCCCTTTACTTCTAAATTCACCATATGCTCCTGCTCAATCATCATATCAAGTAAATTGGATTGAGAGAAGTAAGGAGCTTTAAATTCTCAAAATTAAAAAACCAAATGAAAATTATACTAAGTTCAATGGACTTACTGTGTATCTAGGGAGACCATGTGGATCAATAAAATAAGATGTGTGAAACACCCCATAACACCCATCAAAAGCTTCAGAGATGGAAGCAATAGAATCAACAGCCACATTTACCACCACACCACTCAGTCTATTATTGGCTGAATACAAGGAAATCTCTTCCATCTCTCCCAACTTCTGCAATTCCTCTGTCACATAGCAAGACTTATGAGTCAACTAAACATCGAACAAAACAATAATTTTATCTATTCACTGAGTTTTAAAGGCAAATCCAGCAACTAAAACTTACAAAAACCCAGATCTAAATCTATCAGAAATCATATTTAAAATCCTTCAATCCTCTGTAACTTCTCTTCAAAAGAATTTTAGTGTAAGCATATAATGAAACTAAAGGATTTTTGCTCTTCTTCAAAAGAATTGAATGGTATTTATACCTTTGGTATGGACTATGAGGTGAATAACATATCCTCTATGAAGAAACTGTCTGACAATCCAGAGACCAAGAAACGATGTCCCATTTGTGACACAGAGAGTCTTCTTGGGCATCTCTGATGGAGATCTGAAGATGTCAGCTTTGATTTCCATGGGAAATTTCTTCCAGTATTGGCTAGTGACTCAGGTAATGTGTGGCCTACCCCATAACTATCTTCAAAATCCCAACACTCCTTGAAAGGATGATATGCCTTCAAATATGTGAAAAATCATAAAAGCTCCTGATTTCACAGGTCACATGGACATGGACCATGGGACCCCCTGAAACTGAGCCATATCCAAGTGCATGCTATCTAGCATCAAAATAACCTTTATGCCTTTCAGGAAATAACAGTATCTAAGCAATCACTAAGCCCAAATCAGAAGATAATATCAACTCTATAGCATGCATTATAATCTGTTATCACAGCAACACCACCACCAATGCTGATAAATTTCTTAACCTCTGATACAAGCTAAAACAAGCACTTTCCTTGATCAAATTTAAGAATAATATGTTTTTAAAAGTAAAGAGATGTCCAAACCTGCTCACATTTTCCCATATTCTCTCTCTCTCTCCATTATATCCCTATAATTGTAAGCCAAGTAAAGTCAATAAAACAAAGAGTAAATCAGGAATCAAATGGAAAATATTATGGAAAACTGTAGAAGAAAATTATTTGTTGTTGCTCCTTTATAGGATTAAGTACAGAATCCCGATAGTCAGATATTTAATTGGAAAAAGTATAATATGCAGAGGCATCCATGTATCTAATGGTGAGACACGCAGCATACCATAAAATAAAAGGATTCCTGCAACAACTTTTCTGAATGGTGCCTACCTTGCAGAGATCCATTTCTTCTTTATAGCTAACCTGACATAATTTATAGACCTCTTTACAACTCACCTGACATAATTTATAGACCTCAACTAACCTGCTTTGTATACAATAACTTATACAGTCAAGCCAGAGCTTTGTTTTGTTTTGCTGTAAAATTTTCAGTCTCACAATTGCTTTTTACAACAATATTCCCAGGTCTGTTTGCATGGAAGTGGGGCACCATGTGACAAATACCACACATATAGATATCTCCTATGTCTACGCACCTGAAAAGTAAACCATCTTACCGTCTCCCATCGATGAGTTTTAAAGGTTAGATGTGGCACTTTCCCAACTACTAATCCATGTCATTCTTCCCCTTTCCATTTGGAATAAATTAGAGCCACCTGATTCTCATTCTACTCTCAACTCTCAACTCTGCCTTGGAGCTTCCTCTCTTTTCTCCCATGGCGATCATCAATACTTCACCCATCTGCCAAGACTGGAAGCAATTGCCCATGGAAATCAAAGCTGATAGCTTCAGATCTCCATCGGAGATGCCCAAGAAGACTGTCTGTGTCACAAATGGGACATCGTTTCTTGGTCTCTGGATTGTCAGACAGTTGCTTCTTAGAGGATATGTTGTTCACCTTACAGTCCATACCAAAGGTATAAATACCCTTCAATTTTTTTGGGGAAGAGAAAAACTCCTTCAGTTTCATTATATGGTTACACTAAAATTCTTTTGAAGAGAAGTTACAGAGGATTGAAGGATTTTAAATATGATTTCTGATAGATTTAGATCTGGGTTTTTGTAAGTTTTAGTTGTTGGATTTTCCTTTAAAACTCAGTGAATAGCTAAAATTATTGTTTTGTTCAATGTTTAGTTGACTCATAAGTCTTGCTATGTGATAGAGGAATTGCAGAAGTTGGGAGAGATGGAAGAGTTTTCCTTGTATTCATCCAATAATATACTGAGTGGTGTGCTGGTAAATGTGGCTGTTGATTCTATTGCTTCCATCTCTGAAGATTTTGATGGGTGTTATGGGGTGTTTCACACATATTATTTTATTGATCCACATGGTCTCCCTGGATACACAGTAAGTCCATTGAACTTAGTATAATTTTAATTTGGTTTTTTAATTTTGAGAATTTAAAGCTCCTTCTCTCAATCCAATTTACTTGATATGATGATTGAGCAGGAGCATATGGTGAATTTAGAAGTAAAGGGGTCAGAGAATATGGTGGAAGCATGCTCAGTGACCCCATCTGTGAGAAGGTGTGTGTTCACATCTTCATTAGCTGCTTGTATTTGGCAACGCCACAGATTCAGTGCAAATTCAGAGATTGTTATGGATGAGAAATTCTGGAGCGATCTGCATCTTTGCAGGGAAAAGAAATAGAAATGGAAAAGAGTTGCATATTTCTTTATGGATTTAACCCTTACATTTTTTTGAAGTAAACTCATTCATATAACCTACTTGGAATTCAGAACTGCAAAATCATAAAGATAAAATAGTGGAATAGAACTTAGAAAATAATAGAGAGAAAATAATTGAGTTCTGAGCTTGGACTACTATAGAGAGAAAACCACCTTGATGCCAATAGCTTCAACCCAAAAAAGAGCAGGGATTGAATGGCCAAACAATATGCCCAGTCCCTTTGACAGCCGCAGATTGCTTCCACATAAAAGATTGAAAAGGCTTGGGATGAGAGAGTATTTGGAAGGGACAATCCTTAATTGTCTTGTCTGCAATTGATATTTCCACCTTTCAAAAATATTAACTTCAACAACTAAAAAAAAATAAAAGAAAAATAAAATAGATACTTGAGATGAAATGATCATATTATCTTAAATTTAACATCCCCACCTTGTGGTAGTGTGCGTATCTATGAACCTTTTCCTCCAAGTCCTTCACATAATGTTAACAACATAAGTGAATAGCTGTTTCAACCTTTTACTAGGCAAGGCCATGAAAACTCATCTGATGTTGTAAATTATTATTCACCTCCTCTTCATGATAATCCACACATGGAAGGTTTTGAGTCCACATCCAGCAAGATATTATGATACCAACATATGTGAATATGATTTACATGCCAGACAAAAGATGGAAAGTAAGATGAATTTCCATCATATAGCCACAAATACTACTGCCCTAGCATTCATGTGTATAAAACAAGAATATGGGAAATACATGGACGTAGCAAATGTAACTCTAAATCTTCACTTCTGGTGGAATCAACCTTTGTTTTTGCCTTTATTTTCTCCATGTCATTGCCAAATGATACTTGTCTGACTTCCACTGTTATTTTCATGTTAGCTTCTTAAATTCTATGCAACATTCTTCTTTGATTGTTATTTTCCATATTACCCAATACTTCATTTTATGTGAAAGCTCCTTGGAAAATTTTATCATGAGGATTGGGCTCATGTCTATACATTATAGCCAAGCTGATTGATTTGAAATGTTCTTCAATAAATTTTATGTGATCGTGTCTCCTTAGGGTCTCTACACTAATTAGCAGATTGATCACTTTCTATTTTTAGATTATGAGGATATATTTCTTGTTTTTAACTTCACAGGTTGGGTTCCGAATTGAACACCCACAAGAAGCCATAAATAAAATACAGGTGAGTCATAAAGAAGCAGATTTAATTTTCTGAAGAATTTCAGGGTAGTGTCTCAATTAATATCTATTTTTAATTTATTTTTTTCATTAAGAGGCCATGCATGTGTTCTAGGGAATGACAAATAAAGCTCAGTTAGATATTATCTATATGAATTAGTCATCTAATAACAATGAGAATGCACCCAATATCCTTTGAAAATAATGTTTGTGGTTGTGGTTGTTTATAAAATAGCTATTCGGATTATATTTCTTCCCTATTAGCACTGATGATGAGGATATCATCCAATTTTGTACTTGTTTCTTTTAAAACCCTCACCTATGGCGTTATAGTCCAAACCCACAAGGTGAATATCTAAGAACAACTCAGAGAGGTTACCCACTATCACCTCAATAACTCTCTCCGACATTTTAAATTGGTTCTATTTCCAACTTTTTACCTCCTGCATTCTCACTCAATGCTAAAGTCCCAAGCATACATGTAAGAACTCATGGGTGACTAAGAAAAACTACCCACTGTCACCTTGATAGTATTATCTCTCAGATTAGGTCAGCTCTCCTATCTAGCTCAAAGGGGGGAATCCTGACAACAATCTAAGTCCAAGGTGTATTCAAGGAGAGAAAGGGGTAAATGGACTTAGGGTAAATCTAGTTCTAATTTGAATTGTAGCAAGTAAATTCCAGATTTACACAGCTTTTAAAAAATGATTAAACAACGATATTCTTAGGCTAAAACAGATCTGAAAGTTCAATTTATATCCTGAAAATTACATATTTGTTATACAGAAAATTAGATAAAATAAATAAATTAAAAATGAGGGTTTAAGGATCTAAAAATCAATCTGAAATTAATATTTCTTTGCTGGAAATTTACAGATTGTTGGAGCAAAAAATAAAGGGATTTTTTATTGTTCTCATCTCTTTTAAACGAGCATAACTCTGACAGTCCTTGCATTTCTGGAGAAAGAATATATTCCTATGAAACTCTGTCCAGCTGCTTCTCCTGGCTACCACCATCACCTTTGTCCCATACAGAAACCTATGCATGATTCCACTCTGTCCAGCTGCTTCTCCTGGCACACCTCGCTTGCAACTGTCACAGGTAACTGAAACCTATGCATGATTCCACCACTGGATCCATGACTCTTGGTAGAGAACATCTCAGACTCCACACTCCTTCCCATAATGCTAATGTGCCTCCATGCTAGGAAGCACCACATGAAGGGCATCCCAATATACCTCTATCTCTAACAATTTAAAAATTATAGGGATTCTCTTATGGAAAATCTGTTTTGGGGAGAAATTGTATCTCAAGTCCAAGATTTAATAGAAGTAGACAATGTATTTCTTGTTTATCAAATTGAAAGGCCCAATTAATCTGTTGGTCTCATGGGTATTGTGATCCTATGGGCTTCCACATCATCCCAAACTCTGATCTTGACATTTTATAGCATAACAGATATTAATGCATTTGCATGGTATCACATCCATCTAAATAAAAAAACTAGGCACTGGATATGAGAAATCAAGTTACCATGCCCTTTTTGCCACTTACAGACTGTGCTTCAAGACTAGTGCCCAATTTGATGGGTCATAAATGCTCATGTGCTTTATCACTGACTGTCCTGGCATTTGTCCCTCTTGAAATGATATTGCTGATTATAAGATACTTGATTTCCCAATACAGAGTTAAATCATGTTTTATTACTCCTGCTCTGCCATAACCACTTTCTTGATGTGATTAAGTTATACCCTATAAATATTAAACATTCAATTTTTATCTACTCAACACTGTCATCATATTGTATATCGTGGTTAAATACACATCAGGTCATGTCTAGTCTCAACTCACTGCTGGACATAGGCAACTTGCAGGTGTGTTTGCAAAATGAGATTCTGACATGTGATTGTCTCTTAGTCTGACACCAGCAACAATGTCATTCTGGACAATAAAGGTTCTTCTGTGCCCAGGCAGGCATGAAAAATGTTGACTGCTCGTGCTCCTTAATGTATGAGCTTTTTCTATGGATCTGCAAATTCTGGGTACATGTACTTCATTATCTACTGGTCAAGTACTTCTTGGATATTCCTAAAGCTGCTTGCATATTTGTGTGTATATTTTCTCTTTCAAAATAGCTACTTTAAGTTGAAAATGGACTTGATTTGATTTCATAAACTTTGAAGTTAAGAACTTAGCCATTCACGTCAAACTTACCCCTCATATATCCTCAATTTATTTAATTTTTTAAAATCTTTTCAGTCCCGTCATTTGGCTCCACTCTGAATATAACATCTCTCCCACAAATATAAGTTATAACTTATAACATTGCACATCACATGTTTATAGTACCCCGGGGAGGTTACGGTGGTTTCAATTTTCACCTAACCTTTACATTTGCATTTGCATTTTTCATAAAATTTACATTACACGCTCGTGTATATTTGTGTTGATTTTAGTCCGATACTCTCTAGTCTTTATTATTTTCACTCTATTTTCTGCTAAGGTTTTATGATTCCTCTATACTTTATACAGTTGATCTGAGACCAAAAACTCAGTTCCACACATGGCCCCAAAATCAGGTCACATTTTTCACTCTTATTACGATTTCCTCACCAACAAGCAAAAAAATAGACAGAAATATTCAAGTCTCTATGTTGCTTATAGCTATTATGTAAAAAAGTAGACTACATAATATCAGATATCAACTGTCATTACTTTAATTTCCGGGCCTCTAACCAAAGGATATTTTTTCATAGAAAGTATGACAAGGCTAAAGTAATAATAAATGGTAGTTTCAATGGTGAGCTATATCCACCATTGTTTTCTTTTGCAGCAGTTACTTGAAATATATCATCGTTTAAGATTTGAATTGGTTGAACATGTGACAAAGGCTGGAAGAAATCCTAGACTTTCATTTTTCCATCTTGTTGTTACAACTTGTTGAGGCTTATAGTTTCCCTTGCAAAAATTGTTTAAAAGAAGTAGTTGTTTCAGTTTCGAGCCAAATTGATTGAACAAATGGATACTGTCATTCATACCCATAGGAAATGGATGCATTCAAAGAATAATTGATGATTATCTCAGGAAACAGAAAGGAAGGGTTTGCATTACCAACCTGTATTAGGGCCATTTTGAACCCTCTACCTGAAGAATAATTAATGCATAATATCCTTAAAGGAATATATTAAGATTAAAAATTTAGTAGTTGATAATGAGGTATGTTTGGAACTGTATGACCTAATGAAAACTGTTTAATAGTTGTGCTTATCAGAAAGATAAAAAATGTAGTGTGAAGCTTCTTCACAGCTTACCTTAATTTTCCAGTGCCAACTTGCCCTTAGAGACATTTGCTGAGTTCTTCCAAAATAGAAATAGAATATCCTTCTTTAATCATGATACTAAATTACAACCAAGTGTAATGAAAGAATGGGCACAAAAAGCCCAAATAGTTATTGGAAGCCTCCCAGAGAGGGGCCTCTGAAGCTCAATTTTAACAGAGCCTCAAAAAGTAATATGGGAAGATCCATATGTGTAAGAATCCATTGGATCTATGGGGGGAAAGTCTATTCTTTTATCTTGTTAATTTGAGATAGGTTTTATTACTTGGAAGATGCCAGAGACTTGTTGGACAAGATTCAGATTAGCCGTAATTTAGGGTTTCTCTAGATTGGAGGTAGAAGAGGATTCCAAGATCTACATAAATAGGATGACAATGAAATAATGTGAAGACCCCAAACAACTAGGATCTTAAAGCCACAATTATTTAGCCAATCAGACTCTTATTATCTCCTCTTGGACATTGGCAAATATGTTTTGAGGAGAAATTGTATCTCAGGTCTAAGATTCGATAGAAGTAGATACTATCTATTTATTGCATATCAAATGGGAAGGTCCAGTTAATCTATTCGTCATGAGTATTATCTTATGTTGGATATATAGAATGCATATTATTCTCTAGAACTTGTGCAGATTACAATGACTTATGTAAGAATTTTAATTTCCTATAGTGGGATTCACAATTTTAGTATAGAACTGTGATTCCTATTGAATCTTTTCAACAATTGGTACTGCTGGCTACTTCCAGCTGCATAGTCATATAGTATAAAGCTGGAACATGTCACTGGTGTGAGTTATTTCAAGAAATTTCATCTTGAAAGTTCATGTATCTGTATCATGCATCTCTTGGAAAATCACTGACTATGCTATTTGACAGGCAACTTATCAACGAGGGAAAAGGAGTTGAGGACACTTACTAGGAGCAACTTATCATCATTGTCAAGCAATAACAACTTCTTAAAGGGTGCTAGCTCAATGGTAGAGCACCTACCAGATTATAGGCAAGAGGTTGGTGGTTCGATTCCTCCGTGCCCTATCATAAATTTGTGACTACAAAAACGACTAAATTCACATATATACGAGTATTAGTAGCTAATTTCTCGCATCTTAGTCGTATTTAGCTTAGTCATTAATATGTTAACATCTAGTAGTTTATTTAGTCATATATTTGGTCATTAATGGTTGCAATCAGTGACTGAATCAGTGACTAAATCAATGATTAACTTAGTGACTAAATCAATGACTAAATCTGTGACTAAATCAATGACTAAATCATTAACTATCAATGACTAAAACAATGACTAAATCATTGACTATCAATGACTAAAACATTGTCTATCAATGACTAAATCATTGTCTATCAATGACCAAATCAATTACTAAATCAATGACTACTAAGTCAAGCTATTAATGACTAGTGAAATACAACTAGCTATAAGATAGTGGTAATTTGCTACTATTAGTCACCGACTCAAAAATAGTCGTTTATAGCCTGATTTTAGTCATTTTTTTAGTCATTAATTTCTCATTTTCTACTAGTGGAAGAATCCAAGGATCTTCCATATGACTCATGTGAAAAGACACCGATCTCATAGATGTTGAAGCCTCACTGGAACTAGAACCTCTCATAATAATTGGTGCAGGACGACTAAAGCTTCCCATGAGGGATGGATACATGCCTACACCCACACTCCCAGTTGTCAGCTGAGAGTGCTCAATGATCGGGATCGAAGCTCCTGAAGATGCGGTAACAGATGGATTCTTGAATGTTGTTTGATTAATCGTGACTATCTTCCCGTTATGTGGAAAGCATACAAAGTGAAATAGGGAAGAAGCAACGGCTTGCATACTGTACATCCAATTCCTACCCAGCAAGAGATTGTAGTCAAGGGGCGCATCAACCACCTCAACCTCTATTGCAACAGTCTTCCCTCCCAAACGGAATTTAAGGGACGGAAGGATGTCGTGCGGCCTAAATGATCTCCCATCAAAAGCAGTTAAGATGGTCACTGATTTAGACAGCTTAGGGGAACCTAAACCCTTTCAACACGATAAAGACATCACATAAGCAGCAGCACCTTCGTCAATCATAGTGCGCTTGATGATCATATTAAGACATTCTATGTGTATCAAAAGAGACACATAGTAATGCAATCAAGGCTGAAGTCTTGCAGTTTCAAATTTAATCATGGAGGAAGAATCATCATCATTCACATGAAGGGAAGAAAGCAACGCCTTCCTTTGCGAAGGACAACTCTGAAGAACTTCCAATGCAAACATCGCACAAGGAGTGTGGCCCAAATCCCCAACAACTGAATAGTTCTAGGTGGCTCGTGCATTTGGATTGTGCCCTAAACACTTAAGGACTCCCTTAGGAATGCGAGGTACAGATTTAGGTTTATCCATAGGTTTCTCAATACGCAAAGGAGACCCTTGTGGATTAGGCCCTTTTCCTAGGCTGGGTTGTGATGAACCATAATTTTTTGCATGGGTCACAACTTCACAGCACAAACCATGTTAATGCAACCATGACCACTACTCTCCGGTGGCTCTTGATCACCACCAGACTGGTCATGTGACTTCGAGTTCATATTTTGATTATGCGGTAAAGGGTTAGTTAGCATAGCTGGGCCTTGTGCCAAGAATCTCGAAGCTTCCTCAATATGAGGGCACAAGTAAGTGAGGTGATCGTCCTTACACAACTTGCAAGGGAGTTTAACCTTAAGTTTAGCTTGCTTGTCCACCCTAGAATTACGGCTATTCTAGTCATTATTAGCATTCTCGTTCTTATTCCCACCCTTACGATTATTTTTACCCTTTTTTCTATTCCATCTGGGCTGTTGGTTACCCTTCTGGTTCGACGATTGCACAGAAATTACACTCACCGTTTGGGCGGGTTGAGACGAAGCTGTAGCTTGTGCCAAAGTAGATTGGTTGATTGACAATTGACTAACTTGTTTTGCAACCGAATATGCAGGTTTCGCACTTGCACAACCCACAATGCCATCGACATGTGGTCCAGGTTTGACTTTGGGGTTGAAACTAGAATGCGGAGCATTGGGAATAATCTCATATAACAAACCAGACAGAGCATAAATCAAGTCCAGTTCCTGTGCCCTAAAAATCCCTTGTTCCTCATTCTGCACTCTGGATGTAGAAACATTCTTCACTATATATGGAAATAACAACTTAAGGAACCATTCAAGGAGGAATTCTGGTGGTATAAAGGCTTTAATTAACCTCTTCCATTTACGCCACTCTTGAATATGATCCGAGATATGTGTGTCTTTATCCTGTAGAAATGTCGACAAGAGTTAAGTACCAACGTCATAGCACAGTGGTAGCTAGAAGTCATTAAGAAAATTCATCGCAAGGTCGTCAAACAAAGAGAATGTCGCCCTAGGTAGCTCTATATACCATTTTGCGGCAGGCCCTATAAGGGTGCATTGAAATAGTCTCAAACAGATTGAGTCCTGATGTAAGGAATTCAAAGAGCACCATAGGTGAAACATAGTAACGTGTTCTCTCAAATCCTCTCTCAGTTTGCCCTCGAACTTAGGTATGTCCGAGGGAAGCTTAGTAGGGACAGCCGGCCAAGCCAATTCATGAGCTATAGGATCATTCGTCAATCTCGACAAGTCAGGAAGATTCAGCGTCACGAGGAAAGGGAGCCTAGGATGATGAGGTTGATGGACTGCTCCCTGATTCATATAGGTATAATTACCACCATGGCCTTGGCCATAGTTCCCTCCTCCTATTTGACCCATACAGGGTGGCGTGGAAGAACCATAGTGTGGTGCAACTTGACTATTAGGATCTACAAAGTCGTAATTAGGAAAGTAAGCAGGTTGTTGATACCCGCCTCCATAAGGTGAAGAACTTTGTCCATACTCCATCCCATAATAGGGTCCATAAGTCATCACATGAGATTTCCCATGAGACACACCGTAAGTAGGAACGTATGCTCTGGAAGTAGGAATATACATTCCAAAAGTAGGAATGTAACCTCTAGAAGTATGAGCATGACCTCCCGAAACAAAGGGTGGTACATGAAGCTGAGACACAACCGATCTAGTAACCGCAGTATGGAAATAACTCGTAGCAACGTTTCGGCCCCAATGACCACGTGAATGAGGTGGAAGGTGAACATTTGAAGAACTAGGGACATGGAATGAAGGGATCTGATTAATCAAGTACATACTATTCCCTATAGTCACTTGTCTCGGATCTAGTATCCTAATAGGATCACTAACCGTAGACCTAGGAGGAATGTGTGATGTAACTTCCACCACCAGGATGGAAGGTGCAATGTGACTAGTGCTCCCAAATATCTCCACATGGTAAGGAATGAGAGTGCCCCCCAGCATAGTGTTAGGCTCAAAATTAGATTCGACATGAAATGCCAAATCATGTGTAGGAAAACCAGACATACCATAACTACCATAGCTAGTGGTAGCGAGTTCAAAATGAGTCTCGGCATCCTTTGTCATTCCATAATGGTAATGCGTCAATGGGGAATCAACCCTAGAGTGAGTAGGTCTATCATGCAAGGTTCCTATCTTAGAAATCACAGGACCTATCTCAGCCAAGTTGGGTGAAGGATCGTAAGTAGGAGTAAACTCCTGATCGTCTACATGAATGGGAGAAGGTGGTTCAGGAATACCTTCCATATGGTCTCCCATAGTGTGTGAATCAATGTACGAAATAGTCCACCTGGACTATCTAGGTCTCTCTCCCAAATGAGGAGGAGAAGTAGAAGGCGAAAGTCCTACTAACCGACGAGAACGGCGAGGAGCCGTAATTGAATCCACAATGACTCAAAAAGTAGAAAAGACTCTCTATTTATGTAAAGCCTAGGCAAGATATCGTGCATAGATAAATCATTAATAAAATCTAAATCCAAATGCAAGCAATCAAGGGTAGGATAAGTGAGCTCCCGAATGAAGCAGGTATGTATTTCCTAGGAGAGGCTTGAGACTCCCATACACAACAAGAAGAGGTACGTAACCAATTATTGTGGCCCTTAGCTTCAACATGTAAAGAGACTATGCTGTCCAACCCCAACCTAGCTAGGACACCCATAGAATAACCCCTACAAAGTACCCCCTCGATATCCTAGGTGACGCCACTAAGGTCACCTCAATATAATCAATGCTTAGGTGGACAGTCGCAGGCGGGATTGACCGTATGGGTAGGTTAGTAAAGCCCAAAACTCTCGAAAGAGCCCTAAGATATGAATACAATCCTAGAAATATCTCTAGTGCTACTCATTTATGACTAGGGGTCACCCCAATCAATAACCGCTCACACTGCCTCATGCTTAACTCCCTTTTGAGAGGAGGATCCTGAGAAACACTGGTTATACCAAGGATTTCACACACTCACCTAGAAAGACACATACATGTTGTTGTTTAGTGATCTTGAAGAATTTGCTCATAATGAACTATTCCAAGATCCTAAAACCTAAGCTTGTTGGTGCACCCTATAAAAGAAAAGAGTGTAGTTCATTTTAATTTAAGTGTTGATTTTAATTGGCGTTATTACTCAAAAGAGGGATATGGCCGTGCAACTAATGGTGTTATGACACAACATGAAGTAAAATGCACACCTAACAATCAATGCAAATGCATTGTGTCCATGAAAACAGGGTATGCTACCACATGAAATGCACATTTTTTCTTCAAATGATGAATGCAAGTTTTCCTATATGAAATCCTAACTAATAATCCAAAGCAAATCTAGTGCAAGTACAATGCATGATGATAAGCAAATGTTTTTGGATTTTTTGAAATAAAATGAGATACAAAAAGAAAAAGAATGATTCTACAACACCTAGACTCTGCAAGGACACTCAAACAGTACTCAAGCAAAGCACTAAGGTAAAAGAAATCTAATGCACTAATCTCAAACAAAAAATTGAAAATGCCATGACAAGAACCTTCTTAAAAAAAATTTATCCTAAAAAACGTCTCTGGTCAGAAACAGAGGTATAAACAGACTCAGGCAGTGCCAAATGAGACTTAGAAAACATCAAACTTCACCCAGCAACCATTTAACTTCAACAAAAAGGAAAAACTAAGGGCATACGCAACTGTTCACAGTAAACCCGTGTGTATACGTGGAAATCGCAGAGAAACCCGCGTGTATACGCGACTGTGAGTTAAAAACTCACGTACAGGAAGAAAGGTGCATAAAAACAAGGAAAACAGACAAGCTGAGACAAAATTCACACCAATCAGACACTACGAGGCAAATATCCCCCCAAACCTGACACAGAAACAAGAGGGAAAGAGCAATTCAAATTCATTGAATGCCAATAGAGCAACCCCCAAAGGACAAATACTAGGAACTCCCCAGCGGAGTCATCAATTATGTTACGGAGAGAAATTCCTATGGCTTGGGGTACCGCAAAAGATAGCTTGACTCCAGAAATCAATCCTTTCCAATATGAAATAGAAATTAAATGTCTAACACTAAAGGATCAGACCTCGTACCTTATTCCGGAAGGTTGAAGTAGATCCCTGTTGAGCTTTCCAACTTCAGCTTGAATTGATGGATTACTTCCTCAACAACAAGTAAACAATACAAGCATTCTATATATCATGGTGTTAGATCTATTCTATCATATATAATCAATAATGTATAAGTATTTGACATAATCCCATGGATAAAATATTCATTCAAACACACATTATTGGACAGGAAAAGATATTTCTATTAATATAAAATAGAGATTACAAGATACAACCTCTGTTGGCATGTCTACAAACTGGAGAAACTGAATCCCCCGCTTGGGCTTACACCACTTCAATCCTCCATCTCTAGATAGCAAGCTCACAAGCAAAAGGAAAGCTTGGGAAGAACACAAAAGTGCTCCAAGGGACAAAGGGATGCATACTCAAGAATAAGTTCCGTCAACAATGGACTATAGTTTCTTTGCTCTCAATTCTCGTTTATGCCTTCAATGTACCAATGAGTTCCTTATATAGCTTTTCAAAGGGGTAATGAAAGGTCGAATCCGAGCAATCTCAAGGCATATGGAAGGCCAGGAGTCACGTGACTCAGATCCATTTCAAGGAAAACTCCAAAAGGATTTGGATTTTGTACACATCTCGATGTACGTGGTTTTAGTGGTCAAACCCATGTATATATGTGATTATAATTTTAAAATTCGCGTGTATCATTTTTCACATGTTTTTAGGGATGGTCAGGAAAATATCAAAGGACAGCAAATGGTCCAAGGGGTCTAAGGAGTCTGCAGTGGGACAGGGGAAGTCCATACAAAGTGTGATTCACCTGGAGTTATGAAATCAGCTATAACATTATTTGAATTGCATGTGGCTATTTAATCCATTGTAGTTCATTGTAATTATTATCTAATTACTCTTTGATTGATGAAAGGCATTCACAGTAGCAAGCCATTTTTGCATTGTTTCATTCTTCAATAACTGAGTAAATTGTGTGATCTATCCTATGAGTTGTGTGTTTTTCCATGGATCTATGTGCTCAATTTAATATGGTATCAAAGCCTCAATGGACAATGCACTTCTCCTCCTCAAATCTCCTACTAGATCATTTTTTAGCAAAATTGCTCCTTCCAGCTCTGTACCAGAAGCATAAGGTTTACCAATTAATACCCCAAGTTAAGGAATTGTTGATCAATCTTGCTTGATCAACTATGCTAGGTGTGATGAAAACCTGAAATGTGTAGGCTGTCGACCTTATGATGCCCCTTTTGTGTGTTTTGTAGGTACAACTTCGAATGGCTTCATCAATTCTGGATTCATCAGTTCCTCTTCTCACCCTATTCACAAATTATTCATAATGGAAGATTAAGATGATTTCATCTCTGATGAGACAACATCTCTATGAGATTTCCATTGGACTTAGTGAAGAGTCCTTTGAGAGAAAGGATGACTAGCTAAATGAATGTGATGCAGCTTATGGAACAATGTATATATGGCCATTTCTCCTAGCATGCTCTACCTCAAAAGATCTGTTAGAAACCCAAAGGATCTCTGGAAAATATTGGACATAACCTTTGGAATGATTGATGAGGATCATAATAGCACTTTGGAGAGCACATCCAGCACCATAAGCATCCCTGATCCAAAAATATCGGCCTCCACTCTCTCCGATGAAGTTGTTCAAGATAAAGAAGAAGCAGAAGCTTCTACATAGTCCATTCAAATTGAAGACAGTCTCCTTGGAGTGACTCCTTCTCCTGATGCTCTAGAAGTTTATGAGATCTCTAATATCTCATATCCTCATATGGATGAAATAGAATAAGACATTTTAATCTCTTATATTGAATAAAAATACTACTGCACTTCCATGCAATCATTCACCAATGATTTTCCTTTGAATTCTATGCAAAATTTGCTAGTAATTGCTTTCGAAACTGAAGAGAAATTTGATTTTTATCCCTCTAAAGTTGCTAATGGTGTGCAAACATGTAATACCTTGGATATTTTGGAATAAATATCATATTAATAGAGTGATCCAATCGCTCCCCTTGATCTATATCTTCCAGCAAATTCCTACAGGATTGCATGCACCAAAATTCAGAATTTTGAAGAAGAAAAAAGCTATGCATCCACCGTCTCCATTGACCATTTATTTAAATATGATATTAACCTTATTGGATATGATATGATCTTATTTATATATGATCTGATATTTATTGGTTTAATATTTCAAATTCATAACCTTTCAGTACTGCTTGTAGCTGTTCTCATCAATGGTGTGAAGAAACAAGTACCGCAAGTCTCCTACAAAATTGTTGTTGGGGATTTGATTTCATTTCACAGTTTTGGATCTATTGTGAACCTATTTAGATATAATTTAATTTATTATCTGATAATATTTGGTTCATATTTTAAAATCCAAGAGCTTTCAGTCATGCTTGTAGCTTCGCTCACCAATTCTTGTGTGAAAAATCAAGTATCGCAATTCTTCCTCAAAATTGCTGCTGGGGATTTGGTGTTAGTTTCCTCTTATGAGGTTGGTGATATTTTATTATGTGATAAATTATATATTTCAAAAGCTATATCAGACTATGGAGCTCAAGCATTTTTTCTCAACAGTCTCAGTGCTTCTCTACCATTGATCACATGCTCATCTCCTCACAGAACTAGTAAAGAGGAAGATTTTATGCATCCTCCTGGACACTTGCTCCTAACACTTGGGGCTGTTCTTACCACTCATGGTTTGCTATTCATGGCTGCAACATATCAGTTTCTTGATTGTTCCTCACATGTTTTGAATCCTCAAGAACCTTTTCTCACTTATCAATTGAGTTCAGTTTCTCTAGATGGGTCTAGTCTTCATCCGGTAGTTGCCTATATTTCTTATTTAGTTGAGCATATCATTCTTCTCCCAAAGAGGAAGAATCCTCTACACATAATGATGGAGAGGTTCACATTCCAGGCCCCATGATACTTTTTCACAGAAGAACCATATTGATCTTGATTCTACCTGCTTAATTAGAGGGGGGCCTTTTTCCCATGTGGTTTTTTCCCCAGCACCTTGTTTTTTAGCAGTTACTTTACTTTATTAGTTACCAAGGCCCACAGATTGTCCAAGTTAGCATTATGGGGGAGTGTTAGGATTATTAATCCACCCTTGCCCAATTTTTTCATATATCTAAATCAGGATTCATGTCTAAATTGGGAGTCCATCCAATCTATTTTTAGTCACTAGCACCATTGAGTCCACTTAGCCTAATTGGGGAACATGTTTCAGTTACTAAAGTGTGGGAACCACTAATTTAGGAATACTACCACTGATTGCACCTTCATGCATCAGTTTAGGATCCTCCTAGACCAATCCCTACAATTTAGGATCCACTGGGAGTGTCGATACCAACCAAGGTCAATTGAGTTGAGTTGGTGACTAGTCAAGCTCAGTTAGGAGTTAGTTACATTCAGTTCTAGTCCTATACATTCAGTTAGCGCTAGGTTTGCATGGATGCATGTAGGAGAGGCGCATTTCTAACATACCACAGTCAGTTAGCCTCAGTTAACACTGAAGTAAACACTTGATTTTTGTTTTAGAACTCCGTTGAACTCCGGTAATGGTTTAGACAAGGTCAGTTAACTATTGAGTCCTCTGACAATGATTTAGACAAGGTATTAGTTACCTACAGTCAAGTAGAGTCTAATCAATTTGAATTCCTCACGTGGATTCAAATTGCATGTGGATATTTAATCCATTGTACTTCATTGTAATTATTATCTAATTACTCTTTGATTAATGAAAAACATTCATAGTTGCAAGCCATTTTTGCACTGTTTCATTCTTCAATAATTGAGTAAATTGTGTGATCTATCCTGTGAGTTGTGTGTTTGTCCACAGATCTATGTGCTCAATTTAATAACTCGGGGTACATTCCTAGAAGCAATTTCAAAATAAAACAATTATGGAGATAAAACATACCGAAGAACCTTCAACTGCAATTTTGATATCATTATGAAGGGTTGTGATGATGGTCTTTGTTGACTTGAAGTTTAGGCAGGAGAATCACATCTGGCAAGGGAGAATCGAGGGAATGGAGAGATTTAGATTTGTTTAATGTAATCCATGAGAATAAACCACCAGGAGAATGGACCTTGTGTGATGATCCCCCATGTTATGCAGCTATTGTTGAATACACTTCAGCCTCAATAGCTAGTGATAAAATGATTGAAACCTATCGCCCGCCCACTATAAGAATAATAGGGGAGGAGTATCATGGGTGACAATGTCAAAATCAGAAGCCAAGACACAGGAACGTGTTGGAGAAGAGCAAGCCAATACAACCATTTATGGGTTGACTGTATGCAATTTCTATTCTAGAAATTCATGGAGACATGAAGCATCTGTTCAAAAATCCCTTCCCACTAAAGCCTTCAATTGTTTCCAACAATGATACCAAAATACTCTCTTTTCCACTAGTTTTGTTATCATTTGCATTTAGTTTTTCTACTATATTTTTTGTTTGGTTTTGTATATCCTAACCAGTTTGTAGCTATATATTATAGTTTTATTTATGTACTATTATATTTTATAAAACTTATATATTATAAATATAATTAATTTGTATGTATTATAATAATATAAGATGTTTAATATAATGTATATATTATAACGTATTAGTATAGTTTTTTTTGAGATAATTTTTATATTTACAAAGTCACAATAGTGTGCATGGAGGGTTTTTAACATGTCTCATCTCATTGCTTCTTATTAAACCATTCTCTTGTCAATATATTATATGTTTTAATATTATAATTTTTTTATACGTAACTAAGTCAGAGTTGAACAACTAGTGTAATTTGGTCTATGTTAGTTTAACGATACATTTAAATATATTTAAGGGCATGTTTGGACCCTCATTCGATGGCTTATGCGGCTGCAATGCCCTTGCAACACATGAGGGTTGCATCTGTTAGTCCCAAATGGAAAGGGACAAGAATGTCCTCAATGACCGAAGGTGTATTAACATTCTGAACATGACCCATTCTTGATGATCGTCGACACATCATCAATTTGGTGTCTCGCTAGGACATTATCATGATCAATAACACTAATTTGGTGTTAATTGTTGAGTTGTGGCTAGTGTATAAATATTTCTTGATTATTATAACTAAATTATTGTCTATAGTTGAGATATGACAAATGAGGGGTCTGCAATTTACTAAATTCTAACACTGCAGATGGATTTAGAGACCCCTTTAAAAGGGCCCTTGAATCCATCTGCAGTGTTAGAATTTAGTAAAATTAAAGGGGTCTCTTAATCCATCTGCAGTGTTGGAATTTAGTAAAATGTACAAAATTCATTGTCAAATTTGTAATTTTTTCCATTACTTGAGTGACACAACTAAAAATGACCAATTGTAATTTGGTCATTTGTAGTCTAGATATCACGTGATTAAATTTTGTCATTTATTTTGGTCGTTTTTAGTTGGTTTTTATCCTGTGAGTAAAAGTGGTCATTTATCTTGGTATTTTTTAGTTAGATCACTTAGAATTATCAATTTTGGTAATTTATCCCTTTAAAAACATTGTGGTGACCAAAATTTGTTGTCTCGTGGTCACTATTTTGTCATTTTCCACTAGTGTATGGTGTGAAATGTGTGTAACTGATTTGTATGACAAACCCAGCAGTCCACCATGAAGATGTTCCAATCTCAATACCAAGATGCAAATATAATGCAGTAAATAACAGTAAATATGCTGTAAAATAAACATTTTCTTCCAGAAATAAAATATACTTGAATCAGATAAGCTGTAAATGAACTAATCAACCATATGAAACGTGCATGGGGTCTCAATCATGGAGATCAACTAGAACGACTCATAAACGAAGCAGGTGGGATCTCAAAACATACCAAGGGGCTGCACAAAGATAATATCTGGACAAAAAATAGATTGAAAACTGTCGGTCGCACCTATCGACAGAACAGGCGTGATGTGGGTCGTACGAAACATAGGAACAGTCGTGCTCTGAGAAGAAAAATAGTTGAAAAATGCAAGTCACACAAAACAAAGGGTTAAGCATGATTGGGTCAATCAAAATTGAGTCACAGTAGTGACTGGGGTCTCTCTAGAAGCTGAGATAGGAGCAATCTGGGTTTTGAAGCCAAGTTGCTCTTATTGGGGCTAAAGGCGCGGCCTAGGACATATGTATTAGGAAGAAAGACATGTCTGGGTCGCGGGTTTTGAATGGATAGACACGAATTAGGACGAACATATTTTTTTTTTAAAATAGAGCCGAATAGGGATGGGAGGAAGCACAGATGCAGTAATGGTTCAGATCAGCCATGAGGAGGGCCAATCTGTGACGAAAGTGGGAAGAAAAGAGGAAGAAACCAATGGAAACCTGAAAAAATAAAGATCTATATGGATCAACCAAGTGGAGTTGCAAAAACTGTAATGGGGATTTCTACCCTATTACATGCAGATGCACCAACCTTAGCTCGTCTAGAGCATAAGGAAGAGTTCAATGGAATAACTGAAAAATAACAACGATAACAATTGAAAGAATTTTTTTTTATCATTTTAGCATGTATATCAACTAAAATACTGCAAGAAACAAAAGATAAACATGCCTTTCTCCTGCAATATGAGCCATTGCATCCATCCTTAGAAGTGTTTCCATAGCTGCACAAGTTGGTTCTCCAGTTATCTCCACGACCAGTTGTCAAATGGGGAATGGATAAAAAGTGGGTAGGGGGAGATCTCAACATACACCATGGGAAATGGTGTGGAAAGGGGAATAATGGTAGGAAATTATGTGGTACACCTAAGAGAAAAATGGAACAGGGTAACCACAAGTGGATGAAAAGGTAAGTTGGGAGTGCCCTTCACAATGTATTTAGAGTATGGTCCTAGGGTTTTTTGACCCAAGGTGATGAACCATGGTTTTTTCTTGCCCATGGTAATTATTTGTGGTTTTTTTAACATTTCTCCTATTTAGGGTTGTTTAACCCTTTTGGGGAGAGAGTGAAGGTAAACCATAATAAATGCTCATCATCCCTTCATTTGTGGGAAGGAATAATGAGTTTTTGGACCATTTTTTTGGAAATACAATTGTGAAGGTAAAAAGTAAGTGAAATATGGTGGGAATATGATGTATGTATATGGTTTAGACCATGTAGAGCTAGGTGAACAATTTTTAGTGTTAACAAGGATTTTATTAAATCAACTTTATCATTTCCTTAGGGGTAGTAAGATGAAGCATACTAGTGTCAAAATTTCAAAAAGGAGGATATATCCTTCCAAATAATATCTTAAAAATGTTTATTGTGGTCAAATAAAAGCTAGAAAGGAACCCCAAATGAGTGATAATGTGGTTAAAGAAAAATAGGGTTGTGGTTTCATCTTTACAACGTAATGTGGCCATGGATTCCTCCCACTTGGAGAAAGAATCAATGTTCACAATAATTTACTTATGGATGCAAGAAGAAATTGGGTGACGAGATCAAGGGAGTAGATGAAGCATTGTAGGAAATTAGCCTTTCCCTGAAGGCTTTGTTTATTATGCAATGTACAAGGGGGTTGAAGGTTAAGTATGGATTTCTCCTTCGAGGGACAAATGGTAATACATATATTGGAAACAATGGACCCAACAACTTTCTAGAAGGAACAAAAAATACATACTTAAGGGGTGAGGAGAATCTTATAATTTTGACATTGAAGGAAGACTCGTCGAAATTATTCTAAATGTTAGGAACGCTTCTTGGATCGATTCATGATGTCATCTAAGTAGAAGAGGATCATATTGACCAATTCCTATAAACAGAAAGTCATGGGCCATTGGAAGGTGGCTCCAACATTCTTTAGACCAAGTGACATGAATCGATAAGAGAATATGCCCCAAGGGGTGGTGAAGGAAGTTTTTTAATGGTTTTATTTTTAGAGTTGAATATAGATATATCCTAAAAGTCCATCCATAAAGGAAAGGAATTCATGTCACGTAAAATCATATATAAGCTAGTCAATAAAGCGAGTCAGGAAATTGTCTTTGGGGCATGCCATATTCATGTCATGAAATTTGGTACAAACATGAATGGTGCCCTATTTTTTGTTCACTAGAATAGGGTTGGGAACCCGTGTCATGTACACTATTGGATAAATAAATCCTAGTTGGTAGATATTTTTCGATATCAACTTTGACATTTTGAGGCTTTAGACAGGTGGATTGGTACTTGTTTCTAGAAAATTGGTATAGCATCAGAACATGTGTCTATCTAGTGCTCAAGAATAGAGGGGCAGAGACAAGGAATCTGAGTGTAAAACCCAGAAAAAGATTCACAATATTCTTGGAAGAGTGATTTGTAAGCAAAAACCTCTTACATGGTGCATGAGGTGTGTAATGTATTATTTTCAAGAATGTCTAGATTGACAAGGATTTCTACCTAGATAGTGGGTGAGATGTTAACCATGCTCCCCTCCTTAAAGGAATCAAGTTCTAAGATTAGGTGTTTGAACCAATCAATGTTACAATGACTAAGGAATTCTTTTGAATCCATGGTGAAATGGCCAGACGTTGGTGTTCTTGAATCCTTCGGAAGGAAATGCACTTGATGGTGCAGGTGATCCCAATGGAAGTTGGGATCAGTTAGATATTCGAGGATCTCTTCATCATTATGAAAGGATTGATTCATGAGATCTAAAGGGTTAACAATGGAAGATGATGTGGATATATGATCATTTATCGAGATAACATAAATGGTGTTTACCTCATGTAAAGAGGAGGCCTGAGGGTGAATCTCTTCTACAACTATGATTTTTAATTATTTGAAAGAGAGTTTATGTATGTTAGCCAACATAAAGTAGTATTCATCTAGTTTGGTGCAAGGATTAGAGTAGTGTTCATACAACATATAGATCGCACACTAATGGTTTTTATTAAGATACTTGTTTCTTGAATGGGTGGGGTCAGGTACCTGGAGTGCTTGGATGCTCCCCTCATCCTCTAGTGTTTGGATATAGGTTTGTAAGGTAGGAAATTATAGACAATTCTCAATAGTGTCATTAATAAAGTCACATGACACATAAGTTGATGGTGCTCGAGTGGAGGTGGTATAAAGTGTTCTTATAGGTTTACTATGATTGGTAGATGGGGTGGTGCTTGAATTGTTTTTCTGTTATTTTTCTTGGGAGAATTTTGGGGGTTACTAGGAGCATCCTTCGATGCAATCCAAGGGTATGCAAGAACACGTTCTACTACCATGGATACACTAGGGGGTGGTCACTTGGAAGTAACAATGGGTTGGAATGGTGTTAACACAACCTATGCGGTGGGGGAGGTATTTTGTTGGGTAAGGCATCTAACTCATATTCCTAAGGTTGAGCATTTCCATGATAGGTGTGATCACAATTCCTAAAGGTAGGAACAAGAAAGGGATATTCTAAATGGGTGTAGATCCCCATTTGTTACTTGGAAATGTATTAGGGACATGATTCAACATCAATTATGGTTATGGGTATAGATAGGGTTGACGTTGATGCATATGTGCATTGGAGTAGAGGTTTCAAAGATTACATACCTATATAACTGCAAGGGTTTTCAGTAATGAAAAAAAGTGGCAGTCATGGGATCCTCCTAAAAAAGACTTGTCCCTATAGCGAATAGTGAGGGGATATAAGCATCATTGATGGAATTTTGCACCATGGAGAGGAATTTTTTTTGAGTTAAAGGTCCCTTGGGGTCATAGTAGATCAGCTAGTTGATCTTAATGACCTTCCCCTTGTGAGGAAATATCATAAGTCAAAATATTGTAGAATCCATGACTTTCATGGTGTACATGTAATTACGTATGAGGAGGATATTATAATCGAGCTAGGCATTAAGAACCTCAAAATCAATTAAGGCAGTCTTACAATCCAACTCGAGAGGGTCATTTAGGAGAAGTCGTTGGGGTTGGGAGACACAACCATCATAGGCACGTAAGGATGTGAAGGACGAACCTAACTTGGGATATCAAGCTTTTACCAAATGAAGGTGGGAATGTCAAATGTGGATGTGCCTTCATAAACAATGCACTGGTGGGTGAAAAGGTTGCAGATAAAACCTAGGATTTGGAAAGAAATGGATGAGGGAATTATGGGTTCATATTGATCCAAATAAAAATCCATCCGGCATGAATAAGCGGGATCAATGCATCCTAATGTGCACATAAGGGATTTGTGTTGTTTTGGGAAGTTCCTAATAACTTCCAAGGTACACACGATAGCGGGGGACTGGGCCAATTCATCCACAATGTTGTAGTTAGGTGCAGTCTGGTCACTAGTGTTTCTTGTGAAACAATGCAGAGGAAAATTTAGAATTTTTGGATTCCCATTAGATCATGTTCAAAGTAACTACAAAAATAGGACCACAAAAGTGGATTCTATAGGTTTACCAATGCAAATGGTCTCATAGGATAAAACAACCTAGTTGTGATGTGTTTAGAGGTTAACCTAAGATTCCATTGTAAAAATATGTTGAACCCTTGAATTAGGGGACTAACTCAAGGAAACCATGTATTGGACCATGCGTTGTGTTATCACCACCCCTTGAGTAGGAAAGGGGTTTTCCAATGCCATGGGAGGCTTGGCCAACTGAGTTGAGTTAGACTCTTCCTAAGGGGAAGTTGTACCTGTTATAATAATCAACCCATAGTTTACCCACTTAGACATTAATTCCGTTATTTTTGTCTTATTTGCCTAGTTCATGTGTCCCACCTTGTGCATGTTGCTATTTGCCTATCCATAGAGGTCAAACTTGCCTTATTTGACTCATGTAGCACATGGGAGAGCTAAAGGAATCAATTCTGCTTTATTCCGGGCCTCCTAGGTGCCCTTCTACTTTTTCTACTTTATTGCCTGTTTTTTCAGTGTTTTAAGGCAAAAGGAAAAGCTAGACTAGGTGAGGTTGACTTGTTTTTTGTCCTACAAATCCTCCTCTCTTTTCTCCATGAAAAAGCATGTATGACCTGCCATTCCACCAATCTTTAGCTTGCCTATGCCTTTTTTCCAATTCGTGAGCTCCATGACAGATTTGGGATCAGCTTTTTACACCTATGGGGGATTTGCTTATTTTTGGTAAGCCTGCTTTATGCTAGTTTTGGATGCCTCCTCATGCATTCAATTTATTGATGTATTCTATTTATTTATAAACCTATGTTATTACAGGTTTGGCTATTGTACACTCAGTTAATACAATTTAGTGTTACAGCTCCATATTCAGTCTCTTTTGTGAGCAATTTTGCATGATCAATTGATAATTGTTGTGAGTAAAATTAATCTATTTCTGGCCTTAATTTCCACATGGTATCAAATCCATTGTAGGTTGTTTCTCTCCTTCAAAAATTGTTTTACTGGTTCGACATCAAATACTGGGAGCCTTCTACTGACAGCCGAGACAGATTTTCTAGAGCTATGGATCAATAACAGAAAACTATCTTGACTCCTTTCAATTTCTTTGAATGGAAAGCAGAGATGGAGATACTACTGAGAGTGAAAGACCTCTATAGGGTGACTATGGCAACAAAAGCAGAGCCCAATGCACTTGCAGAGAAGATAAAATGGCACAACAGGAGGGATGAGGCTTATGGCTTCCTGTGCCTCAGTATTTCCAGAGACCTCCTTTTCCATCTTGATGGATTGACATCACCGAATGAAGTATGGGAGAAGCTTTCTGGTCTTTTTGGAAAGACAAATGAGATGAGGGGACATCAAATCGAAAATGAGTTGATTTCCTCTGAGTTGAACAAGCTTTGAATCCCTGCAGCTATATTTCTCCAAGTTAAAAGCACTAGTTTTGCAGCTGAAATAGTGTGGCATTGAAAAGAAAGATGATCAGCTCATACTGGCAATCCTCTCAAAGCTGGGCTCTGATTATTTAGTGTTTGTTTCAACCTTCTATGCCACAAAACTGATAACTCGAGCCTGGAAGATGCCTAGCCTTGCAGATTTCATGGAATCTCTCACACAAGAACAGGACAAGCTGGTGATGATGGGAACCATCAAACCATCCAAATATCAAGCTTTGATTGCTGGAGATTCGAGGGTGGATTCAAAAATAAAAAAGAAATCTAAAAATCCACCTGAGCAAAAGAGAGACAAGAAACTGTCTTTGGAGGATCTACAAGGTCCCAAGAAGAATAACCAGAAGAAGAAGAACAAAGGTGAAATGAACAAGTGCACATACTGAAATAAGGGCAATCACATGGAAATATCTTGTATGAAAAAGCAGATAGACATGCTGACCAATATCCTAGAGAAGAATGGAATTTCCCTTCCAGAAAGCTCAAAGAAGAGAGAAGAAGGATCAAGTTCAGATGACAGAGAGAGAGTTCATGCTCTAGTTGCTGGCACATCAAGCTCACCCAGTTTTATCATTGATTCTGGAGCTTCAAGAAACATGGTTTCGACTAAGGAGGCCTTCTCCTCACTGGATATGTCGAAAGGACCATCTATTGTACTGGGAGATGACTCTCTCACTGAAAGTAAAGACAAAGGAAGGATAGATCTTGATCATGGTCAGTTCAACAATGTGCTGTATGTGCCTGGTCTCGCCTCCAACCTCCTGTCAGTGTACCAGATGACCCACACTGGATCTCCAAAGAAGGTCATATTCTCCCCTGATGAAGTTGAGATCACAGAGATCTCAAGTGGTAGATTCATTGCAAAAGGAGTTGCAAATCATGCTCAAAAGGTATACATGTTCTCACACTTCCTACCTTACTCAAACCCCTCTGATCTTCTCATTCATGCTAATGAAGCCAGCAAGCTTTGGCATGAACGATTTGGCCACCTAAACTACAAATATCTATTAGATCTTATAGAAAAAGAGATGGTCATAGGGTTTCCCAAGATAAAATTTTCCAAAGGAGTCTGGCAAGGTTGTATCCTAGGAAAACACCCAGAGCACAAATTTGAGAGAGCTAGTCATGAGAGAACCTCTGCACCCCTCGAGCTGATCCACAGTGATGTTTCTAGCCCATTCCCTCATATGTCCATGAGTCAGGCCAAATATGCATTGACTTTTATTGATGACTTTTCTGGGTATTGCTGGGTTCACTTCCTAAAACACAAGTCTGAAGTTTTTGGCCTATTCAAAGTCTTTAAGGCTTTGATTGAAAACCAGTCTGGAAGGAAACTATAGGCCCTCAGATCTGACAATGGTGGTGAGTATGTCAAGTCTAAGTTTATTAATTATTGTGCAGATGCAGGTATTCAGATGCAGCATTCTATCCCTTACACACAATAGAAAAATGGTGTTGCTGAGAGGAAGAACAGATCACTGAAGGAGATGGCAACATGCATGATGGAGGCCAAAACTTTGCCACCAAAGTACTGGACTGAAGCTATCAACTATGAAACCTATATCAAGAATAGGGTGCCTCACAAATATCTTGATGGTATGACTCCCTTCGAAGCATGGAGTGGGAACAAGCCAGATGTGAACCATTTGAGGATTTTTGGCTCAAAGGCTTGGGCTAGAATCCCGACAGAGAAGAGGAAGGCTTTGCAGCCCCAAAGCCAAGAGTGTCTTTTTGTTGGATACTCTGAAGATTCAAAAGGGTACAAGTTGATAAATTTGAGCACAAACAAAGCCTTCATCGAAGGGTGTGTTCAGTTTGAAGAAGAACCCCTTGCAGTAGTGGAAGTTGGTGAAGCCTCTTCACCACCTGAACCTCAAGAAGTAAGTAAAGAGTTTGTTGAACATGCTGATTCTGATTTGTCTGATGGATATGAGTTTATTGCATATGCTAACATCCCCACAAGTCCAAAATGGGCAGCCAAGACACTACATGCAGCAGGTGAGCTAGCTGGGGATCCCAATGACCCAAGGAGGACTAGATCTCAATTTGAGAGTGGTCTGTGCATGAAGGATCCTATGTTTGCTGAAAAATGCTATTTGATGGTGGAGTCTGATCCTCAAACATATGAAGAAGAAGTAGGATATCCAATATGGAAAACAACCATGAAGGAGGAGTTCAGCTCACTCCAGAAGATCAACACATGGGAGCTAGTGGATCTTCCTCCAGGGAGAAAAATAGTACAGTGTAAGTGGGTCTATAAGACCAAATTTGCTGCTGATGGTTCACCACTGANGAAGATCAACACATGGGAGCTAGTGGATCTTCCTCCAGGGAGAAAAATAGTACAGTGTAAGTGGGTCTATAAGACCAAATTTGCTGCTGATGGTTCACCACTGAAGTACAAGTCCAGATTGGTAGCCAAGGGCTACTCACAGGTTCATGGCATAAATTACAATGAGACCTTTGCCCCAGTGGCAAAAATGGATTCCATCAGGCTAGCTCTAGCCATTGCAACCTCAAGGCAATGGGAGGTACATCACATGGATGTAAAACGTGCCTTCCTAAATGGAGATCTCACTGAGGAGATATATATGCAGCAGCCTCAAGGTTTTGCTACTAACCCTTATCTTGTGTGCAGGTTGAGAAAGTCATTGTATGGGCTAAAGCAAGCCCCCAGGGCTTGGTATGCCAAGATCGATAGCTTCTTGCTATCACTAAATTTTGTTCAATGAAAATCACATCCAAATGTCTATTTGAAGTTAGTTAATGGTTCATTGATTATCATTGTGTTATATGTTGATGACCTCCTCATTACAGGAAGCTCACAGGATGAGATTGCTTCCTTAAAAGGAGCTATGAACCAAGCCTTCTCCATGNTTTATTATCATTGTGTTATATGTTGATGACCTCCTCATTACAGGAAGCTCACAGGATGAGATTGCTTCCTTAAAAGGATCTATGAACCAAGCCTTCTCCATGACAGATTTGGGGCTCTTAAGTTAATTTTTGGGGCTTGAGATCTCTCAAACCAAAGCTGGAATCAAGGTGCACCAGTCCAAATATGCCTTGGAATTTCTGAACAAATTCAAAATGAAGGATTTCAAAGCAAGCAAAAATCCTTTCCTTTCAGGAGTGAAGCTGGAAGAAGCTGATTCTTCATCGATGGTAAACAATACACTGTATAGGAAATTGATTGGATGTTTATTGTATATGAAACATACTAGACCTGATATTTTTTATGCAGTAAGTGTGGCTTCTAGATTCATGGATCAGCCACAAGAGATCCATTGGAAAGCAGCCAAAAGGATCCTTAACTTTTTTCAGGGAACNCCGATATTTTTTATGCAGTAAGTGTGGCTTCTAGATTCATGGATCAGCCACAAGAGATCCATTGGAAAGCAGCCAAAAGGATCCTTAACTTTTTTCAGGGAACAAGGACACATGGGATCTTCTATAAAGCAAAATATGATCTTGAATTGATTAGATTTACTGACAGTGATTGGGCAGGTCATAGCACAGATAGAAAGTCCACATCAGGATATGTGTTCATGCTTGGGGATCTTCTATAAAGCAAAATTTGATCTTGAATTGATTAGATTTACTGACAGTGATTGGGCAGGTCATAGCACAGATAGAAAGTCCACATCAGGATATGTGTTCATGCTTGTAGAAGGGCCAATCATCTTGTTAAGCAATAAATAGAGTGCCATTGCACTCTCATCTATAGAAGTAGAGTACAGAGGAGTTGTTAATGCAGCAACTCAATGTTTATGGTTGCTGGGTTTACTTGGAGAGTGTGGCTTCGAACCAGAGTACTAAAATACCATATATTGTGATAACCAGAGTACCATTTGAATCTGCAAGGATCCAGTTCAGAAGCAGAGAACCAGACACATTGAGATCCATATGCACTACATCGAAGAACNCAGAGTACTAAACTACCATATATTGTGATAACCAGAGTACCATTTGAATCTGCAAGGATCCAGTTCAGAAGCAGAGAACCAGACACATTGAGATCCATATGCACTACATCGAAGAACTTGTGCCTGATGGCACCATTCACCTACTCTTCTGTTCATCTTCAGAACAAGTAGCTGATATCTTCACCAAAGCATTTTGTGAGAAGACCTTCAGCAATCTAAAATCAATGCTAGGGATTTTTTATCATGTTGTGAAAGCATGAGTGAAGACAAGATTCTACAATTTTGTTTTACAGTCCATGTTTAAGGGAGGATTTTCCCAAGTTGGTTTCGCCTCTTTCCNCCTTCAGAAATCTAAAATCAATGCTAGGGATTTTTGATCATGTTGTGAAAGCATGAGTGAAGACAAGATTCTACAATTTTGTTTTACAGTCCATGTTTAAGGGAGGATTTTCCCAAGTTGGTTTCGCCTCTTTCCTTGTTTAAATGGATTTGCAGTATGTAAAGGGTGACTAATCCTTGTTGCTAGGCCATATAATTTTCTGATATCTTACTCATAAGTCACGCTTAAGGGGGGGTATTAGAATAATCAACCCATAGTTTACCCACTTAGACATTAATTCCATTATTTTTGTCTTATTTTCCTAGTTCATGTGTCCCACCTTGTGCAAGTTTCTATTTGCCTATCCATAGAGGTAAAAATTGCCTTATTTGATTCATGTAGCACATGGGAGATCTAAAGGAATCAATTCTACTTTATTCCTGGCCTCCTAGGTGCCCTTCTGCGGTTTCTGCTTTATTGCCTGCTTTTTCAGTGTTTTAAGGCAAAATGAAAAGCTAGACTAGGTGAGGTTGACTTGTTTTTTGTCCTACACATCCTCCTCTATTTTATCCATGCAAAAGCATGTATGAGCTTCCATTCCACCACTCTTTAGCTTTCCTATGCCTTTTTTCCAATTCGTGAGCTCCATGACAGATTTGGGATCAGCTTTTTACACCTATGGGGGATTTGCTTATTTTTGGTAATCCTGCTTTATTCTAGTTTTGGATGCCTCCTCATGCATTTGATTTCTTGATGTATTATATTTATTCAGAAACCTATGTTATTACAGGGTTTTCTATTGTACACTCAGTTAATACAATTTAGTGTTACAGCTCCATATTCAGTCTCTTTTGTGAGCAATTTTGCATGATCAATTGATAATTACTGTGAGTAAAATTAATCTATTGCTGGCATTAATTTCGACAGTACCATCATTGTGCTTATCCTTAACCCAAAGATGATGAGATCTTGAAGAGTGGTGGAAATGGTGAATGTAGTGTCCATAAATGTTACAAAAGGAGCATGGG
>LPNX010737063.1:0-47365 GCA_001517045.1 Pseudotsuga menziesii
TGTGTTACAGCTCCATATTTAGTCTCCATTGTTGATAATTTGCATGATCAATTGTTAATTGCTGTGAGTGAAATTAATCTACTGCAGGCCTGAATTTCTACATCAATGTTTTCTACAGATTCAGGATGGTTGATTTCTACACAATGTTGTTCCTCACCAAAATTTGATTCATAGTTATAATACATTTGTTGGCTGCCCCTCAAATCAACAAAAGGTGATGTAGGGATCTGCTCTTTTTCATCTGAATACTCATCATAGGTTGGGATATGTTCAGAGTGAATCAGTTGATGCTGATCCAAATATAGAATTTTAATGTCTTCTCCTAGAGGTTCCACCGATATGTTAATGTCTTCACCACACAATGGAGCATTCTGATCAATTTCTAAAGATGAAGATATAATGCTCTCATCAATTTTAGTATTTTGAAAAATTTCTTCTTCTAAAATAGAATCAGAGGAAGATAATAAATCTTCTTCTTTCTTTACATCATAACCATCGGCTTCATCCTCACTACTGGAAAAATATGCTTCTAAACTCTACATATATAATGCATATCCCCTACAACAATCCTCAAGAATGCACTCATCTGGGTATATCCTCTTATAATATGAATTAAAGTTATCATGAAAGTCTTTCAAAGAGGAAATACTGGAAGGAGGAAGATTTCTGTACCATTTTCTCGCACTACCATCTAATGAATACATAAACATTTTCATCAATACATCTTCATGATGTATATTTAGCTGGTCCATGTATTGATGAAATTTAAGTACATGATATGCCGGATTTTCATCTTCCCCTTCTAGGAATCGCGGAAGAAAATCTCCCCATTCATCCATGGTAGGTACCGTATTTGGAAAGCCAGGAATATTTGAGAAATTGAACGGAGCCAATCTCTGTGCCACCATGGTTTCAAAACGCTTACACATCTTGTAAAATCACCTATGGATTCTTTGAACATGGAGTCGCCCGGTGAATAAATTTGTAGTCTAACTAACACCCTGCTCCTGTTCACCATCAAGATTTGGATCTGATCTTTGTCATTCTTTCCCGGGGAAGATATATTCACTCCTCTGTCCCCGGCAATGGCGCCAGAAGATGTTATCCCTAAATTTGAACCTAGACTACGGGATTCAAGCTTAAGACAATCTTTGTTCAAAAATGCGTAAATCAAATAAAATCAAATTGAAAACACAGGCTGGTATCAAACTAGGGCTAATGGAACTTACAGTACTAGAAGGCACTAAGCTAGTGTTACTTGTTTGTACATCTTACACAGTTCTGATATAAGATCAAAACATCACACAATTTACAATAAAGAAAACTGGTATATGTCACAGATTGGTAAATACAAGTATTTATACCAAGATCAAAGAATTTAAGTGAAGGCTGGTATGAATTAGAGCTGTAGGAAAATCAAACAAATGCTGTATAACATGAAATCAATCACAAAGTTCAATACAGGTACTATGATCCTAAATCACGAAGTGAAACTGTCAATGTTTGTAAACATAAAAAGATAAATGTCATCTCACAATAAGAATTATTGTAATGGAATATGAATGACCATATACATAACAGAATTATCAGAGAGACAATTTATATAACACAAGGACAAATCATCATCAAGTTTATTCAAAACTAGAACCTGTCATTGAAGCTGCAAAATGCTCATGCTACACAGGCGTGCTTACAAATGATCAAGCATGGCTCCCCAAAACTGCCAACCTGCAGTCCCTTTCTCTAGACCTCTGTTCTCGAGCCCTTAGCTGGGACCTCTCGCTCTCTCCTCTTTACATTCTAGACGTATGAATATATAAAAGAATCTAATCAACCAATAGTTACAAGTTTTAAGGAATAAAATCTTATCATCAAGTTCAAAAATAGAATAAATCTCGATCTGCCACAAGAAATATGGAACTAGTTCTTTGATAATTATTTCTTTGCTGTCAGGTACGCTACCACTTGTAATCCTCAGAAACTAAAACTCTCTGCCTCTATCGTTGAACTAATCACTACAAATATGGAGCGGTTTTTAACCTGCTGATCTTTTTCCTTGAAAACTGGAAATGATTTTTTAATTCATGTTGATCCAATCTACTTTGAAATTTTGTTGTTGACCCAAGATTTATCACAAACTCAATTTGCTTGAGTACTTGGTATTTCCCGAAAGCGTTCTTCTTAACACTTGTGTGCTCGACGTTGGAAACCTGGAAATTGGACCAATTATTCCTTGCACAAGTGTTTTCGGTATTCATTAATCACCGTGAGTAGTTACCTCCACATTTGAATGCTGCCACACAAATCTCCATGAAGCTACAGGCTTGAATATTTGCTCTTGAAGATGTTTTTCGTTGAAATGATGGTCCTCTTCTTTAAACTCTGCAAGAATCTATGATTTAAGCAAGATTTTCTCAAGCTAACTAACTGATACGGTTAAGTGGCTTTCATTCTTTGAAGTACTGTGATAACTAGTGGCTTGATATATTTAGATATGCTATTATTTTCACCATAATTTTATAAAAATGTGTCTTAGAAGACAGTCAGATGAAGATACCAATTTATTTGGTTATTTTCAACGCTGGCATATTGTAACCCTCCCATCAACACACTGAATCATTTATTAAATGATCCCACCTGTATAACAGTATTCAGCACCGGACATAATCCACCACATGTTACCACACAAGCACGCACTTCCTCTGCCTCAAAGTACACCTGTTCTCCTTCGTAGCCAATAGCTATGTCTTTAACGACACCAATTTAGTAAGGCACACACATGTTGCATTATTCAGAGTGGTGATATGCCTATTTTGTTTCATAAAAATAAGAAGACATACTTTACATAATCCATGAAGCGCTGTAACCTGAATCTCCAAGAAAGGATTTCACATTCTTCAACAACAGAATGAATATGCAGTACAGCTCTATAACCAGCAGTAAATATTTCTTTATGTTCCAGTAGCTCCAATATCTGTAACTCCGTGCTTCGGGATGCAGAGAAGTATATACGTTGTAATCCAAACCCATTTGGACATTCTGTCATCAAAAATTAAAATGCTACCAGTTTGGACCAATGCTTCCAGTGGTAAGAATTTCACCCTGTAGTGACATGCTCTTTTGCACATACATAGGCTCATAATCAATGAATAGAAACTTTGATGATTTAAGGTAACAAAAGGAACCCTAATGGTGAGAAATCAAATATAAAATATGAAACAAAGTAAAATAAAATAAAACAATAAAAACCAATCATAATCAAAAATTTAAAAATAAGCAGGATGAACAACCCTAGAGATAACAACCTCAAAGGCTTAGCCCATGAAATGGGAGAAATGAAGATTGACACTAAACCTGATGTTTGACCTATGAAGAAAAGGCCATATAAGCTAGCTCACAAATACAAAGAGATAGTCAAAAATGAAATTGACAACATGCTTGCAGTAGGCATCATCTATCCTATTGACCAATCAGAATGGGCAAGTCCAACGGTTGTACAAGCTAAGAAACCTGATCCTACCAAACTAAGAATTTGTGTCGAATTCAGAGAACTAAATAAAGTGACACTGACAGACCCATTTCCAACTCCTTATGCAAATGAAATCTTAAATGAGGTTGCAGGATATGAATGCTACTCATTTACAGATGGATTCTCAAGTTATAAACAAGTGCAAATAGCTAAAGGGGATTAGAAAAAAATAACATTTGTATGTGAATTTGGATCATTTTCTTACAAGTTTATGCCTTTTGGATTAAAAAATGCACCTGCAGTATTTTCTAGAATTGTTGTCAAAACATTTCAAGAATATATTTACAAGACCATGGCAATATACTTTGATGATTGGACCATATACTCCATGTTAAAAGATCATTGCAAATGGCTAAGACTCATGTTGGAAATATGTCGACAAATTCAACTATCCCTAAACATCAAGAAATCCATATTTGTCACCCCTATAGGGATATTGGTAGGGCACATTTTTTGTAAAGAAGGTATTAAGGTCGACTTTTCAAAAATCAAAATTATCCTCGACCTAAAACCACCAGTAAACCCAAAAAAAGTCAGGGTGTTACTTGGCCACACAGGCTATTACAGAAAATTCATAAGATATTATTCAGATATGACCTATCCACTTGAATAACTATTAAGGGATGATAAAGAGTTCAACTGGATAGAGGAGTGCCATATATCATTTGAAAAATTAAAAAGAAAACTAGTCGAAGCACCAATCCTAAGGTTTCCAAACTGGTCGATCAAATTCAATGTTCATATTAATGCATCAGGGCTAGCAATAGGAGCAATATTAACTCAACCAGGAGATGATGGAATGGATTATCCTATAGTTTACAGTAGCAAAAAATTAAACAAGGCTGAAATAAATTATTCGACAACAGAAAGAGAAGCACTAGGAATGGTCTTTGTATTACAAAAATATTGACATTATCTTCTAGCTAACTCATTTATATTCTATACAGACCATTAGGAACTTAAATATCTCATCAATAAACCACTACATCATGGACGGATTTGTCGATGGCTACTATTGTTCCAAGAATTCGAATTCAAAGTTGTTGTTAGACCAGGCAAGTTAAATGTTGGTCCCGACCATTTATCCCGAATCGACACAAGAGAAGAGCCAACAGGAATCGAAGATGACTTACCAGATGGACATCTATTTCAGTTAGAAGCAGTCCCAGCAGGGTTAGCGGAAATAGCCCAGTTCTTAGAAGATGGACAAGAACCAGAAGGAATGAGTACAAAGAAGAAACAAATCCTAGATATGAAAGCTGCACCATACAGTCTTATAAATGGATTTCTTTATAATATGGGATTAGATGACATCCTCAGAATGTGTGTATTGGAACATGAAAGAGACATCATTATGCATGAAGCACATTATGTACCTGCAAGAGGACATTTCCAAGCAAACACAACTGCAAATAAAATCCAACAGTTAGGGTTATGGTGGCTGACACTTCACAGAGATTGCAAAAATTTTGTAAGTCAATGTGACAGGTGTCAACGACTAGGTCGACCCCTGCCTAGCACAAAATTTCCTTTGATATCAGTAGACCCAATTTTGACATTTGAAATTTGGTCCATAGACTTTATAGGACCATTTCCTATACCAGCAAAAAGGACAGGCGTGAGGTATATCATAACTGCAGTCGAATATGTAACCAAATGGGCAGAGGTAGAACCAGTTGACACATTCTCCAGTGAGATAGCTGCCAAATTCATCTATGAAAATATCATTACCAGATTTGGATGTCCATTAACCTTAACCAGTGATCAGGGAACACACTTTATTAATAAAGCTATCAAAACCCTAATTGACCAATTCCAAATCGACCATCATCGGAGTACAGCATACCATCCTTAGTCAAGTGGAGCAATTGAAGCATTTAATAAAACATTAACAAGAGGACTAACCAAAATATGTAATGCTAATAAGGATGACTAGGACAAGAAAATACCCACAGTATTATGGGCATACAGAGCAACATATAAATGCTCGATAGACCAAACCCCCTTTGGACTAGTCTATGGACAAGAAGCAGTAGTTCCATTACACTTTCAAGAATAGACACCTATCATCACAGATATCCTACATGTCGATGTCGAACAAGGAAGAAAGGAACGACTACTAAAACTGAGTAAACTAGAAGAACATCGACTACTCGCGACGCACCATCAAGAAATATAGAAACAACAACAAAAAACATGGCACGACAGAAACATCAAGAACAAAAACTTGTCGGTAGGAGAACTTGCTTTACTATATAATAGTCGAGTAAAAGGAAAACCTAAAAAGTTGCATACATAATGGATGGGACCCTATGTTGTCGAAGAGATACATACCAATGAATCAGTCCAACTAAGGACGTTACAAGGCATAGTATTTCGGAAACTCATTAATGGAGCCCGACTAAAACACTACAGAAGCTAAAAATAAACATATTGAAAAAAAAGAGAGAAATTCCATAACAACCATAATGGTTAAAACTAAAGCTATAAAAATCTAAAAAATCCAAAAAACAAAATAATGTCGTACATATAGAAAACTATGACAGGAAATCACCCCTTCGAAAACCGACATCATGTCCATCGACATAACACCATCGACCGTTTTCATAACTGACATCGATCGACGACGTCGATAGTCCCATCGCACATTCATGACCTCGAGCACCGAAATCAATTCTCCATTAACGCACACTCAAGTGTTCCAGCTGGAACATCACATCCGCCATTGATATACTCATCGACGAAAACATCCAAAGCGTCCCCTATAAATACTGGACCACTGAAGGATCATTCACCGCAATTCATACAGAGAGAGCTTCAGAGCATCCAGACGACTGACAATAGAGAATACCTTAGTGAAATCGACCACCAAACCGACAAGATGGCACCCAAATAGACTAGAGCCTTAGCCAAAGCCAAGGTATTATGGACTGCAGAAAGACCTTTAGTCCGAAGGTTAAAAAAACATCAAGAATGCTAAAGTGCAGGAAGGATCATGGAAAAAACTATGGACTGAGATGCAAGAATGGGCTTATGTCGACAAGAAGCCTACTCAATTTGCAGAGAAAATAAAATAATGTACCATCTTCAACTATGTCAATGCACCACTCATGGCCAGTTTCGGTGGAACAAAAGAGACTGCCGTCAAATTTATCATAAGCTGGTACCACAACGGTCCATTTTACTTTGACAAGCCAATCGACATCTCTGGGAAATTCATCTCTAAGCTAATAGGACTTTCAAACAAAGGAGACCTAGTACCAGTCGGTATCGAATAGGGACTGGTCGAAGAACTAACCGAGTCGGCTTCGGGAAAAAACTCGAAGGGGTTGATGATTAGTCAAATCATAGCTCGAATGCCACAAATTGTGGCCAAAATAATAGTCATCACACTCACCCTGGTAGGTCGAGGCAGCGACCTCAAATTAAACATGTTAGAGGCTATCGACACCATTACGACAACTGGAAAGATATACAGATGGGATGAATATGTCACCGACATGGTCAAGACCATCTACGAAAGATGCCAAGAGATGAGAGAAATCATCAAGTTCCCATCCCTCATACTATGGATAGTCATGTACCATATTTACCTCTAAGGAAACCAAATTATTCAAGAACCAACAAGGTTCCACATGTGGATATTCAAACCATTCTCCCAGAAATGAACCTTGAAGGAACTTGAAGACGGAAAAGTGTTGTTGGAGAATTGGCTCCAATAGCTAATAGTCCGCACGAATAGATGGAGGGTGCCTCAAAACATCCAATGAAGTCTACCGAAAAATTCCTACATCCAGCTAGAGCTCGACCATACTTCGGTGTGGTACATGCAGGGCGAAAAATCAAATGCAAAAGCCCTTGATTATTATCCATCGGTCGAACAGATCTTTCAGAAATTGTCTCAACAAGCTGGGACAAATATACAAATTCCAGTGAAGGCCAAGGAAATTGACTTCTCAATCAAGGAGCTATTAACATAGTAGGATAGGAAGAGGATTATGAGCTTAACCTCTACATTAGTACCTTTGTGTCGGAGGAGACACCGGTTGAACAAACTGGTCGACTTCAAATAATAATCAAACCTCCGACAGCACAGAGGGCAGAACCACAGATAGAAGAAACAGAGGCAAAGCAACAGGTAATCACTTCGGCTGCAGAACGTCTCATCCTGACCTAGGAGCCAAGAGGAGAGACAAAACTAGAAAACCCATAATATGCTATCACAAAAATCATTATAAGAAAATTGTCAAAAGAGATAGCAGCTGCAAGAAAAAAGATAAGAACACAACAACGACAACAAGGAAAAGGTAAGTGCAAGCTTATAATTACAGAATCATCAGATGACAAGGAGGAATTGGGAGCTACGGCCACTAACATAATAGAAGATGCTGTAGCAAATAAAGTGCCGGTGGAAACCCAGTTCCAAAGATTTGTTGAAGCAGGAACACTACCAGGTCGACCAAAGAAAGCCAAAATCACCCACATTCTAACGCCTAAAAATGTCGTAGATCTTGTGTCAACGCCTCCACCTCCATCTCCGACAAAATTAACAGAGGAGAAAATACCAGAACCACTCTCGATAATCCCACTTGAATTATGCAAGAGTGCTATGTCGGAGGCAGTAAAAGAAAAAGTCAACAAGGAAAGAGATCTGCAGGCATTCATTGAGAAACTGCCTGAGATATTCACATCGGTACAGAAGCTATCCACTAAAGCACCCTTATTTGAAACTAGTGGATCCCGACAAGTGGGCCAATTTCTTCAGGAACTAAACATTTTTGCAACTTTGACTTTAGTATTCAAAAGGAACCCTGACAAGGAAGCTGAATTTGTAGGATGTCGAACCACGATTATCACTCCGATAGGCCCTACACCCCAACCACTAACTGCTGAACCAACCAGAGAAGAGGTAGAAGAGAATATTGAGGATATAAATCTAGAACTCAACCAACTCTTCTTCGATTTTGATTCACCTCCTCAGACCTCCAACCCAATCACCCTCGACCATTCACCAACTCCATCACCACCACCACCACCACCACCCAACTCAGAACCCCTAATCCAACCATCAAAACCAACTACATCCACTTCTGGAATCCCTGCATCTAATAAAACAGAGGCAATAGCCACCCCACCTCCACAAATAGAGAAACCATCAACCACTACTGCACCACAGACAGAAAACCCTGACCCAACTTTTACACATACACGGGTGCCGACACAAGAAGAAATAGACAAGCATGAGAAGAAGAAGGAGAAGAAGAAGAAAGAGCATCATGGACAGACATCAATTGTCTATTTCAAATTGAAATATGCCACCAACCTGAACGAAATAGAGCTAAGACAACTCATGAAAACCCTAGCAGTCGAAGCAAAGACAAGGAGGCAGCAGAGATGTTAGGAGCTCGACAACAAGGTCGAAGAACAAGTTGAGTTCCTCAACAAATGCAGAATCCTTGCACAATCAGTAATGACAGGACCAATCGAGGTTGACACTGACAAACCACTTGAAATAGCTTATTAGCTATTTGAAAGCATGGTGTCGGCACTCCAAATACAGCTTCAGGAAACAAAGGAGGAGAAGAAAGAAGAAACCGTCTGACTACTAATGGCGCAGCACACTGCCTTATTTGAATCCTATAAAGTGTTACAATATCACATGGAGGAGTCTGTTATAACGGAAGAAATACTATGATACTGGCCTACTTACTATGGCCGAGTCTATCAACAAACCAGGTAGACCCGACAGGAGATCCAAGTGCTTGAGAAGAGGAAGCCCACTGATATAGCACTTAGAAGCACAATTGAAGATCAAATAGTGGTGGAGACCACTAAACTACAGAAAATCAAGCAGGAAGCTCATCAGTGGGTGCACCAAGCTATCCCTAACATGGAAAAATTCAACATCATCTTCCCGCAGAAGAAACAACTTATATAGACTACAGAGGAGAAGGACCAATTTATGGGTCCCAACATGGAGAGAATAGCTGAAATCTCCATTTCAAAGAAGATGTTGATCTTATCAAGTCTCACTACACTCACTATCGACATCCAGAAAATATTGCAAAGTTGGACAGATTTCCAACATCACCTAGCAGTGACAGCCCCAACAATTCTCGAAGTCTGTGTACAGAAAAGACCGACCATCAGAGTTCACAGCCCATGAGGACCAAGCACATCATAATGACTACTAAGACAGATGGGCATATTTTTGTACCTCCCTGTTTCTTCGGGATGAAGAAATGTTTTGTTCGTGGGGGAGATGTTGGAGGAGCAATTCAGTATGTCGACTTGAACGACAGTTTACTTATTCAATCAGCCGACTAAGTCAGTTGGCCAACTAAACTATAGATTAGGTCAGCCACCTAAGGTTGTGTCAGTTCACCGAACTGAGAGGTAGTTATTTTGTAATTGTTTTGTAATCATATATATTAGGCTGTTGAGCCAGATGAGAACTCAGTTCAATTCTCTGTATTGTATGGACCCACTCTTGTTAATATAATCTATTATTTTCCTCTACTTGTTGTTATCTCTTGTCTCTGTTATGTATGTATGACTGGTATGTATTATTGGTAACCTTATGTGATCTGTGAGATTACAAAAATATATCAACATATGCATATCGAAGGATTAAATACAAAATAGATAATGTGTGCATTTAACTTCAACCCTATAAGTAACCATCCATTAAAATATAGCTATGAATATAGATGAAGTGTGCATTTAAATTCAACACCATAAGTAGCCATCCAGCAAAAGATAACCATGAATAGACATTGCATAATGGATTATACATAAGATGATATTATTTTTTAATATCCATAAATGACCACAAGAGTAGGTCAATAGGACTCACAAATTACAAACTAAAAAAACATAGAAATAGAAAAAAATAGAGTAAATAACATGTTGAGGAGAAACATGACCAAACAAACTAATCTTAGAAAGAAAAAAATATGTAGCTTCTCTGGATGACTTTCAAATGTAAATTTGACATCAAATCTTCTGGAGCTAAGATTCTAAAAATGACACAAGAAAGTTGTAATGATAGTTTTACTCCAATCTTTTCAGCCAACCTCCAATGAAATTAATGCAATTCTAATTCCTTAGCGTCTCAAGGAGAATCTTTTCTAAAATATAGTAGCCAATATTGACAAAAACTAATTCTTTAAATGAAAAAGGAAGCACTGTAGTTGGGGTGGTGTCTAGGAGAAGGAGGCACATAAGAGAAAACATAAATTGTAAAAATTGTATTGATAGAAAAAAAGAATTCCTTGAGTATGTTTAGGCCTCAATTTTAGGATACCACTGAAAGGGGGGAAGCAACATTTCAAATAAGATATAATTTTATTCAACATGCATACAAAGTTGATAGAATGTTTTCTATGATGTAAAAAAAAGAAAGAATAAATTCACAAAGTGATTAGGATCAAGTTCCTCCTACTTGTGAAAGAAGAAGCTATAGGGTATTAGAATTATTGTGCCATTAGATCTTCAGGAAATGAGTGCAATTAGATTGAATTATTATGTAGTGTAAATGAATGAATAATACACACTAAAAAAAAAATTGTCATAGGAAATAGACAAGTATTTATCAGTATAATTATAGTATAAAATTCATTAATCCCAGCAGTATACAATAGTGTTACAAATAATGGAATTGGAATCATGTGGATAGGATTCGAATTCATGAACTCAATCTCACTGCATGACTAACTATAAGTGTCTAAATCACTATCAAATCTAACTATCTCATCTCCGATTGTCTAATCCAGTCTCTCAATCAGTTATAATAAATTAAGCTAGTCTAACTGAGATGGTAGGTGAGAAGTAAGTGAGAATAGGAGCCTATTTATATGTATCCATGGAAGACTGGTGCTAACTGAACTGGAGGACATCTAATTAAATGTAACTGAAGCATAATTAAGCTTGACTAGTCACCAACTGCTAACAACTACTAACAACTGAAGAAGGTTGGTGCTGCCACTCAGAGTGGCTCCTAAATTATAGGGGTTGGCCTCGGAGGCACATAAATTGACGCATGAATATGCAATTAGTTGCAGTTAGCCTCTATCTATGTTCCCCAAACTCTAATTACTAGTACATGTGGCCCCATTAGGCCAAGTGGACCCAATGGTACTAGTGAACCCAATAATAACTAAATGACTCATAAGTTAGCAAATATAATATAATAGACAAGTTTGTAAAATATAGGATTATAAACCCTAACACCCCTCCATAATCCTAACATAGACCACTACAGGCCCTGGAAACAAGCCAAAAGTCACCTATATACAAATCTAAAAGAATTAAAAAAAATGTTGCTTAATAAACCGAGGAAATAGGGGAAAACATCATGGGAAGCCCCACCCCTCAAAGTAAGCACAAACAAGAAAATACAAGATTTCTTTATAAGAAAAGAAGCTACCTCCTTAGAAAACAACTTGTAAAAAATATGTTTCAATTTGTAGTAGTATGGTTCTTTTGTTCAACAACATCCTGGAGTTGTGCATGTGAACCTCTCAATGTTCTTCTAAACTTATGGATGTGTGTGTTTCTTCTATGTGAAAGAGGCAGAGAATGATCATTTTTCTTCTTCTGTGGGAAAAGTACTTGATCATTCACTATAATAATGTAGCACTTTCCTGGAACTTTGTTGCACCACTCAGTAGGGAGTGAATCTACGTGTGAGAGAGAGAAACATTATCATTCTGATACTGGTACCTAGTTCTCCTTCTATCTTCTGGATTTCCAGCACCATCCCCAGTAGCATCAATGATATTTTGAGCCCATGTAGGTTAGGCCTTTGGTTTGGAATGGTTGTTGGATCTTGATCTAGAACCTCACGAGATTCATCATCAATACCAAGATCATGTTGATATTGATCCTCTTCATATGTATCTGAAACATATAACAAATCATCATCATCAAAATTTAGTGGAAGAGTGGTTATACCTTTTTGTGCTTCAGATGGAGGTGGATCACACGGCTCATCTTCTTCAAACTGAACACTTTGCACAATGAAGCACTTCATAGTTGCAACCTCAATCAAATTTATTCTTTTCCATATTCTGCATATCCAAGCAGAATGCATTCACTACTCTAGGCATGGAAGGATTTTATCTTATCAATGCGTATTTTAGCCCGATATTTGGAACCAAAAAATCTCAAATGAGAGACATTGGGTTTATGCCCATGCAGTTCTTCGAATGGAGTGACCGCAACCACTGATTTATGAGGCACTCTATTCTGTAAATATGAAGAAAATTTTACATATTATTCCCAAATAGAAGGAGGAATATCCTTGGCATGGAGAAGACATGTTTCCATATCCTTCAGTGATCTGTTCTTCCTCTCAGCCACACCATTCTGTTGTGATGTGTATGGAACTGAGTGTTCCATTTGAATACCCTTTGATTTATAATAATATTGGAAAAATATTTTAATGTACTCCCCTCCTTTATCAGATCTTATGGACTGAATATTTTTCCTAAAACTATTCTCAATGACAACTTTAAAACATTTAAAAATATCAAAAATTTTGATTTTTTTTTCATAAAGTATACCGAGAAAAACCTAGAACAATCATCAATAAAAGTGAGGAAATAACTGTAACCATTCATGGATGTTGTAGGAATTGGACCTTCCACATCAATATGTATCAAATCAAGTATAGAAGTAGCTATATGTTGCTTCCCAACTTTATACCTCTTATTTGGATGCTTACCTACCAAGCAACCAGAACATACTCCATCGGATGTTTGCATGAGAGGCAGACCTTCAACCATTTTATCACTGTGGGTTTTCTGGAGATATTTGAAATTGAGATGCCCAAATATCTCATTCCATATCTTACTGGTGTTGTTAGCATGACTCAATAAATCTCTAGGAGGTGAGACAAGAAAAAAATGTGAGAACTCATAATCCTTAGTGGCATGATTAGCAATACCTTTCTCTATGATGCTTCCAATTGATTTTTCTTTGGTCTCAACTGAGTCTAATTCAAATGTAACTCTCTTAGGAGATATTGTATGGGTCATCTGATAAACAGACAAAACAATAGCTGTGAGGGAGGGAACATAGAGAACATTTCTGAACTCACCATGCTGGATTTTAATTAAACCTCTTCCTGCTGCTGAAATTTGGGAGTCATATCCCATGCGAATACTTGGTTCCTTTGATAGTGTGAGGGTAATGAAATATTACTTGGAGGAAAGAATGTGGTTGGATGCTATAGAATCAATCAAATAAGTTGTCGACTAGGTAATTCCATCCTTCAAGGCATGGACCCTCTCATGATCCTATTTCTGTGTTCCAACATCAAACTTATTTTCTCCATGTGGAAGAGAAATTTTGTTCAGCTCAAGGAGAGAGAATAGCTGGTTGATCTACTTCTTCATACAATGGTTTTCAAGATGAAACCCCATCATACAATAAGGAAACTTTGTCTTTTCAAACTTTTTCTTTTTCTTCGATCTTGAAGCTCCTTTGGAAGGCTTCTAGCTTTCTTTAGGCTTCAAATCATATGCTTTAGGATCCTTCCCCTTATTCCTCCCTTTATCTTGTGCATTGGTATAGTCTGTCATCAATAGAGCTTGGTTTTTGGAAGTTTGGAGGACTCCCAGCTGGACCAACTTTTCTTGCTCATGTATTAAGGAATCGGTAAAGACATCAAGCGTAGGCATATTCCAATTGGGAATGGAAGCTCTTCCATAATGGAAGGTAGATATAAATATAGAATAATCAGAACCAAGTTTGCTGAGTACAGAGAGAACAAGTTGCTCATCCTTTTTCTTTATTCCACATTGCTTACATTGGAGTGCAAGAGACTTGAATTTGGTAAAATATTGTTGTATGGTCTTGAAACTGTTGGGTTACAATGATATTAGCTCATTCTCTAGAATGTGCCCTCAAAGCTCATCTTTCTTGTCAAACAATAATTCGATGTTCTCCCAATCCTTTGTAGGATTCTTCAATCCTTCAAGATGAAAGAGGAGGTCTCTTGAGACGTGAGCACAAAGGAAGCCAGAGGCTTCATCCAAATGGTTCAAGAATTTATTTTTATTGGAAGGATAATGAGGTTCGGTCTCTCGGCCCATTGCATCCTATATATGCCTAGATTGTGCAAGGAGAACTACATATATTCCCTCCAATAAACATAGTTTAAGGCTTTCAGGATCTAGGGTAAGAAATATTGATTCTCCATCAAATCTCCTTCTAATAAGTCAATTTCTTCAATCAAGCTACGTAACACCTCTATGAAAACACCGTAAAAAAAAACCAATTCACACTATGTTAGAATCAACACTTACCTCTTGACATGTACACTTTTTCATGGCCCTTCATGCTCACACTATCACTCTGAATGAATTCACAGGAAGAAAGGAACTCTTTGCAGGACTTCTGTGGAAACTGAGTTTCATCTGGTGTACAATGGAGAGTAGACAAACTTGAAGCTTTGCTAAGGAGGCTCTAATACCATATTATAATTATTGTTCCATTAGATATTCAGGAAATGAGTGCAATTAGATTGAATTATTATGAATTGTAAAGGAATGAATAATACACACTAAATAAAACAAATATCACAGGAAACAGACAAGTATTTCTCAGTATAATTACAGTATAAACTTCATTAATCCCAGTAGTATACAACAGTGTTACAAATAATGGAATTCGAATAATGTAGATAGCATTCGAATTGACCAACTTAACCTGACTGCATGGCTAACTAGAAGTGTCTAAATCACTATCGGAGCTAACTAGCTAATATCTAGTTCTCTAATCCAGTCTCTTAGTAAATTATAATCAGTTAAACTAGTCTAACTGAGGCGGTAGGTGAGAAGTAAGTGAGAATAGGTGTCTATCCACATGTAGCCATGGAGTACTGGCACTAACTGAACTGTAGGACATATAATTAATTGTAACTAAATCATAACTAAGTTTTACTAGTGACCAACTACAAAAAACTAAAGAAGGTTGGTGTCGGCACTCCTAGTGGCTCCTAAATTGTAGGGATTGGTCTAGGATGCACATAAAATAATGCATAAATATGAAATTAGTTTGCAGTTAGAATCTATCTTTGTTCCCCACACTCTAATGACTAGTACATGTGGCCCCATTATGCCAAGTGGACCCAATGGTACTAATGGACCCAATAATAACTGAATGCCTCCTAAGTTAAGAAAATATAATCTAATAGACCAGTTTGGACAAGGGAGAAGTATAAATCCTAACAGAGGGAACAATGAAAGAGATGTACTTAGACAAACTATTTTATGTACAAGATTAATAAATGATCTAGAGGATTATTCATCTTTAAATTACACTGATCCAATATGGTACAATAGTTATTAATCTATGGTTCAAAAAAACATAACACATGTATGTTCCACACATATGCTAAACATAGTGGTGACATATCACACTGTTGTGACAGACTTATCACTTGTTGTGACAGACTTAGCTGTGACAGACTTATCACACTTGCTGCGACAGACTTATCACTTGCTGCGACAGACTTATCACACTTGCTGCGATAGACTTATCACTTGCTGTGATAGACTTAGCTGCGACATACTTATCGCACTTGCTGTGACATTGCGAAGTTAGTGGTGACATCAAATGGTTACGTTACGTGTGACGCTATGGTATGGTGCAACATATGTGCGTAACAGTCGATGCAACGTGTTGTGAGTCAACATATGTGCGTGGAGTTGGTTGAAACGTTTCGAGAATATGGAACGTCGTGGTACCATAACGCTTGGGCAGTGATTTGGCCGAATTGCATGGTTCAGTTTTAGCATATGATTGTAACATTGATAAAGAAGAGAACAGCTGTGGTCCGTTATGGCTCCTCTCGCTAAGTGCTTAAATAGAGGATGCTGGCCACCGTTGGAAGGGGGATACTCAGTTCATTCAGAATGCAGTACATCGTTTCTCTATTATGTGAAGCTCGGAGAGTTTTATTTAAAGTGTTCTGATGTTGTTACTGTGGAAGTCGACATTCTCTGTCATACTTTGGCTTTCTTTGCCTTACGAAGGCTGATTGTAATTTCCAGAGAAAGGACTTAAAGACTTTGTACATGATTATGTTTACAGTTGTTGAAGTTGTTTCCAGAACCATTTTGTACCATTTTTTTAAGAGATTAATTGGATTGGTACCCATTGGAGAGGGACCCAGAGACGTAGCCCAGTGGAGGGGGTGAACTCCATTATCAACTTCTATTTGTGACTCTGATTCTGTGTTTCTTTTATATCTGTTTATCAGTTTTGTTTTCCATCTATTTTCAGCATTTAATTTATGTTAATGTTGTTCCATTAATTCACCTGCTGAACGCATTCTTTTTAACACAAACTTTTAATGCACACAAGTTGAGGTCTAACGGATCATGTTTGGTATCAGAGCTGGTTGACTGCTAGTGCAAGTTTGTGAATGCTTACCAGATCCAGGTTAAAGCATGGTGAAGGATAATTAGTTGAAGAATATCCTGAGATTGGCTCAAGGAGAGCATTCTCAAGAACCATGTCTTCTCCACGAGGGGAAGAAGAAGGACATACAGAATGGGAAAAACCTGTTATGTCAGAAACTGAGTTTCTGGAGGCTTTTATGAGCATGAAATCCATGATGGAAATTCTACTCGATGAATGAGCAGAAAGGAAGAAGAAAGAAGAAGGATCTTCATCCAAAGATGCAGAAGTGAAGAAGGAAGAAAAGGGTAAAGGAGTATGAGGTGATGGTGATCCTCTTAATACCACTCAAGCTTTCTCTTCTTCTCATGCTTCTCATTCACATAATGCTAATGCAAATTCTAATATTCCTTATTTCAAATTGGATGTTAAGTTTGAGTTACCAATTTATAATGGAGATTTAGATGCTGAAAAATTAGACAATTGGATCAAGCAGCTTGAAGTATATTGCAGGGTGCAGGGCATTAATGATGACCCTTCCAGGATTCAATTGGCCACTTTGAGAATGAGTGGAATGGCTCTTACTTGGTGGGAGAGCAAGATTCAGCAAGATCTTCGAAAGAATGGTAAAATTATTTCAGTTTAGAATGAATTCAATGAAGTATTAAGGAAGCAACTTTATCCTTTAGGCTAGATCCAACAATTAACCATGGGTTGGCAGATGTTTAGACAAGTTAAAGGACAAAGCATTCAAGATTATACTCATGAATTTAGAAAGAGGACTATTGCATTGAATGTTGCATTAGATACACAGGAAACTCTTCTTAAGTACATTGGTGGCATGCATTCTTATTTGAGACATACTTTTTTTATGTTTAACCCCAGTAATTTGGATGATGTATGTGTTCAAGCTACCCATTTAGAAGCTAGGGGTAAGCATGCTAATGATACTTTTGTGAAGAAATCATTTAAATTTGACAGCAAATCGAAAGGTCAAGATAAGGGGAAAAAGAAGATGGCTACTATTAAGAAAGAGGGTGAAGAGCCTACATGTTCGCATTGTCAGAAGGGACATGATGTCTCTAAGTGTTGGAAACTTCATCCGGAGTTAAGGCCAAATAATTTTGGAGGAAACAAGGATAACGGAAAATAAAAAGCTACTGCAGCAGTTATTCAAGACTTAGGATCCAACTCAGGTGATGAAACAAAGGTTATAGCTGTCGGAATCCAGGGTAAGAATAAAAGTATCTAACTTCCCATTGATGGAAAATCAAGTTCTAGTGCAAGTAAAAATATGCCATCTACTTATAAGCAAAATGATAAAGATAGAAGTGCATTGTTTCATGTTCGTGTCATTACAAATCACACAAAGATTGATACATTGTTTGATAGTGGTTCACAAGTAAATCTGATATCAGAAGAAGTGGTTTAGAAATTGCATTTAGTTACTATGCCTCATGAAAAACCCTATCCTCTTGGTTGGGTTACTAATGATACACAATTACAAGTTACAAAGAAATGTGTATTAAAATTTGCAATCACTGAAAAGTTTATGGATGAGGTAGAACTAGATGTAGTACCACTTGACATTTGTGGAATTGTGCTTGGGAGTCCATATTTGTATGACCGGAAAGCAATCTTTTATAGAGAGCAGAATAAGTATCATCTTTTTAAATATGGTGTCGAGTATATTATACGAGCACATAAGACAAAAACCAATCTAGCCATAGTCTCTGTAGGACAAATGAAGAGGTTGGTAAATGCTAGTAAGAATTTTGTGTTAATGATGGTTAAGATGAAAAATGATGAGATCTCTAAATATTTTGAAGAGTGTGACCCTAGGCATAAATTTGAACTAATTGAAATCATTTCTGAGTATGATGATTTGTTTCAAGATCCGAAAGGGTTACCACCAAAGAGAGAGATTCAGCATGAGATACATTTGCAGCAGGATGTGCGGCTCCCAAACATAGCCATGTACCGGATGTCTGTAATGCAGAATGAGGAAATCAAGAAGCAGGTTCAGGAGATGATTGAGAAGGGGGTCATCCGGCCAAGTACTTCTCCTTGTGGTTCTCCTACAGTATTGGTTCTGAAGAAGGATGGGTCTTGGAGGATGTGCATCGACTATAGGGCCCTTAACAAAATCACCATTAAAAAAAGGTATCCTCTTCCTCACATTGATGATTTGCTTGATCAGTTGAAACATGCAACTTATTTTACAAAATTGGATCTGCGTAGTGGGTATCATCAAATACGGGTTGCTGAAAATGATGCCTGGAAAACAGCGTTTAAAACAAAACAAGGTTTGTATGAGTGGCTTTTGATTCCTTTCGGACTCTGTAACGCACTTGCTACTTTCATGCAGGTCATGAATGATGTCTTTCGACCATTCGTTGATGATTTTGTAATTGTATACTTGGATGATATCCTAGTGTTTAGCAAAACCTGGGAAGAGAATATAGTACATATGAAGAAAGTTTTAGATGTACTAAGGAAGGAAAAGCTTTATGTAAAAATGTCTAAATGTGAATTTGCTAAAACTTCTTTAGTATATCTAGGCCATATTATTGGTGGAGGCCACCTGCAAGTGGACCCAGCCAAGCTTGCTGTCATTGTAAATTGGCCACGGCCTAACACTGTTACTGAAATCAGAAGTTTTCTGGGTGCGGTTCAGTATTGGAGGAAATTCATTTCTGGGTTTTCCTCCATTGCTGCACCATTACATGCGTTGACAAGCATCAAAGAGATTTTCTCGTGGGGAGGCAAGCATCAAAGAGCCTTCGACACTTTGAAGGAAAGGATTAGCACCGCACCAGTTCTGACATTGCCAGATTTGTAGCAGTCATTTGAGATCGAAACCGATGCCATTGGGTTTTCCATGGGAGTCATTTTGATGCAAGGAAGGAAGCCAGTTTATTACCATTCAGAGACATTCTCTACTGCGGTAAGTAACTATCCGACTTATGACAAAGAGTTGTATGCTTTGGTACAGAGTGTGAAGAAGTGGAAACATTATATCATGGGAAAATAAATAGTCATACATATTGATCATCAGCCACTTCAATATTTTCAATCTCAAACTAAAGTACAACAAAGTAGGAATTTAAGATGGATGGGATTCTTACAACATTTTCATCTCGTAATTAAGTACAAAAAGGGAATTAATAATAAGGTAGCAGACATGTTATCAAGGCCTCCTACAAATGCTTCAATCATTCTTCAAAACAGTTCATTAACACATGAAAGTTATATTGAACAGTATGCAGAAGATAAAGATTTTAAGAAAGTATATGCATCACTAATACATGGTAAACAGGAAGAGAACTATTTTGTGCATGATCAGCTCTTGTATCATCTCGGTAAACTCTGTATTCCAAAGAAAGAAAGAGTGCATGTGATCCGAGAAGCACATAGTTCGCTGATTGCAAGACATTTTGGAGTAAGTAAAACATTGTCTGTATTGCAGAATCACTGTTATTGGCCTCAAATGCAAGAAACTGTAGCTAAATACATAAGAGGTTGTGTTATGTGTGCAACAAGTAAGCCTAGAAATAGGAAATTGGGTTTGTACACACCTCTTGCAGTTTCTTCTCGTCCTTGGGAAAGCATTTCTATGGACTTTGTAGGAGGACTACCTATGTCTAGAAAAGGGCATGATTATCTATATGTTGTTGTGGATAGATTAAGCAAAGTGTGTATCTTAATGCCATGTAACAAACAGATCACTGCTAAACAAACCGCTCATCTATTCTTTCAGAATGTTTGGGTACATTTTGGGCTACCCATGTCTATTGTATCTGATCGGGATTCCTGGTTCTTGGGAAAATTTTGGTCAACTTTATGGGAGTTTATGGATACTAAACTGAAGAAAAGTACAGCTTTTCATCCACAGACCGATGGGAAAATAGAGGTAGTGAGCAGGACAGTGATTCAGCTGCTCAGAGGATATTGTAGTAAACATCCTAAACTCTGGGATGAGCAGTTACAGTATATACAACATGCTTACAATCATGCAATTCATTCTTCCACGAAAAAATATCCTTTTGAAACTTGTTTTGGTTATGTGCCAAAAACACCGATGGACTTCTCTTTTGGAAAAGATGCAGTGGATGGACATCATGATGCAGATAAAGTGCTAAGGTTCATTCATAGAATCCAAGCAGTACAGCAGGTAGTTCAAGAAAAGTTGGAGAAGAGACAGGCAAAGTACAAAGCCAGGCATGAGAAGCATCGAGTTGATCATCAGTTTCAGGTTGGTGACAGAGTTTGGTTGCATATCACCAAAGAAAGGATGAAAGGTGAAGGTAAAAATCTTAAAACTATCCGGTATGGTCCTTTTGAGATCTTGGAAAAGATCGGTACTAATGCTTTTCGCTTGAATTTAACTCCATACGTGCAAATTTATTCAGTTGTCAATGTTGAGAATCTTAAATTGTATGAGCCTCCTATGATCATGGATGAGGAAATGATCATGTAGATTCCTTCAGTTGATGATATGGCACCTGAATATATGAATGAGTTGCAGGATGATGTCATTCTTGACAGAAATGTAAGGACTTCACGAAGGGGGAATGCTGAGTACCTCCGAGTGGGGCTTAAGGGCATGCATCCTAGCAAAGCAAGATGGATGGAGATTGGAAAAGTGAGGGAGCTATACCCTCACTTACTTGCAGAATAATTCAATCTTTTGGTGGTCCAAAAGCTCTCCAATGGGGAGGAATGATCCAAAGGATTATTCATCTTTGAATTACACTGATCGAATATGGTACAATAGTTATTAATATATGGTTCAAAAAAACATAACACATGCATGTTCCACACATATGCTAAACATAGTGGTGACATATCACACTGCTGTGACAAACTTATCACTTGCTGTGACAGACTTAGCTGCGACAGAATTATTGCACTTGCTGCGACAGAATTAGCTGTGACAAACTTATCACTTGCTGCGACAGACTTAGCTATGACATACTTATCGCACTTGCTACGACAGACTTAGCTGCGATAGACTTATCACTTGCTATGACAAACTTAGCTGCGACATACTTATCGCACTTGCTGTGACATCACGAAGTTAGTGGTGACATCAAACGGTTACGTTACGTGTGACGCTATGGTATGGTGCAACATATGTGCATAATGGTCATTGCAATGTGTTGTGAGTCAACATATGTGCGTGGAGTTGGTTGCAACGTTTCAGGAATATGGAACGTCGTGGTACCATAACGCTTGGGCAGCGATTTGGCTGAATTGCATGGTTCAGTTTTAGCATATGATTGTAACGTTGATAAAGAAGAGAACAGTTGTGGTCCATTATGGCTCCTCTCGCTAAGTGCTTAAATAGAGGACGCCAACCACCGTTGGAAGGGGGAGACTCAGTTCATTCAGAGCGCAGTACATCATTTTTCTGTTATGCGAAGCTCAGAGAGTTTGTTGTAAAGTGTTCCGATGCTGTTACTGTGGAAGTCAACATTCTCTATCATACTTTGGCTTTCTTTTCCTTACAAAGGCTGATTGTAATTTCCAGAGAAAGGTCTTAAAGAATTTGTACAGCATTCTGTTTACAGTTGCTGAAGTTGTTTCCAAAACCATTTTGTACCATTTTTTTAAGAGATTAATTGGATCGGTACCCATTGGAGAGGGACCCGGAGACGTAGCCCAGTGGAGGGGGTGAACTCCGTTATCAACTTCTATTTGTGACTCTCTGATTATGTGTTTCTTTTATATCTGTTTATCAGTTTTTTTTTCCATCTGTTTTCAGCATTTAATTTCTGTGAATGTTGTTCCATTAATTCACCTGCTGAACGCATTATTTTTAACACAAACTTTTAATTCACACAAGCTGAGGTCCGACGGATCAATAAATATGATAATGATCATCCATGATTGGAAAACAAAAAACTAGTCATTTAAACGAGATTTTTTTTTTCTACATACTTTCTTGTGTTACATGAAACAATCTAAAGAGATGCATGTTTCTACAAATTTATTTCAGCATAACATATTTTCATTTGTTTCAATTGTTTTTGAATATGTGGAGTTATTAAATCAGAAAAGGCATCATATTTGTTGATATATAAGAAATATCACCCATGTCTGGTCAAACACTTCCACTATAAGTCTCCAAGAAACCATTGTTGTTATGACTACACCTTCCATGATACTATATCCCTAGGATTTCCATTTTCAAAAACTTCATATTGAGGAAGTAAACATAAGTATAGCCATAGTGAATAGGCCAAATTCCAAACTATATAGAAGTAATCAAAGAGTGTCACACGCTTGATGGGCATGTTCTTTTCAAAACTTATATCAACCACCACAAACAACACAGTGATATGGCGATTAAAACTTAAGGGTCATGCATAACCAAAACAAATAGCACAAATCCAAAATCATGTTGAAGCCAACAATCATAACCAGACAAAAAATTCAATGTTTTGTCAAGTCTTGCAACTTAAATGCAATTTATGGTATCATAGTTTATGTGGTATTTTTTGTTCCCAGTCATAACAAAAGTTGCACATAACTATGTCCAAGTTCTAATAAGTTATATATGGCACCTAAGTAATCAGTAAGTCATATCCATATCACAATCTTCAAGTAGTTTCATTGGAGTGAGGCTAATCAACAATAACATGAATTGAGTTACTTCTTCACATCAATCTATTTATAAAGTGTTATGTGAATATGGGTTGCTAAGAAAATCATCATACAAAGTAACTAGCAATATACCATTAATATTAAACCATGGATGAGATAAGAGTAAAAACTACAAAAGACTAACAACAAGATACTGTTCCACTCCAAAAATTTACATCAAAGCAATTTTGTCACCAATCATATTAACTTTATTTTCATTTTCCAATTCAACTAACCTCATGAAAGTATGTATGATAGTCTCCAAGTCATTTAGCACTCAATTTCTTGATTGGGATAAAAATAGACTATAAAAAATGATAATTTTTTGTGCCCATCACCATTTTCCATTGAACAACTGAGAATTTTCATGTACTGTCTCTCTTGATCACTACGTTGTCCATCAAGTCTTAATCTCTTCATCTACTCAGTTGAAATTCATAGAATCCTGACCTAATTCTCCTGTCAAAACAAACTTTACACCCAACAAATATTTATGAGAGAATTCTGGACGAGTGAGATCCTCATGTCTAAAACCAACCAAGCAAAAAGTAGTAAATCTCATGGAATTTTTCATTGATGAAAGAAAGAAACCTTGAACTATGCTTGTAAAATGAGAAATGACTCACTTATACCATAATCCAGATAAGGGTGATTCCATGAAGGTGGATAACACTTTTTTGTCAAAGTTAGCGATGAAAACCTAATTTTTTACTCATGTGCTAGATAAAATCCCTCAAAACACATATATTCCATCAGAATTTCAACTTATAGTAAGAAACCAAATTGTAGAATATTATGTTGGTTTCCCAATGACATTTTTAAAAAAATATTTTGATGTCATTTAACGTGTGAAATTTTCATTTAATGAACTGTGTGACTTTAAAAATTTGAACAAGTTAATAAGTGGCTCGTATCCAGCCCCAATAATTCAATCCCATTATTTATTATTTTCGAAAGTGACCACATCTGATTTTAGCATCATTTTATACACATGTGTGTCCATCCTATCTTTCTTTTCATTGTTTTCAAAAATTGAAAAACCAAAGACATCCTTTTGAAGAGGACATGTCAATGTGTGACTTGTACATTTTTGAAAAAAGAATGGATGACTATTTTTTACCTGCGGATTTTTCTTTGAGATTCTTCAAAGTTGTTGTCAGGATTTCTAAGTCTAAGTTTTATAAATAATTATAATAAAACCATATGAATGTTAGAACACATGCATGATACCTCAATGGATAGAGGATTCAGTAAGGAATATATTGGTATGAACTCTACTCAGTTGTGTGCCATGAATGGCAGGGTTTACACCCCTAGAAGACATAGAAAAACATTGATTTTCCTGGGAGAGGGATAATTCTTTTTTTTTTAAATCCCTCAATCGAGATATGAATCTCGATCGAGGTATTTAAATCCCTCGATCTAGGTTTTAACACAAGCTCAATTGAGGGTGTATTAAAATCTCGATCGAGGGTCTAACAAAACCTCGATCGGGCTACTGTTAAACACTCAAAAATTAATATTTGTACATGACTACCATGTTTTTATATGCACGCTCACCACGTTTATATTTAGTACAAAAAATTTAGGAGATAAATCCTAGCCCCCTGGTTCTCGACATCTTGTGGACATTAACTACCATAATTCGTATCTAGAATATTATGCCCATGTAGGACATTTTAGAAATGGGATTCAAGGACCCAACTAGAGAATTTAAAAGAAAAATTAGACAAGAATAAAGACCTCTACCTTGTTAGGGAAAAAAACTAGTAATAAGCATAAGTGTTCACTAAGTAATTGTTTTCTTTGAATAAAAAGTAAAAAGAAAAATTACACAAGAATAAAAGGGAAATGGGAAATTATAATTTTTTCAAGATGGTAAATGTAAAAATAAAATAAAAAAACATAATTAAAAGAATAAAAAAATAATGAAATAAAAAATAAAAACGAATAAGAAGAAGGACACTTATTCTCAACATTGTAATAAATATAAAGAATATAATTTTTTTTATTTCTCATATTCGAATAAATGATAAGAATATAAATGCATAAGAAGACAAATTGAAGGAGAAATAATATAATACTCATAACCATAGTGAAATATACTAGTAACAAGGGAAGGTATCCTTTGCTTTTTAGATTGAGTTTTTTGAAACTATTAAAGAGGAATCAAAGTTTAGGGAACAAGAAAAATCTTTCCATAGTTTATCTAACATATAATTAGAACTCTCTCATTGTATAGATAAATGTGTACATAAACATAATTGACAATTATAACCTATTACCAATCCATTTCCTCTAGACACAAGTACATTAAGAATGTAGCAAATGGATAAGACTCATGAAAGAAACATGACATTCCAACTCGATCCACTCATTTATAAAAAGTTTTTTCGTAGTGATAATAATATGGTGCGCCCCATATGTGCGACATTGAGACCCTCCTTATAATTAAATTTAATGAAGTTTAATTTTTTTCTAGACCAGAGGTATTAACAAAAACATTGAACTCTATGTTGAAAAGAAATCGATTTAAACAACACTATAGATGACATTGATTATGAATATTGTGTGCAGTGACCAAGTGGTCAAACAATTGTTTGTAGCAAAATGACCATGACGTAGATACAATAAAACCTTCAATGCATCCTAGCATGATAACTCAAAACTTTAACCAATAGTTGTGAAACCTTGATGGTGAAGCCAAGGATTCATTTTGGTGCTTTATCAATAATTTTAGAGTTCGTGAATGACATGGATTTAAATTTTTTTTATGCTTATATTCGAGTAGTATCATTGTGTGTTTTCATTAGAATTCAACATCTATCTTGTTTATGTCATCAATGGTTGGTAAGGAATTTCAACATCATTTGATTCCTATCAACGATATATCCAATGTGTATACAATTTCTTGAACCTAATGTTTTCAGAATTAGACTTACATAAATGTAGTGAAAGGTTCTAAATACTAAAAATAATTTCCTCCTTCGTATATAATTTTTAATTTAAAAAAACTACAATTATGTGATATGAATTTGAAAACACTAATTTTTATCTTAATTGTCTTGTTCTATTCCACCCTGGGATCTGGGCTTTAAATACTGGAACAAGGATCTATATCATAGGTAGATCGTAGTCCTGAGAATCCAGGTCGAGTGGACACAACTCACCTAAGTTCATCTCATCAATTGAATTGCATGCATCATTGCCATAATATTCCTTTTCCATTGAACCAATGAGAGCAATTATGCATGCAATTCAGTTGATGAGTTGAGCTTAGACAAGCCATGTCCACTTGATCTAGATTCTCAGGACTATGATCTACCTATGATATAGATCCTCATGTCATATATTTAAATCCCAAATCCTAGGGATGAATAGAAGAGGATGATTAAGATAAAAATTAGTGTTAAATTCAGAGTCATATCACATAATTGTAGTTTTTTAAAATTAAAAATTATATACGAAGGAGCAAGGTATTTTTAGTACCTTTAGAGAGATGAAAATGTGAGCATGAAAAAAAAAATATGACCTCATTTCCTTGGGTTATATCAATGTCCATTGTTTACTCTTCAAAATTGTTATTGTGCCACACATTTGTAGTTAATCTTGCTAATAAATTATTCAATGACATTAGAATTTACATCAATAACACATGACTAATTGTTTTGGTGTTTCATAATGCTAAGAGTGGATGAAAATAAATAAAAGAAAATGTGTTATGGCGACTATGGGATCCAAAAAACAAAAAGTATGGAAACTAAACATGATACTACATCTTATTTCGACAAGAATTGAAAATGTTCAATGACATGAATTCAAATGGGGATTCAAAATACAAGGTTTCCAAGAATCTTTTGGAAAAATTCATTAAATGAAACTTTACATAATGCATATGGAAATACACGTGTTTTTAAATACCTCTATTGAATGTTTATGTGCGGTTAGAGAAAAGATGGATCAAGATAGTAGCTTAATCGAGCTTTTCAAAACTTTAACTAAAAATATATTTGAGTGCCCATATTTGTGCATGCACACGAAGATGGACACCCAAAAAATTATTTAATCAAAATTTTTAGAATATGGTATTGTTCATGGGAACAAGATCGTAAAATTCAATTAAAATCAAACATATAATTATATGATAATAAAATTTAATAAAACATAATTTCCACTAGAAGAATTATACTTGTGGGTAATACTACATACCTTGAAGAAAAAATAAATAAAAGCATTACCACTGCCACTTCCTCTAGATTTTATGTGTAGATATTAGTCGTGGAGTAATTGGAGTCATAGATGTGATTTATTGGAGTCACAATCACATCTATGACTCAATTACTCTGCGACCCATATCTGCAAATGAATATAAATGACCCTTTTCTACCCAACAAATGAAGTGAATTAAATGATGGGTTTGTTGCCTATTTATAGATGTTTATAAATGCTTGATTGAGGTCTTATTTAACCCTCTATCGAGGGTTCGTCACAATCTCGATTGAGGGTTTAACATGACCTCGATTGAGCATGTTATAAACCCTTGATCGAGGGTTTAATAAAATCTCGATCGAGGTACTTTTTTTTGTTTTTGCTGAAATTTCCTTTCCAAAAATTGTAACCCACCTCCATGGATGCAATCATAACCACACTTTTTGTATAATATTTAAATGTACACTTCTGACACCATTTATATTAAAATAAGTATACAATCATTTCTAAACATATTCAGACCCTTCAAAATTAGTGATTTTTAAGGTGTTCTACATTTCAATTTATTCTGAAAATATATTAACACCAATAAATTATTAGATTGCAATCATTACATACACAAATATCAATTGAAAATACTAATAACATGCAAAACAATTTTTATCATAAAATAAAAATGCAATCCTACATAAAATAAAATGAAATGAAAATATAAAAATGTCCATAGATGATCAAAACTATGTCAATGGGATTGGAAAGTACAGCTCATCAAACTGAGTGATAAGGGAGTGAAAAATTCATCTCCCCAGAATAAAAAAGAAACCCTAGATATAAAGAACAAGATTCTGAATCTAGAATCCAAAATACTTGTAGGACACAAAATTTACCTTGATGTTAACGTAAGTTTATTAATTTTGTAAGTAGAAAGCAGAAGCATGTTTAGTGCATGCACCTATCTGGGTGCTTCAGTTGAATGTGTATGCAAGGACAAGTGCAATGGAGGAGAGACATGACAAATTCTAATCTGAGAGTTGAGAAAAATGTAAATATAATAATGTGTTGATCATAAAATTGAGCCACCCAAGAATATAAAAATGTCATTCCTATTTCATCATACTCTGACTTTTCTATAAACTCAATGTGCAACTGCATGAATTCTATATTCCAAACTATTATTCTACACCTCCCCACAATAAGTATTAAATATCAGTTTTGGATGGGAACCTTGAACTCTATATTCATAGCTTGAGGCAGCACTCAAATGCTTGTCAGGGGATGCCTACATTTTTTGAACCAATGGAGGAAAAAGACGAAGAGGAAAGTGATGAAATTATAGAAGTGCACATGGATACAAAACATATTAGATATTTTCTTGATAAAATGGATCCATTATCAAAGAGATGTGAGGAAAATAGATTTAGTTGTGTATATATTGGAAAGAATGTCGGTTTGGAGCCTTATAAGATAAGGGCTTGTCTCATGGATTTTGTGTTTATGAAGATATTTACTGACTCATTATCACAAAGATACGAGGAATATGAATCTAGAAGTGCATGAATTGGAGGGAATGTAAGTTTGGAAACTTATAAGATAAGGCCTCCTCCAGTGAAATCTGTGATTATGATGAGAAATGCAATCGAGGAAAACAACAACTCCATAGAACCTGCAATTGACTCATTCAATGTCAAATATTTTAAGGAGTATGATCATAACTTTCATGAATGAGAAGAAGTTCCGAAGGGACAAAATATTATGAGGTCTGACAGTGGATTCACTCACAAAGGTGTGTGGATTATTTTTTTCATATGTTCAAATGTGAGTGGAGAAAATGGGTAAGAGCCATATCTTTCTAGAAATCACATTATAGGTCATTCAAAAACATGATCTTGTGTTTATGGTTGTTATGGTTGTTATGGGGTACTTATAGTTGTTATGGTGTACTGCAATTTATTACCACAGTGACATATCACTACGTTGGATTTATTTCCATATTAATAATTTACTCAAAACTTTTCTCAGTGGGTTTTGCAATGTTTTCTATCAGACTTATTTGTGGGACTACGGGCCATGCTATCTTTCAACGGTTATAGACGTGGTTTGCATATAAGGTAACTTGTACATGCCATCCAAAGTCCTTTTTCTTTCAAGTATCTTTTGTTTACTAACCAGTTATTGGATTTTAATAGTATTTATTGTAGGTACTATCATCTAACTCCATGCAAAAATGTGGTCCTGGGTAACCTTTCGGAGGATCAAGATCAATCAGAAAACCTGTAAAATTGAATATTCTCCATTTTTTCATTTCAAGGGATACAATGGCACTACATTAATTTTTTTTCTATCTATATGTATACTCATGATACTCATTATAAAGCTTTACATTCAACATGACTCTAAGTGTTTAACATGATTTCTCTCAAGCCCTTAACCAATATAGAGCCTAAAATATGTGCCTCTCAGACCCCTTAAACAAGGTAACAAGACATCTCATGGCTTACCACTAACCGAAACTAGATGGATATACAATCAATAGAACATGAACTGAGGCAACAAGAAAACACTATTCGGGGGGGACCTCTATGACCTAAGGGAATCCTAGGAAGGAACACACTATCCTCGAGAATACACTATGTGAAGTGAGTGGTGAACGGATTTCTCTCCTCTTTAAATCCAAATGCACGATGGAAATGAATCTCTCATGTTGCAATCCAATCTCATATATTGACATTAAAATTCCATTTTCCTATGGAGAACGGTCAAATCCAATCCAATTGCATCTCTCATGTTGTCATCGAACTGCCCTTTTCTTGCGTAGCTCAGAAGGGAACTTTTCCTCACTCTAAATGCCCCATGTAAATCCTATCCTACTTTATTTTATTTCTATATTTCCTACAAGATTTAACAATAAAAATAATCCTACTACCCTCCCTAAGAAAGAAAGGAACTTATTTGTATATTTTTTCTCCCTCATCTACCTCAAATTAGTTCCTTGCCACCCATTTCTGTATATCTCTAGGTTTCCACATTTAGTTCTCTATTTCCAAGAGGTAGCTAATCTCCTACGACAGTTACAAGTTTATTGCAGTGAAAGTGGCAACAAGTTGCAATAGTCATTAATTATGGCAGTGGGAAGTCATTGCAAAGGTCAAATGGAAATGATCACCAAGGATAAAGAGGGTTAGCCATAGCTTCGATGCTTACCTTGTAGTGCCCCTCTTATACCTAGGTGTCAATGTGTTTACACTATTACTACAGAGGAGTCAAATCTGTTAGCAACAACCTTGATAAGAAGACTCATTTGAGAAATGTCTTTAAAGTAATTCACAACATGCCATCATCGTAGTGCCCTGAAGACGGCTTACTATGCACACCATAGTTTAGTAAGATAACAGTAACAATTTTCCAACTATCTTTTGCAGTATTACCTTCCAATACAAACTTAAGGATTAAGGAGAAATCTTTTCCAAAGAGTCATTCGTAGATTCAATTCATACATGAAAAGACTTTCTACAACTTCCTCACTATGAGAACAAATAAAAGGTAATATACCAAAAGTGCCTCAGATAACAATATCAAGGACACTCAAATTGTGACATCCCAATGAACTAAATTTGATTCTTAGAAGGAATACGAAACTACTTTCTCTACATCACGAAGACTTAGTTATGCTAATTGGATTAATCTCATTTTATGTTTTTTGATCATAAAACATCCTTAAAAGATAACATACATATTTTTATTTTTCCTCATGAGATCCTTATGCCATATAACCATCTTCCTAAACCAACTTAGTCGTAAAGGACAATTCATAATACAGACCACAAGAAAGAACAGGAGGATATCATCATTACATCCATATGCCACTTACTTTATACTCATACTATACAGGAACATAAACAAGTACATAAAAGTTATGGCCATTTATAATCATCTTGAGTCCATTTCTTGCAGGATGACTCAACCATTTGTCCTGCAAGCACATCATTACTCCTATACACTCACAATATCCACAGTTAACAAAGGCATGACAGGTATGATGTCTTACTCACATAATGATATACCAACAAGCTTTAAATTATGCATGAATAAAAACCATAACACCAAACTTATAGTGTTTACCGAGCGATCCAAGTGCAAGCAACAGGGGAAGGGACAAAAATCCCCGAGGCGGCTGTCAAGATACAACAGGGTTTAGACAGTTACAGAATATGATAAAATAATCAAATGCATATATACTGTATAGTGCCTTACCATACCTTCATCGTCCGCATCCTTTTTCACTTCACAACTTAGCATTAAAATATTCAACTATTCAAAGAGGAAAAATATAAACTCATTTTATAAATGCAACTAGCCACTTTAACAACTAATACTAACAACTAGTAATTAAAACTTCATTTTCTAAGTTAACAAGATAGACCGACTGAAAGCTCGACTTCGACTTTCCTCCCAACCAACTGACTCTATCTGATGTGTGTTATTCCGCCTAAGTCACCCCCGAGCTTGGGCGACGAACCCACTAAGGTAAAGGGGAAACCTTCCCAAGTGTTTTAAACAAGTTTCATGGTTCGACCACATTGTTTATCCACACAATGCTTATCTTGCTACCCAATCGGGTGCTATAAAAACAAAACCTCCTTATCTCTCAGAATTAAACCTTAATAATTTCCAGAACCTTTTGTTAAAGGAGTACCATTGTACAGATGGTTTCTCCATTTAGAGAATACAAAACAGAAACTGCAGAGTTATAATACATGTATATTCGGGTTAGCGTTTCAATTTCGGCTTACAACCAGCAACGCACAACTCTGGATCTTTTCGTTTTGGCCTTTGAATGTTCAGTTCACTTATAATCAGGCATATAGGTGAAGATCAGATCCAAAAGATCTATATATAATTTCACACATATAGAAAAGGTGTATTTATAAATATAAAATAATGGAAAACCCCTTTATTAAAAGGTAGACATATACAATTCATAAATGTATCCAACTGGTCAAGATATTAATAGAAAAAGCAGTGCTACTAACATTCATAAACAGTCAGCCAACAAGATTAAAAGTGCACTAAGTGTTCATTTCACATAAATAAAAATACACCCGCAGGGCTGGAAATCAATCAAAGGAGTTCAAGATCGAATCGATCCTCAATATATGCACACAGACTTTGAAATCAACCAAGGAGTTCTGAATCAAATCGATCCTTAATATAAAACCCAAACAGAGATACTATTTTCATGTTTGATTAGGAATAAGGAGACTATTTGGCATAGATGGAAAACCCACAGTATAGCATACATACCATTCCTATCGTAAATATCTCACTCCATTCAAAACAGAATCCCACGCATGGGAAGCTATGCGTACACGACATTGCTAAAGAAATATTCAGAGATATATTCCTTACATCATATTAACTCATTCGGTCAACAAGTGGATCTCTTTACTTGTATGCAAATCGGCGAGCCAAGGATGGATACTGGGGATGGATTATCCTCCACTCCTACATTGACAATAATTATCAGTCATTGTAAATTTGGAAGTTTTGGTCTGCTCAGCATTGCGATCCAAGGTAAGTATCGGCTAAGTTTGGAAGAAGTTAAAAGATGGCGCTGGTGTAAATCTTATCTATGACTGATCTCACACAAGTTATAAATGTGGACGATATTTCCAGGTTGCTGCAAATGTAGAATTTGGCTCCGATATCTTAGGTATGTATACTCTAAATATACAACGCATACCCTAGAAAATTTAAGAGAAACAAATTGACATCATAAATCCCATACGTTGGTTGCATACAATGATCAGTACTAGATGATAGATTGAATACACCAAAACCCCGCATCCACACACAGGAGATAGTTGGTTTTCCCATAATGGCATGGTCGCGAGTCCATTTGAATAAATGGATCTTATTGAAATTTCATACAATGTTGTTCATTCTCAATCAGTGGGGCTACATGAGATGCAGAAGCACTAAATAAGGTAGACATTTCATCAAATTCAACTACATTTCACTATCAAGCAGAGGACCTATGTCAAAATGCTCGAAGGTTTTTCATTCACAAAAATTGCAGAAAACCTAACAAACATTGTATCAAAACCCATACTTGTTCTGATAAGGACGTAGCAATCAAAAACGCCCTTCAACGAATGCCCCGATTGGAACCCTGCTTCATCGCAACCCTTGGAAGTGAAAACACCTTGGATGTGCAAACCGCGATATTCCTTAGCCAGTGGGTAGGCAAACACTCACCACTAGTTTCTTCACTTCACAACCAATACGTCTGTATCCCTCGGGCTTCAAACCCATGTGTCGAACAAAGCCAATAATAGTTACAGCAAAACTCAAAACTTTGGGATCTGGAGAAAGGATGCACAGAAGGAATTCCTTCGACACAAACATTAGCAGAGACTCTCAAGTTCAGGGAAGCCCCTGTGGTTCTGAGATTTAAACCCACATATGCGCTGAAAGATGCAATACTCTTCTCAAATGTAATGGTGGGTATTTAGAGGCATACAACAACAATCTCTAGTAAGAGAACATCACCAATAAAACAAGTCATACAGGAAATATCTCGAATTGTAATAGGGAAGGAATTCATACATATTAGATCCACTCTAATCAACTGATGAATCTATTCAATCCTCAAAATGCATACCACTCCCTTGGATCGAAGGTTCCGTCATTGGAATGGAAAACTCCCCCTGGATATCTTCTGCATATCACACATGCAGTCTAGTATTTGGGTATTGAGAAATTGCTTGCCACCATCGAAAGGGCCTCCTTGTCCTTTTCCTTTCTTTCTCCTCCCAGCAAGCATGTGCCCTTAAAGCTCCGAAACTCCCAAAATAAAATAATGAGAGGAGGAAAGATTCTCTTTCCCTCTGCACAACATTCCCTTAAAATAAGGCATTGCATAAGCCACTCATTTTGTTGTTTGCAAGTTTCCCAAAATACTGAAGGTGCAGAAAATATCTTGTCAGCATTCCTCCAAACAGGCAGTAAATTAGCTTCCACGATTTTAAGGAAAAATCACTGTATTTTTATGCCTTGCATGCATTTATGCACTTTCCTTTTAACTATTCTACTTTTTCCATTTTTAATTAAATTAACCCTTTTTAAATGTGGATAGCGCATGGGAAAAGTGGGACATTCTCATTTTATATATAATATAAAGCTCTTATGAAAACTACACATTATTATATTATTCACATATTAAAAATAGTGTTCCATTCTATATATACATATAGCATAATATGATGCTCCATAATATATGAAGGGAAGGGATTATGATTTTCTAAAGGTTTTTCCTTTAATAAAGGTTCTGTATCAATATGCTTTTCCTTTTAATATATATATAAATATATATCTGTTAAAGAGTAATTGCCGTATGAGCCTTGAATTATTTCAGCACATATATAATGTGGTGTAAAAGAGCTTTTTCAACTATAAAAAGGCATCATGTAAATTAATATAAGAGTTAGCTCTTCATACTTCAACCGTTGCATGGTTCCCTTGTTTAATAATTAAAGCATTGTTTTTCTTAATCGACTCCACTTTATATACCAAAGACTTCCATGCTAGTGATTAAACACTACTCCTTATTCTCTTAGTATTTACAAGCACACAGCTATTTATTTCATTGAGTTTCTTAGTTCCCCTTTTCCAGAAATCCCTTTCCCCCTAGTGGGTTCGTCGCCAAATGTCATTTTTTAGTCGTTCAAAGCTTTCAGTCGTTAACCTTATCATTTATAACCATAACTTGACAGAGGTTTATAGTGGATACTTACAGTGATGTTTACTTACACTATGAGCTCTAGGTCGAGGTGGCGAGGGATGTTACATACCTTATAGAGTGGAAGATAGGAAATTTATGCTATAGGATATAAATCTTGATAGAAAGTCAAACCAATAAATTCTTAGCTAGTTTAACCAATCAATGGTTGATTTGTGCTTTCCCATCTAGAGTGACTGGGTTTTTGATCTACAAAGTGTTTTTGTATTGGACGCTAATCAATGTATTTATTTGTATTGTTTCTTATGCATTTGAATTAATGAATTGCATGATCACCTCTTATCCAGGAGAAGTTCATATCTATGTTCATGCATATATATATAGTGATTGCATATCTTATTTTCTATAATAAGGAAGAGGAAATTATTGATAAAGCCAAAGTTGGTTGTATTAAGGAAATTCATTGCTAGTTAGAAGTAATGATCCCAACACTTTAGATTGGTGAAAGATCCATAAATATGCCTCAAAATAGTTCATGAGGAAATCCTCTAGTTGTCAATCTTGAGCTAGATAACTCAGATAAAGTAGATAGTGAAGCTCCTAATCCAAGTGATGCAAATAAAGAGAAAATTGTCAAAAGATGGAATAAGAACTAGCAGATATCGTAACACTAGGATTTGGAATAAGAAATTAAATGACAATTCAATAAAAGCTATTTTTTTTGTTGGATAGCTTGTTTATGAGCGATAAATGTAATGGTTGGTTGGGGGCAGTCCTCCTAACCTGTGCACCTAAGAATTATGTGATCATTCTTTCCTATTATTTAATACATATGTACACATGGTTATTAAACTAAATTTTCTTCACTGTCATTTTTAAATTCTTACTTCAGTAGACCAGCAATCAAAAAACTTGTTTAATTAATCAAGCCTATCCAATACTTGTCTTTCAATTCCAAGGTTCGTTGAGTTTAAATGGATGGAGATAGTTCTAGTACAGTCTTTAGAATTGAAATATTTTTTGAGGTATTATAACTATAATATAATGCCAAGGGGTTCTCTTACTTAACACATGAAGGAAATCTACTAGTCTGTAACCGAAGTAGGTGGTTTCTATCTTCTATCATCAAAGGATGTTCCATTTAAAGCTCAAACAAATTGTCTTCTCTTTAAGAAAGTTCCCTTTATGGAGATATGTTTATAATTAAGGTTCAAGAAACATAAACCAAGTTGATAAAATAAAAAAATTCAAGAAGGAGGGAATTGGATTTCTAACAGACCTTGAGGACCATGTATAGGAGGGTACCCTTGCATGAATTTTCCAGAGATTGGTTGATCTGCAATAAATTCAAAAAAAAAATTTAGAACTGATTTTTCTCCAGTATTGCCCCTAATATCCTACCAGCTAATGTAGTGTATGAGAAATATGAGGCCACCATTTGATGTAGGAAGCTCAAGGAAAAAATGATTTTAGGTGAGTATAAATGTCTTTTGGTGTTAAATAATCAGTAGCTCCCTACCACACATCTCCCCATGGATATAGAAGGATATTAATATATGCTTTAGAAATCACATGAATAATAAAAAGAAGTGGTTACGTGATTGAATCCATATGTGGAAAATTCGGGTGATCTCGTTTCAAGACCTTTTCTAAATTGGTTGTTTGACATATTCCAAATATCCTTGTGATGGTCAATATCAACACCACACATCATATGGGGGATAGAAAATGGTAAATTCATGTGAATAATAGATCCTCATATCTGGAATCATGCATATCTCCAACCTTCAACTTCATATCTTCACGCTCCTTATGATGAGCTTGTGACTGTACCATCACAAAATAAATCTTCATTTCTCTCTCCATGAATTTGTAAATCTCAACAATATTTGTATTTTGAATAAATGGGTATTTTCAGGATGAGTATGCACTCAAAACCCTTTCACTCTTGTCCAGTGAACCAAGCCCGGATGATGTGGTATAAGATGTGATGGAGACGATATACGTGATGACAAGAATAGAAACATGATTGAGTGGTTATTGTTTCTATAGTCTATCTATATTTATATGTCCTACTGGTTGTTTATCACTCTCATGCACATGCTCATTTCTCATTGGATTCTTCATTAATTCCAATGAGATGGGCCATGTTATGAGGGAAACAATATAACCATCCAAATGCTTGAATAGTTTGTCCTCTACAAAAATATAGCATTTACAAAAGAAAGAGAGATTTACCTTTTGTCCTCCTAATCCCTTCAACCTTCAAAGGGAAAAGCTGGCAAGTATCCCAATCCTCCTGTATTAAAAATCAACAAATATTCACAGAATTACAAACACAACAAAAAAACAAACAAAAATGCTTACTTGGACACGGAATTGGGACTGATTGTTTTCTAGTCTTCATTTTACTATTAGAGGTGGTATAGTGGTATTTCTCTTCTGGTTGCATGATATGGGAAGTTATGTTTATGTATTTGACCTTGGCCTTCCCTCATTTTTGTTGTAAGCATGTATTGGACAATTAAGGGATGGTTTCAAGCATATAAGCATTGCCTTAAGTAATCCAAATTTAATTGTTGGAAAAGGGGATTCAAGGAAGAAATGGAAAACACAATTGGTTCCGCATAAATATCAGCAATAAAGCCACCCCCAAGCGTAGAATAGGTAGGCTCGATTTTCTCCAAATGATACTATTTTCCAAGAAAAAATCTCTATGAATTCGGTAGTCCATGATATGTACAATTAATTTATATTTTTGTTAGTGCTTGGTCATATGAGTGTTTGATTTCTTTATAGTTTCACATGTCTATTATATGACTGATAAACAACTCCCTTCCTAATAATCCTTTGCTCAATTTCAATTTGACGGATAGAGGGATTTACAAATCAACCCTGAAGGTTTTTGATTATTTGAAACCCCATTCATGTTTGCTCCCTTTGATATGGCATTTAGGGAAACCATGTGCAGATACTCAATCGTATTCATATTTCTATTGATATTGATCCAGCTTTGATTGAATTCTCGGTATGAAAAATGGAGAGCGAATTCCCTACTATCATGCTCTCAAAGATAATTTAGTAGTGAAGTTGAATATTAACGAATGTAATGCAAAAATCAGTTAGATGTTCCCAGGTGTTACCTATTTTTTCACTTGTTGAGATCTTAGTGTTGGACAGAGCAAATTGAGAAGCATGTATTTTCCATGGAAATCCATAACCAAGTTGAGGCGCACTTGAATGAGATAATGCTCTCTCCATCGGCCAGTTTGAGTGCATGTGTGAGTGAGAATATTGATCTTCTTCAATAAGATCATCATATTCTCCTTCTTGCTCATTTTCTAAAACCTCAGATCCAGAACCAAACAAACTGTTGCCCGGAGGGGCAAACAAAAACGCGAATGAAGATGGAGATGAATAGCCATTTGTTTTGACAGTTTTTGGCGCCCATCTAATACTTTGGGTTTTTTGGGGGGAATTTAGTAGTTATAAAAATCCAAAGAAAACTAAAGTTAAGGGTTACAACTCACACTTATAATATTTCATTTAAGTTTGGTTGTAGTTATTAAGGAGAATGAAAAAATAAAAAATGCAAAAAATGAAGTGTAAAAAATTTAAAACTTTAAATGTATTTATATATGTACGTTAAAAAATGGTGACAACAATAGTACTATACATCAAGTAAAATTTAATTATCCTTGTTATTTATCTATTTAAAAACTCTATCATTTTGCGTAGTTTATATCCCGAGTCTACAAAGATCAATCTCCTATATGTTAATGTTTTCTTTTCATAAGTTCATTTATTTTTTTATATTTTTTTCATCTTTATGATGTTGGAACTATGAAAACAATTGTAAATAGGGATTGGTATAGATTTACATAATCAATTTGGAATGTCCATTACTATTTATAAATGGTATTTTGAACCCATCCCATAGTAGTGGCTCTCTGAAAACCCAAATTTCCATTATCTATCTAATTGATCATTATTCTTGGCATTACTGTCTATGGTTATTCTTCAACATCTCTTCAATGTATTATCTATGTTTGCATAGGTGTTGCAATGACCCTATATTCCACTAATATTTATTAAATTCACAATTAGTATCCCCTTAAGCCACAATCCCCGAAAACCAACCTCTACATAAGAAAATGGTGTGGGAATTCCTTATAAACCATGTTTGTATCAAAAATCATCATGTATATGGTACAATTCACAACACACATACGGAAATTTTTGTTTACCCCCATCTCTAGCTTTTGTCCCTAGAAAATGGCTTGTTCCATGAGAGTCATCCATATTGTGTGAAAATGTTAAACGACGTCAACATTGTCGACATTTCAACAATTTTATATGTCATACCTATGTAGTGGAAACATAAATTAGTTGTAGAGAGAAAAATATGTGGTTGTAAAATTGTATTTCTCGACAAGTTTTGAACCCTAAAGCAGGGCCATCTTTAGGAGGGGGTTCAGAAAGCTTCTCAATTTCTTAAAATGGTGGCCATATCTCACATGCAGATTATATTTTCCTTATGAAAACCCTTTTTGTTGGTTTAGGGAACCATGATGTCTTCTAGTAAGCCCCATATAAACTTGTAGTGGATTTAGAACCTGCATTTTAACCCTAAACCATGGCATGATCCAAGAGATTTATCCATGGTGTTACAAATTTTAAAATCCTGACCATATCACCTTGATTGCGATGTAATGTACTTTGAACTTGAATTTACCATACATTATTTCTATCAAATGCTAATGGATCCTTTAGATGCTTCTACAACCAATATTTCCAATCAAACAAATCACCCACCTTGATAATTCCTTTATTTAACAGGAATTTGGCTAGAATGATTGTTGACTAATAAATATTTCCCCTGAACGTTACAAAAACCCTCGTGATCGATGAATAGGTTTCCATATCAGAAAAGGGAACCGACTGCACTTTCCCAAGGAACCGTTGAGTGATCAAATCCCTTGCTAACTACCACATATTTTCTCAGTACCTAGATAAATCGTTTACCACTACCCTCTAACCCAATGGCGATTTCTGTGATATGAGATTCTGACATGGACGATCTACTATCGAATATCACATACACTATCGATATAGTAGGTTTCAATTCCATCCATTGTTGTTGTCCTAGTCATTAGAGTGCTTCATCAACATTGATGGCAGAAATAGTGGCCCAATCGGATACAAGGGAGGTAATTTCTTCATCAATTGTGCACTTTGGAGCGCGTCAAGAAACATAACACCTAAAGCCTTGGGGACATTGGTTCCTCTATCCATGAGGACTTTGTAGAAAGTGTGGCTTTTTCTCTTGAGAGATTGTGTGATCTGCGTGGTAAAAAATGGAGGGAAGCTGGGGATATCCAATATAAATTCCTCGGCACTGAATTTGTATCCCTAAGAGATGAGGATGGGGGTTTAGAGCATAAACCCAACCATTAATGTTGAAGCCTTCAAGAGAACATAATTAGGGAGTTTGAACTTGGCGGTGATCTTTAAAGTAGGAGTCATCGAGGGATGCATGATAATGGAAGAAATGGGATGTCGTGATGCAAAATATTTAAGTAGATCGATCATGAGGATATGTTCAACGACGTCCATGGAACACCCAATGGTTTCCCACTGTGCAAAAAATGAATCTTCCTTGTTTCTCTTCCCAGATGACGAAGATCAACATATTCTGGCACAAGGACATGAAGGGATGGGATGAATCAGTGCTATCTTGAAGAACTTTTACCTACCAAGATGGCCTCATGAACTTCGACCTTATTGGTAGAAGAAAAATAGATAGGAGGGTGAGGAGAACCCAATAGAGGCATAATAAAACCCAATGGACATTCTAGGTACATGAAGAGGACACGAGGAAAGAAGGTAGGAGGACACATGGAAGAAATTGATCAGAGGCATTTATCATGATGGTGGATTTTAAACTCTGTGAATTAAGGTTTGTCTACGAAAATGGTATATTGTGGTTATACGTGTGGATAGAAGGTGAAAAGAAAATGAGGCTGAATTTAGGCAACATATGCAGGTGTTCTCGGGGAGTGGAGGCCTGGTGTGGATTCTAGTCTCTATCTTGTCTCTTTCTCTCTTCATGGTGTTCCTTATTATAATTATTGGATGTTCAAATCCTTTGTTATTTTGAGATAAAGGTCTTGTCTCTAATTTTAATAAATTGGATTGGAGTCTATACAATTATGTGCATTGATATGAATCAAGGTCCATCTCTGTCAGGGATATGGGTTTGTAATTTCAGTAGAATCCTAGGGTTCATCTCTGTAAGAGGTGTGGGTTTGGAATTTTGGCACAATCTTGGGGTCCTTCCGAGCCTCTTTTTTTTAAATTGGGTCATTTGGTCTGGAGTTGTGCACTTCCTCACCTTTTCAACTTAGGGAATTGTGAGGGTAATGATAACATGTAGATAAAAATAATTATTCACATAATGAACAACTAGATAGAAAAGTTGAGATGAAGTGTTTAGCGTTTAAGTATTCACTTATAAGCAAGATGAGATGGAAGAAAAATATGAAAAAAATGGCCAAATATTATGAAATGAATTTCATATGATTATTAGTTTATCTAGAGGGTCGTAGTATTGATCAATAGGTATTTCCAATATTATCAACAAGTTATGTCAAATAAAAGGTTTTTGATGAAGCGATTGTGCATCAACTTGTTTTTTCATTGGAAAAACAACCCCTTGGTTCAAAACGAGACAAAATAGAGCTTGAATAAATGCCAATGGAGGAGGACCATTATGGGAATAAATTAGATTGATAAGTTTAAATTTTTTTTTCATCTTTATGGTTTCTTAGAGAACTTATTAGACATTACAATATAAGAATTAGTTAGAATAGTTACTTGTTGTAGGGTACTTTATGTCATTTTAATTTGGAAGAGAAAATTTTAAACTGGACTTGGGAGCGTTATATGTAACCTTTAATATTTGGATCATCCCACACTTATTTTTTAATACATATTATACCCATCACTCTTAAAATAAATTAATAGCAAATTTCTTTGAAACAATTTTGATTTCATCAAACAAATATAAGGGATGCTTAATAAAATTGACAAGTCACCTTTAATTATGGTGTGGGTTAAGGGACGCTTATATTACCCATTATTTTTGGCCAAAATAATCCCTCAATCTTGCATGAACTATGGTGTGATTCCCTTGGGGTTTCAACTCATTTTAAGATGAATTGGATCATCATATTTTCAAAAATAAAGTACAGAAGGGGTGGAACTATGTCTCACTAAAAAAAATTTCCTTGTCGTAAATGAGTTCATTTGAGTTCTTCATGTCATAATCCTTTGATTACAAATAAGGAGATTCATTACACACAGAGACATTTGAATATGTTAATAGTTATGATCTATTTCTTAAACTTCTAAATATTGAATTTACAAACTTAATCGTAACATTGCTTGAGATAAATAGTATCAGAGTGAGTTGATAAGTAGGAAAATTCAACCTTTCTGGTGAGCCAATTTTTTCCACCAAGGAAAAATTCCACTACGATTCACTCATTTTTTTCAAAATTTGATGATCGAGGTCGTTTTAAAATTGGCCAAAACTCCTAAGGACAAAGTTCCATGATGAATGTTCCCATCAATCAAATGGAATTATAACTTTAGACAACAATCCTATTGAATTTGGCAAAGAATTTCCACTTGAAATGAGTTGAGTTTGTCCACTTATTAACTTAATCCTAAGTACTATGTCTTTCATTGTTAATTTTCTACCTAATCCTTGAGTTTTCCATTATACACATTGTGTTATGTTGTGTGATTACAGTGGTTTATGGTTTATAGTTACTAAGTTAATCACAATATTTTTGGTTTGATTTGTCATTAAAGTTAATGTATTTTCTAAGGTACCACTTATTTTTATTTCGGTGATTTAAGTTATCATAGTGGAAAAGAGTTTGAAGATCAAGGGATATAATATAAGATTGAACAAAACTGATAATATCTTGTTGTACTCATAATGATCAATGAAGAGTTACTATTCCATGTGATTGAGAAATTATGTGTTTCGTTGTTGTCTTTTTCATGTTGGATCCACTTTAAGACCCAACATTTGGGGAGCAGTATGTGAGCTCAAAAGGACCCCTCAACGAGACATCATATTGTTGGCACATCCATAAGGGTTTTGGGTGAAAACCTTGAAATTTTAAAACATAGAAAGATTTGATAACACCGAGAAAAAAAATCCTAATATTAACCAAAACTTAGATGATGAGAGACGATGAGTGATATTCCTAAAGACTATAAAACTAGCAACAAACAAATTTCATTGGAGACGTTTGAGTCTAAACATGTAGCATATTTTAATCAAGAACACACGTATGGGGAAAAAAATTATCCAAGGTATTTGTTGAGGAAATTCATTAAATTTTCAAAGAATACAAAGACTAATAGTTAATGCATTTGAACTTGTAAAGGAAATTTATAGGCATTTTACTTTGAGGATAAAAGTAAAAATAAAACTCAAGGGAAGCGTCGAGTTGATATATCCAAGTTACCTACTTTTGATGGTGCAAGGAGTGCAAATGAACATTTCTTTACCCTCAATACCCATTGGGATGGCCCATCAACACAATGAATCATATTAAAAGGTGTGCTAAGAGGTGTGACACTCAAATGGTATCAAACAAGGGTTTAGGGTCCCTCATAATAACATATTTCCAACAAGGGTTATTGGAATATGCTCATCACGTGGCTTAAATAATGTCTCAATAAGACACCATTTTGTGGACTATAATGCTTATGAAATATTACCATAATGGTAGAATGGAAAAATATCAACAATGTTTAATAACATGCTTGAGGATAATGTTGTCTCATGGAATGTTGTGATTTGGGATTGCACATAATATGGGAAAATCAAGGAGGCTCACACATTGTTCAAAGCATGACATAATGGAGATATGCATCATTTCAAGCATGGAGAGATTTTCTTGCATTGGTATTTTTGTTTCTTTATGTGGACCTAATAGATAATTTAAGTTCCTTTGACATACCATTTACAATTACCAACAAAAAATTGTGAAAAGGTGAGGGAATTCCATCATGGTACCTTTTAAGATTATTATCGTACTTTTGATGTTGAACTTCATTTGTCTATTAAGACATAACTAATGAGAATTTGAGGGAAAACAAGAATGTAATATGTGATTAATGTGTCAAGGAAAAGGGACAAATACAAAGCAGAAAATGGCCATGGGAGGACACATTAATTAAACTCAAAACCGCACACACCCAAATATTGCATGTAAGTGAGGAGGATTTTTATGCATCAACCTTACCTGAGACAATTTTGTCTCTAGGGATCATGTGACATTAATAGGCCTATGTCTACGAAACAAGCCCTATAAAGGGAATATTTATCATGCAAGTGGAATATAGTGTTCTCTTCAAGTTTGGCACACTAAGGATGCCTCTCATGGCCTAGCCCATGTTCTAGGGTAAACATATAAATTCCTAGGCCATAAAATTTTACTCAAGGGATCGGGGCCCACACATGGGTCCCTAGTCCGTAACATCATCTCTATGTGGGAAATATTTGGCTTACAGGAAATAAATGGCCATTTCAAGCTCTAGGTGACCAATAATGGTTATCATTAATTCAGCCATATTATCAAGTCAAAACATAACGTCTAAGGGTCAGGGGCTGATGGGTCATGTGTGATGCCCTAGACCACGTCATAGGCCGTATATACTAAATAGGTAATATTTAGCAATTGACTAAGATATGTTGGTCATATTTAGGTTTCCCACAACAAGATGGCTTTCAGTCCCTACGCCATGGTTTGATGTGAAAAGTCAAGTTGTTGGGCCAAAACATTTTTCCTTAGGGATCATGAACTATGTGTGGGGCCTTAGGCCATATAAAGGGAATATTGGAATGTGAGAAAGATATAGTACCTCTTTTATGAATTTTTTTAACCATTTATATTTATTGTAACTTAACTAATGGCAAGGTCAAAAGAAATATCCTTAGGCCATAACATTTGCATTTGGCCTATACACAAGATATGGTCTCTATTCAAATATTTGCAATACTAAATATTCTTGTTGAGAAATGGGAGCGTTTCAAGGTGATATTTATCACACATGATTCCGAGGTGGTATTTATCATATATGAAATAAAAGTAGTTTCTAAATATTAATTTTTTCTATTTTTCCTATGAATAACAACTTAGTAGGTGACTTCACAATGCGTGGATTTTTAATTATACAATTTTGTTGACACACTTTTCCATATTTTATGTGATTAGTCCAAATTCTTGCAATATTATATTAGTCTAAATATTTTCATTCTTTTGTCCTTTTATTGTTTTCTACCTTGTGAATTTTTTGTCTTCACCCCGTTGGTCACTTTGTTCTCCACATTACCATTATGCTTGGTATTTAACTTACTATGGGTATGCTTGAAGGGTGATGTAAGGATGGAATAGTTGAACCTAAATTAGGAGGAAGGGTATCACAAATATTGAAATGGACACCATAACCTTGTTGTAGGCCAATAATTCCATATGCAAAGAATCATTTGATGGGATGGGTCCCAAACATAGTCCACTAGTTCTAAAGGAAAACACCATGGATTAAAACTATCTATTTTGACCTTAGACTATGTATAAAGTTATTATAACCATCCTTAATGTACTAAACTTAAAATCGACATCATATCTTGATCACATGACAAAGATTCCCTGTACAGGACCTTTTGTGGTGTCTAAGGAGCACAATGATGTCTCATGATCCCCATAGACAAAAAAATATGGTATAGTACCCTAAATTTTTGCATTTAATAACATCCTGTGCACCAAGAACCATGTTTAGTGTTCTAAACTTCAAAACTAGCACCATATCGCACTTCCAAGCCAAAGATTCCCTATAGAGGGCCAATATGGTGGTTTGGGACCACACACATGGACCATATCTCCATAGTAAAATGATATAGTGTAAGGTCCTATATTTTTCATTGTACCATGGAATGGTCCTCGTGTTCCATCCCTAATTTACCTCGCATCAACTTGTTGGTCATATCTCACATGTAGTCAAAGGATTCCCTGCACAGGACCTATGCAATGATGTGGGTTACTATGAAAAGAACACGAGCCCCATAGGAAAATGTGTTATCCCAACAACATGGGGTGTGTTATGAAACAAAGGATTAGTGACCAAGAAGAATCCATGATGTGACAAATCTCAAAATAGACACCATATCCCTATCACAGGAAAACGATTGACTAGGGCCTCATGGATGGCCTATATAGAACTCAAAATATGGACGTTATGGAGTAATAAAATTACGGATCTTCACCATGTAACATGAATTGGGTTATGAGAACCATCCTTGGTTTACTAAACCTTCAAATGTGATACCACATATTAATCACATGCCAAATATCTCCTATTCATGGGATATGTTATGGGATTTCCAAATGTGATATAACCACCGCCCCAAAAATTCCAAATTCTTGTGACTTTTAAGGGAGGTTTTTTAAAAATCGCCTTAAAAAGGACCTTTAGGAACCCACCCAAAAAAAATCATTAAAAATGAACTTTTGAGAGAGACTTTATCACAGCTGGCCCCACAAGTCCAAATTCCCATAACTTTTGGGGGTGACTTTGAAATAACCGCCCCCAAAATCCCAATTATCATGCCATTTGGGGCTGGCTTTCAAACAACTGCCCCCAAAATTCTAATATTCACTACTTTTTTTTTGCGGGGGGGGGGGAGTAGGAAAACCGTTTCATGGTAAAAACACTTTGAAAATGTATCTATGGGGTCTTTAAAAAAA
>LPNX010737063.1:47410-59654 GCA_001517045.1 Pseudotsuga menziesii
AGGGGGTTGGCGGGGGGTTAGCAAAATCGCCTTAAGCCAAAACTACCCGCAAAAGGGTTTTTTGTTGTAGTGGCATATTGAAAATGTGCTGGAAAGCCACTGTGAGTGACGAATTTGAGAAACTTTTGAGATAAACTTGTTAGGAAATAAAATTCCTAGTAAAGCAAAGAATGTCTCCCTTGCTGAGAGGGAGCATTGATTGTATAACATCCGGATTCATTTGTTGGAGTTGTGTTGTATCATGTTGGGACTTGTGTTATATCAATTCCTATCTATATTCTCATGTGTTGACTTGGGATGCTAGTACTGTAGTCTTGTCTTGTATCAAGATTGGTCTTGTGTTGTGTGAATACAGTCGACTTGTGTTGTATCAAGTTAATGATTCTCATAGACGCTACCCTATGAGATGGATCTCCAATTGTGGAGATGATCTTATGTTGTATCAAGATTGAAGCCTTATGGTGTATCAAGGTTGTGGACCTCCATTTGTTCAAGTAAGTCCTAATTTACTTCGTAAAAAGGTTATACTATTTGATGCATTACTATTCATGGTCACATACTAGTATAAGTCTCCTTTAGGGATTAGCTACCCCTAGAGTGAATTACTTTAGCATATGAATATATGACCCAAGGTAATATATACGATCACCAGTATCTGTGATAATTCTTTTCAGTATGATATGATAATATGGATAAATAAATAATACACGTGTTTACCATGAAATGATAAATGATAAAGTGATAAGCATAGGGAGAGAGAGAAAGGATTTGAATTTCCATTGAATTACTCCAAGTCAACTTGAATTGTAAAGGGATCAGTAAATCCCATGGGGACTTCACTTAGTGAACCTCTCACATAGCACGTGCGATCGTGGGATATTAGAGAATACCCTTAATTTTGAGAGATATTGACCCAAACTCTTTTTGTTGAAACCCCCTTCCAATACTTAAAACCTCATCCCCACCCCTTTTGATACCTCAATCCTTATAAACCACCCTACCCACCCCCACCTTAAACCCCTCATCCCCCTAATACCTGCAATATATTGGTTTGATTTTTGATAATTTTAAAACCCACAATATGAACTAATGTGATAGGATATTGGTCAACAAGTGAATTCCTCTATTTATATGGTAAAGAAGAGATAGGGGCGAAGACAAAGAGGTTACAACTGAAGGAGTCAGTTGCATAACTACCCAAACTAACTCAAAAGGCATGTTTTTATGTTTTAATGTTAAGAGACATATTCGCGGGTATGTCGTAGGACAACCCATGAATGATCTGTGAGTTTCAACAAGAGCAACCCACGAATACATCCATCCACGACTTGTAAAACACGAGACTCGCGTATGATTCGCGACCATTCCTTAAGTAGAGTCACGAATACACAAAAAATGCATTTTAAGGGTATTTATGGGAATTTTCAGACTTTGGTGTCTTCTGGAAAGTTTTAGCTAACTGAAATACATTTCCAACGGTGTAGAAATGAGGTCAAAAGGAGTTACAAAACTCAAGATATGGGTCCTCCAAGATAGGTGTCTTTTCAGTGACTTTCAATGACTTTCATGAAGTGTCGTCATGGAAATGTCAACATGCGACGGGATCATGGGAAAGTGGTCACAGGCAGAGAAGTGTCATTTTGAGCTATAACACCATGGTAAATCCTTAGGCATAGAAAATAATGCATAAGTTAAAATAAGAAAGATTTATGTGATCCATGCAAAGATAAAAATAATAAATAAAATTATTTGAATGGATAGAACTAAGAGTGAAGCACTGATGGCTTAATAGTGAAGCACTATGACTCTAGTCTCCTAAATTTATGGTCTTTAAATGAAGATGGAGTTCAATTCAAAGTCAGTTAGCATTTATTTAAAGTTATTCTTGGAAGGAATGGCATGTTTATTGTTCATGGAGAAGAATCTGAGGACTATGACTTGGCACTAGTGCAATAAGGGTGATACTGTTTGAATGAGAAGGATCCCATGCACTAGTGTTAGTGCTCCTCTAGTAAATTCAAAATTGAATTGCATGTGTACATTAGTATTAGGAAAACATTGCATGGATGAGTTTATGACCTGTTATTAAAGTGCCTGGCACATGGAAAGTTCATTATAGAGTTTTTTTGGATCTCTCTTCTCTACTGCTAAGGTAATATCTCTTATTGCACAATCTGCTTAGATGTTGTAAACCACTCTCTTCAAATCTATCTTACTGAAAGAATTGATTGGTTTTTCATACTCTATATTTGGAGGGTTTTCCCAGGGTATACCTTGTCTCTTATGGTTGAATGATTTATGTGGATGATTTGTTTTATGAGATTCACAAGTGAAGTGATTGATTAATAAAAGTTTTAAAAAATCAAGCATTTCCGATTTTACTCAAACATCGACAATAACTTCCTTAACTACCTTTGTTAGTCAACTTGCATAATAGGTTGGTCAACTCAACTAAATAATCAATCAAGTAGACTAAGTAGCCGACTATGTTTAAGTCAAATAGACTCCTCCAATAGTACCAACATGGCCTAATAGGAAAATAGTGTGGAAAATATGACACCAAGTAGTAAATAAATCTATAAGCTTTTAATTACTTGAGCTAACCCTCAAGTTTGAAAAAAAAAGTTATATTATTTTTCATATGATAAAAAGTGACAAAAAATTTCAAATTAAAGTCGTTTAAATTTGATATTGAATTTGAAAATTAGATCTTATGTTCTAGGGTGTGTGCAAGAAGTTGAGGGGCCTTTTAGATGCAATGGTGGAGTGGAGTGGAGGGACATCTGTTGGTAGGGATAAACCGACATCCCATGTGCCTCAGAGCGAGCTGCATGTCTGCACATCGTGTGGGGGACCCTGTTATGGTCCTGGACCAAGACATGGTACCAGTACAATGACTTGTGGTCAGGTAAGGAATTTGTTCTAAAACTCTCACTAGTACAAGTGATCAATTTTGCCATGGAAAAACATGGCAATATCCACGGAAAAGCATGGATATTGCCACGTCTAAGTGTTTTTTTTCCCGTGGAAACAATTCCATCGCAATAGAGACGACCCCTAATTTGCGTCGCAAGAGCGACAATGTTCTATATTTCGTTAGATGTCTAAGTTGTCGCTATATCCATGCCTGGTCGTCTCTATATCCACACATGTCCATCTTTGTATCCACTCCGGGGCGTCGCTGTATCCACGCCAAGCCGTCGCTGTATCCACGTCTATGAAATTTTTTAAAAAATTGCCGTCGCTGTATCCACAGCTATAACTGTTTAAAAAAAAATACAAATGCCAGAAGACCAATTCCATGTGGCAGGAAAAACAAGAAATAGGGCAGGAGAGATCCACATTCAATTATAGTTCTGTTAGGGTAAGAGTTTGTCCTTGTAGAAGTGACATTGGACCACTGAAGATTAGGGCTACGGATTACATCTTGGCCCTGCTCGCCTATGTAGATCATTTCATTGCATTATAAGATGCAATTTCTTGAAACAAGGGGTTTTTACTATTGAGTATGAGCAACAGCACAGTGGACATAATACCTGGTTCTCTTGACGAATTGCCAGATGCTTGCACAGGTAGACTCTTCACTGTATATTTCACATTAAGTTCTGACGTTGCCTTCATGATACATCTGATTAAACAATAAAAAACACAGGACTATAGCTCTGCATCATTTCTGTTTCTGCAAAAATTTCCTACATGCACAGGATCTCGAATACTCTCTACTTGCGTGTCATTAATTTTATGCTCAACTATGTTATTGGAGAAGAAAAATAATAGTTTAGACCAAAGCTCCACATAATGCTTCCACAACGGAGCACCAGAGTCCCTGTCCTCAACTGGTTCCATTGCCCTCTCAAGAGACGACCAAACTGTGCCATAAAGCATTCAATGCATAAGAACCTAAATAAATATTATGCTCAAATTTTACATGTCTTAATAAACACAACATAGCAATTTCCCCTTTGCAAAAACTATGCATGCATTTCCTTTGTAATAATAGTACTCACAAGATTTAACATTGTAGGAATTAGACCAGAAACAAAGGTTCATTCTAAAGGGCATTTCAGGGCTACCAATAAGAATATGAACATTTACCAATAAATACCCATAAACATAATCCTGCAAACCTGTGAGGAAAAACTGCATCCAAAAAGGTGAAGAAGTACTTAAATCCCCCACTAGAATAAGTGGTTATAAATATAAACCCACAAATGTCACCATGAACTAATAATTGAGAATAAGGATTTGCTTCACAATAAACGAAAGCATCCACTAGAAATCCACCAACTCCAGGTACAAACATCTCCAAATGTGGCACGGTCAATATGAAAGAGACAATCATCACCTCTCTCGTCATGTTCAATCATCACCTCTCTCATCGTGTTCAAGCATTGGAGCAAAAAAATGATGGTTTTGATTTCAACATTTGTGAGATAAAGTGGTTGATTGAAAAGGACCACAGAGTCACCCTGAACATAGGATCGCAACACACCGGCCTTTATGAAGACCATTGGAAGCTTCCACCCAAGATAATCCAACTTAGTAGTCCGAAGCAATATGCAGAAATGAAAGCGGTAGGTTTGCGCTAAGGCTTCAAGGACAGCTAGCACAGCAAAATTCAAGTTGGCCACAATGGTAAACACCAAGTTTTTTATGCGTTTTTTGTATACTAAATAAAAATTTTAAAATCTATTCAAGTAGATGTGCGATATCCTCTGGCAGTAGGAAACTCAAACTCTCAGAATAATGTGTGGCTCAAATGGTGTTCTTTGTTGCACAAGCAATCTTTTTTGCTGTCCTTTTGGCCTTTGGCATTATCTAAACCCATTGTATGATCTTCGTTTCTATCAAAAACATTAAAAAAACAAGGTATACCATATCACATATATTCTAAAAAGCACAAGGGTATCATTTCTTCCACTGTAATATTAACCAAGTGCACAAGAAATCCAGAAAATTTGTTGAACAGAGGAAACAAATGGCAACAGGAATAGAATAAGTAAAATAGATTTCGCAAATGACCATTAATACACAGTCAGATTACAAGAAGAAATAAACCAAAGGATGTCATGAAAAAAACCAAAGGCTCTGTACCTTAATTTCAGCTTCTTCAACTGAAATATCAGCATTAGGGCCACAGAGAGCCCGTAATGAAGCTTCAAAACCTGATTCCTTGCCTATTTTAGCCTGCTCCCAGCATGAAAATATGTTAGATAAGATTTTTCTTTTACAAAGCATGGCGTGTGAAATTTCTCTGACTTATGTAGTTTATAGTATATACCATTTATTACAAGAATTTAATCTTTCCAAACACTCACCAACCATCTTGGAGACTCCGGGATAATGAAGAGACCAACAATCAACAGAACACTGGGAACTATTCCTGCATCACCACCCATAGATAGTTGATTTTAATATTTTCAGAAAATAACTATAAATTTTGCATTATTGTAAACCCGTCTTACTAATTACATACCTATAATTGCCAGAGGCCTCCATAGAACAAACAACCCAAATAAATATGCCAGCATTATACCAATAGTAATTGAAAGCTGTTCCACAAAAAGGAAACTTTGGTCAGTTACAAAAAAGGATTTTCTAGGGCTTTACAAATCACTTACATCCATGCTTTCCTATGGCTACTTAGAAGGTCACGCTAAAGCTATATTTCCAAAGTGAAAAAGATAAGAATCAGAACTTATCTGATTCACAGTGCCAAGAGCTCCCTGCAAGTGCTTCAGGGCTATCTCGAATACATATATCGGTACCTTAATTTACCACAACACATGGATAATATCAGACACTAAACAACATTACTGTAGTAGACACCTTATGAAAGGTTTTGGAGGAGAAAAGGCACATGAGGGAGTAGTAGACTTACTGTGAATGATATGACTCCCATTCCAAAGCCTGTCAACAATCTACCCACGTACAACAATGAAGCAATCTGCAGCAAGGTAAAAGTCACAAGACTAAATCAGAAGTCACTAATAGCACAACTTGCCTTTGTAAAAGCAATGGCAAGCCACCCTGCAATACTTGGGATTGCTGCCACTATTAGTGCCTGTATATAACATGGAAACCAAAGCTATAGGTTTCTAATATGTAGAATGGAAATAACTAAATCAATTATATGCTATTGCTTGTCATCATCTGTAACAGAATCATAAATTTTTCCATAGACTACATATGATAATCATATCACCATGAGATCCAAGAAAACCCTCACCCCTCTTCGCCCAATGGAATCAGCAATTTTCCCACTGACTATTGCTCCAACCATTGCACCAACATTGGATAGTGAACCAAATAAAGAGTACTGCCAATTATTTAAGATCACAGAATAAATTAATAGGAAATCTGCCAAGTAGATACCAGGTACCCCAATTGAATAATCAAAATTCAGAATTAAACCTGAGAGACTGTCAGGCTAAGATCATTTGTTAGGTCATCCTGAACAGGTGACGAATATCCAGTTTGGAGAAAAGCAGCTGTTATTAGTAAATAAGCCTGTCACTATAACTATAAGAACTGATATTAGTGCGCAGAAGACTAGTGTGATGCAGCCATAGCAATTAGCCTTCTGTATTCTATATATGCAAAGAAACTTGTTCAGAAAATCTGATAACATTGTAACTGGCAAATAAAATCCTTACACAGAAATGTATCAGTTAGATGACCATCAGAGACCTTGATAATATGAAACCTAGTCATGAAACCTCACAGCACTGTAATAGCCCTATCACAAAATATATAAGCAGAAACTAGCAGTCATTGCACTCATGAATTAGCACGTAGTACTTATCAAACTAGTAGTTATTGTACTCATGAATTAGCACATAATATCAGTGGTCATAAGGGCTAAAATTCTATTATACATGCATCTAAGACTAATGTTCAGTAGAAGTCACATTGGTGCAAGAACTCGATATAAAACACGTCCAAAACATATCTTAGAAGAGAATTTGAATAAACTGTACAAACACAAAGATATATCTTACAGGAGAATTTGGATTACAACTTTGACATTAGTTCTTCTAGACTAATCAGAACATGCACAGAGTTAAGATGGGTACTGGTTCACAAGAAAACACAATGCATTGTGGCCGGCCGGTTTTAAGTATATAAAGACAAAGATGCATCTAGGGTTAAGGAATAAAGTAGGTCCAATGAGTCAACCTATCAATGGGAGGGGTAAGTAGGTCCAGAACGGTTACTACTACATAATGCAGCATAAATCCATCTGTCTTTGGACACACTCGCTAAAGGTATCCACCGTCATCTTAGGTACAAATCACAATTGTTAATGAAACTTCCAGTGCACATTGAAACTGCCACTGGATAAATACCCCTATATTTCTTTAAGGGTATAATTTATAGTACTTAATAATACACAATCCAGACTGATTTATTGTGAGATATATCTGTCAGGCTGCTCTTGAAGAAGTCTTGCTGAGGCCTTTGCATCAAGGAACAATTTACCAACATCTTCTAGGTCTTCCTGAAAAATGAAATTTTAGGCAAAATATTAAATTAAATGTCTCCCTTGTAATCAACAAGATAAATAAACACCAACAACATGAACCTATCCATTGAAATATAAATTCCTCGAAGTTTGTAATCAGATAATGACCTTGCAAACTTGGTCTCGACCATTAGTGCGAGCCACAATACTTGCAGGTGATAAGAGCTGGACTACATGCCTGCACATAGAAGAGGATTAACCACATGTTCAGAGTGCATAATTGGTCATTCGATAAATTTCAAGTCATAATTGACAAATATTAAACCATGTTTTTTAATCGCTTCACAAGGATGTAAAAAATATTGCAACAACACAAAGATAAATAACACAAGCTTTGAATCAAATAAAGCACTAATGATTTTTGAAAAGAAATTCAAATTCTGCACTTGATGCAACAAAAAATGTTAGAAATTGCAGATGGATGATGAAACAAAAGAGAAAATAGGAATAAAATATCACAAAATAAAGTCAGCATTCTCAACTAAGAAACACGATTTGGTGCCGAAAAACATATTTTCCCTGATAACTAACACCAGCATACACATATTGAACACCTCAAATATATACATACTGGCAATCAAACAGGAAAATAAATGGCAGAATCTTGGTCAGAGTGGACACTGAACGGGCATGCAATCATGTAAAATTGTAATTGGTGCATATGCAGTTAGTAGTGGATTTCTAGTAATTATAAGGGTTGAATTCTTTTGAAGAGAAAATACCAGCAAGATTTACATGACTAACAGCGATATGTCCATTCAAGAATAGTTTCTCACAGCCGATGGAAGTATTTGTCAACTATTTGGAATGTAGCATTGCAAGTTGCAGGGGAACTAAGAACTCCCAACTAATATAAAGCAATAACTTACAAGTTACATTTGATAGACCAAGTCCACCAAAAGGTGTGTTGCAATTGAAATATGATTATCTTCAAGGGCATAAAACAACCCCTGCATAGGAAGATATCCCTAGCTGATAGAGATCAAGGTTTTCACAGGTATGTCATGGTGAATCACAATCATGAAATGAAGAACACACCACTGGCAGACACTAAGAATATTTATCAATGGACTAACCATCAAATACCATGAATACCCCATATTCAGTAATGAATATGATGCACTATTTCGTTTTGTGGATGATGTTATATGTTACATTTGGTTGATTGCAAATGTTATATGTTGAACTTGAATGTTGGTGTTGTGGTTAATGATTGATCATTTGATGAGAATGTTATCAGCTATAGCTGTTGATGATTAATGCTATCAGTGTACAAAATAGTTGACAATTTAATGATCATCATTAATCAAATAATTAGATCTGTGTCATCATGCTTTTTATAGCTTATTTGGCATTTTTTTATGTTTTCAAATAAATATGCATCAAAATATATTAAAATATGTCTAAAAAAAAATGCTCCCAGAAGCTTATCGAAAATTGCTTTTGCTTCCCACTCCCCACTCCCAACATCCTTGGATAAATCTACTAACCTTTGGAACCAATCAATGCTTATGCCATTCTTAGGTACTTTGGTATTATATCTATGTATCATGTCGGAACCAAACTCTCTTATTTCAAAATAGCCGTTGACATGACAATCATATCCAAGGCAATCAGAGGAATCTTGATCACCTATTTTCTTATTAGTTATTGGTCCATGACTTATCTGCTTGATTGGATTTGGTACATGAGTTATCTGCCAAATTATCTGAGTCTCAATCACCACTTTCCTTATTAGTTATTGGTCCATGACATATCTTCTTAATTGAATTTGGTCCATGACTTTCTGTCGAATTATCTGAGGAATCTAGATCACCTCTTTCCTTGTTAGTTACTGGTCCATGAGTTATCTGGTTCATTGAATTTGGTGAACTATAAAATTCATTGTGACATTTTTAAAACAGGGACTCTTACAAATATTTCAAGGAAACTACTGGGTCCTTTTAAACTTGTCTAACAAAGCTGAAATCCAAACAGTTGCTAGAACTCCCAAAGCCCCAACAACCAGTTTGGTAGACAATCCTCCAAATGCAGTGAAACAGATCCATCTCTGGCTGCAGATATTTTCTTTCCATCTTGTAATGCTTTAATTGTTTAGTGTGCTGAGAACAAGCTGGTGTATGATCAACACATTTTCACCTGCAAGCATCCTTCCAGTTGTCTTGAGCACATTGGACTCAGATACTGCTATCCATACTCTGGCTTAAAAATCTCAATTAGAGGTTTGCTATGGGTTTTAATTTCAACTAATTTTCCCCTTAGAATTGCCTTTGTTATCCAGATTCCATATCCTAAGTTTTAATCAATTTACTTTAAAGTTTACTTAAATGTTCAGTATGAGAATTTATCTTTTACAATAATTTTTGTTAGAGATGGTATATCTGCTCTTTTATTGTATGAATTGTTTATAATCAACAACCATTTGATGATTTTTGGTCATTAATGATTGTTAGCGTGACAAACAAATTTAAAATAAAAATGTTATGCAACATAGAGAAACATAAAACAATGAAAAGATAGAGCATTGTCTCAGTGATGCACGTTCTCCTATCTCTCCTAGGAATGCAAGACTTTCTTCATCAATTGTTAGTGCCTCAACCTGTGCATGAATTTCTAGAATCTACAATAAAAACAAATAACAAATAGTAAGATTTGTAGCAATTATCACAGCTTTCATCAAAAATATATTGCAAGAAGTCAAACACTATGCACAAGCGCTTCTGCCAGAAAACATACCTGTACAATTTCTGAAGGAGTGTAAGGAAGAGTGCGAATGATAACAATACGGTCTAACAAATCAATCGGCATACCATGTGGACTACTAATATCTGTCCCTCTGCAACCCCATCAAAAGAAAATCAATGTTGATAATCATAGAGAATAGTAAATTCAGATGGATAATTTTTCTTTCAAACAAAAGGTGAAATGTATCATTATTACTTATAAAATAATGGAACCACTGCTTACCGAATATTGCATATGCCTCTATTTGTTGCAAAAATCACTATTGGAGATAACGAGCTCTCTAAAGCATGATTAAGATAAGCAAATCATTCCATATCGAGCATGTGCACCTACAAAAATCAAAGCCATAACCAAAACCTCAATACCTTACAACCAAAATAATGCTCAACTAACATCAAGAAAACATAATGAATACGAATCATTATACAAGAACATACCTCGTCTATAAAAATCACACCTAGAGCAAGCTCTGCAACTCCTTCATCTATGTATCTATCAACAACCTGCCACAATAAAATCCAATAACTCCTTACCCCTCCCCTTCTGAAACTACACAACCAGGTCCTTCTAGATTAGGGCCTGCCCTCTCTCTTCATGAGAGGAAGAGAAGGACAGAAGTATTTTTACCTCTTACACCCTGTGACCTTTTCAGGTGGCTTCGCTGAGAATAAGTGGAAATGCAAATGGATATCCTATGGATGATAGAATATCGGTCTGGTGTGAACCACCCAATCCAATCTGAGTAATAAGCATGGAGTTACATATGAGCCTTAAGACTTTTCTAGCTCAAAATCAAACAAACACACACGCCAATACAAATAGGCCATAGGCCAATTGGGCATACTAGATTAACCTACATAGAATTGCAAAACCTCTAGCACATGAATATAGATCGTTAATCAAACAACCACACAATACCCTTGGATTTGCATATCCATATCTTATCTGTCCCCATTCCAGGGATTTTGCAAAGCATCTATTTCCTGCTAAAGGAAACAGATCCACGCTACAAAGCTACCACATGAGTTAGTTTCTATAGAAGGAATGCCTCCTGCACATGTTATCTCATACATACACCCGAGTATAGACAAATGTCAAGTACTTTCCATATAAATATCTGAGGCATTGCCGTCGATGGGTAAAGCCTCTATAATAATTGAAGAATGAGAAGCAGTTGCTTTTTTTTCCAAAGGACCCTGTCGTTTTGATAATTAAATCCTCACAAACATTAAACCTAAAATGATAGGGAAAAGAACAATTCAAATTGTTAGATGGAAAACTGTAAAAAATATTTTTTTTAGAAGAGGAAAATGTTGGCTTTCACAATGAGTTATAAACAATTTGAATAGCATGTGAAAAGCGAATAAAACCTGATTTCTAGTTTGCAGGCTTAGGAAATCAACAACATCGATAAAGCTTTCAATGCATCACAACCTTTTGAAACAGAGTATGCATCACAAGGGCGCTTTCTCAGCATCCATAGCTTCTCCCATTACCAGCAGAACTACCATTCATGAGAAAACCTTCAACTCGGGAAGCTCCGACATCTACATAACCATCCTCTTTGGCTTCATTATCTTTGATGACCCCTGTTCCATATTCTAGGCAGTCAAGCATTACATCTTCAACAGTACTAGCAGTATGATTGTCAATGTGAGAGCAAATTCACGCTCATTTTTTCCCTCAATGAAATCCAAACTCTCGACCCCATTTGCATCCTCTAGAATGGCAGTTTTTGCAGAGTTTTAAGACGATGAAGACATGGCTAGGTATTCAATCGCAAAGAACTCAAATTAGTTTGTGGGTAGTGAGGATAATGGGTTCGGGGAGATCAAGGAATGAAGGCTTGAAAACCAGAGGAATAGAGGGAAAGATTGACATCATGATTTTTGCGAGAAAGTTGTGGAGGGAAGGGTAAATTATTTCAAAGAAAAAAGTAAAACCCAAAGGCGGGAAGCTACAAAGTGAAATATC
>LPNX010737083.1:0-10816 GCA_001517045.1 Pseudotsuga menziesii
CGTGCACACAGCTACAGGCCTCTACGTACATAGCTGTAGATTTCCTTTATCACCCAAAACCCTTTGTGCACACAGCTACAGAGGTCATCCATGCACACAGTTGGGACTTAACCTTCTCTTACAAAATAACCTTAGCTTCGCATCAATTCATCTTACATCAAAAATCCTAAACTGACTTCTTTACAAGAGTGCTTATTTATAGTGCACTTATTACAAAACCATGGGCTTAAACCATGGGCACCCCGAACCCTAAACCCTGGACTTAAACTATGGGTTTATTACAAAAGAAGGTTTTTACTCAACCCCGACACCCCTAAGACTATTTTGAGTCTAAACTCCACTTACAAACACCCATAACTCCGCGGTGTTACCCACCTTAAGGACTGTTAGGGTGCATGCCCCAACAGGCCCCTAAGACTCACCAGTGTCCCATCCTGGGACACTCAACTGCTTTTCTGGTGGTAGAATCTTGTTGGTGAAACATAGTGCATTGCTTGCTAAAGCCATACATGTGGTTGTCAGCTGCTTATTTCTTTCCTTCGTAATATTTATGATGGTTAAGGCCGTCTGGATCTATCAGCGACCCCATCCTTTGATCTTCTTGCCGAACATTTGACCATCCACAACTTAGGGTCCCTAGAATTTTGTGTCAAGGTGCATAAGACAAACAGCCACCTTGGTTCTTCCAAACCAGGATGATACCTCTTGGGATGTTTCAAAGTCTTCCTGTGAAGACCAGTGGTTTTCTTTGTGTGGCTTAGAGCGCACTTCTACCTTTCTTCCTTCCTCTTAGAGCGAACTTCTGCCTTTCTTTGTGCCTTGGTCGAACATGGCTGCATGGGTGGATTGCTCAAAAGGTTTCGTAGAGCTCCCTCCCTGACCACTCGTAATAACTCCTAGACTTCACGATCATTCGACATAGTTCTAACTGAAGAAACTGAAAGAGATGCACAATGCAGGAGTCGTAAGCCAGTGTAGCTTCTTATAGAATTCTGCAACAGAATATGTCATTATGGTGCATTAATGATGCCGAATCTGATGGAGTGGCGAAAATCCTGTCCACACGGCACTAGATTTCCCCAAAATCTCATCATTGCAGGCAGTTAGGACAGTTCACATGCCGGCGCCGCCAAGTGTTGTTTGTCCCATCCATCACATTTTAGGCTGCGACACACCTTTGATATTCAACATAACCACTAACTTCAACTTCACCTTGATAACCTTTGACACAATATGCACCTTCGACCCATCCTGACCTATAGGGCAACCAAACTTCAACCTTCAGACTTTGACAGTATTCAACACTTCGTAGCTTTGAGAACAGCTTCATTATAGTCTAATACCCAATTCCAACTATTCTTGGTACTTAGACTGTCCTTCATGCTATTACTCCTGATCAACGGGTCCCGGCTTGTCCCTGTACTTATTTAACCTACTTCCATTCACCATGGAAGGAAAAATTTCTCCAATCAATTTAGCTAACTGGACTACACCACCATCAGTAACTTTCTGCACTATATATGGTCCTTTCCAATGTGTCTTGAACTTACCCAGGAATTTCATTAATTTGTTGTCATAGAGGAGCACAAGATCACCCTGCTGGAACTGCTTCTTCTTGATGTGTCTATCATGCCATGCTTTTTCTCTAGCTTTCTGAACTTGCTGCTGGAACCCTGCAATGAATATGTCCTCTTCAAGTTCCAGTATCTTTGCCAGCCTTTCTTTCATCATATCTAGGTCATCCATCTCTATAAAAGTAGATATTCTGAGGCTACGTACAATGTGCTCCATGGGCATGACTGCTTCTTGTCCATAAACCAGCCTAAAAGGTGTATGGCCTGTCAACTTCTTGCAGGTGGTTCTATAAGCCCATAGTACTACTAGAATTCTAAGGTCCCAATCATTTCTGTTAGCATTGCAAACCTTCGTCAAAGCATGTTCAAGGATCTTGCTACAGGCTTCGACAGTTCCATTTGCTTGAGGATGATAGGCAATACTCTTCTGATTATATACTTGAAATTATTCATTCAATACTTCAATAGTCTTATTTAAGAAATGTGATCCTTGATCGCTCATAAGAATTCTAGGACACCCAAATCTTGACAAGATTTTATCGAAGATAAACTTCACAGCTGTAGCAGCACTACAGGTCTTGACTGGTTGAGCTTCGGCCCACCGAGTAAGGTAGTCAATTGCTGTAATAATGTATCTTGCTCTGGATTTCTTTGCAGCGGGATTGATAGGTCCAACAAAATCAATAGCCCATTTATCAAAGGGTTGTAAAGTTACCTGCAGAACTAGAGGCATCTCATCCCTCCTAGATGGTTTTCCTATCCTCTGACAAATGTCACAGCTGTGGCAATATTTTCTTGCATCCTTATGAATTGTGGGCCACCACAATCCGGTTGTCAGAATCTTTTCTGATGTAGCTTTTCCTGCGTAATGACCTCCTGCTGTGCTAGAGCGTGCCTCGGCCAAAATTAATGGCTTTTCATGCTCCAGAACACATCTGCGTAGTATTTCATCTGGTCCCATCTTATATAGCTGTCCTGCTATTAAGGTAAAGTTGGCTGCTTTAACCACCAGTTGTTTCTTCTACTGTGTTGTCATTTTGGTTGGTGCAAATCATGTAGACAAATACTGAACAATATCCTGGAAATAATCATCAACCATCTGGATGGAAAACAACTGGGCATCAGGAAGACCTTTGTCTAAGCTAATGGACTCTTCTCCTAACTTGAGCCTCAACAAGTGGTTAGGACCTAGGTTCAGTCTTCCAGGTTTCACTATGATCTCAAATTCATATTCCTGAAATAGAATCAACCATCTGTATATCCTTCCACCTAGCACAGGCTTGTTAACCAAATACTTCAAATCAGAGTGATCAGTGAACATCTTAAAATGAGATCCTAATAGATAATGTCGAAACTTCTGTAATGCATACACCATAGCTAAACCTTCTCGTTCTGTAGTAGTATAATTTATTTTCTGTTGTGGACAGTTTTCTACTTGCAAAAGAAATAGGGTGATCGATATTACCTTCACCTGACTAAGCCAATACTATTCGCAGAGCAATGGAGGATGCGTCGACATGCACATGAAACTCCTTATTCCAATTGGGGAATACTAAAATAGGGGAAGTTACTATCTTTTCCTTCAAAATATCCAAGCTTGCTTGACACTCAGGTGTCCATTCAAACCTAATATCTTTCTTCAACTGCTTTTCCATAGGGGTTGTTATCTGAGCATATCCTTTAATGAATTTCCTGTAATAACCAGTATGACCAAGCGTAGTGTGCAGTTGTTTAATAGACTTCGGAGGTGGCAGGTTCACAATAATGGCTATCTTCATAGGATCCATCATCAATCCTTGCTTACAGACAATGTGACCTAGCAGAATTCCAAAAGGGGCACAGAAGATACACTTTTTCAAGTTCAAGGAAATCTAATGCTGTCTACATTTGTCCAACATAAGTCTTAAACTAGCTATGTGGTCTTTTACTAACCTGAAGATAGTCCAATCATCAAAATAAAATTCTAAGAATTTATGTATGAATTCCTTAAAAGCAAAGATGACTACTCTAGAAAACATGGCAAGTGCATTCTTCAATCCAAAGGGCATAACTGTATACTAGAAGGATCCCATTTATGTAGTGAAGGTTGTCTTATGTCGATCTTCTGGAGAAATTCAAATATGATAGTAACCTGAAAATCCATCAGTAAAAGAGTACACTTCTTGACCTCCCACATTGTCTAAAACTTCATCTGTAAAGGGAGTGGGGAAAGGATCATGCAAACATGCATCATTCAGCTTGCTCAGATCGACATAGATTCTGATTTCTCCCTTAGTCTTCTTTTCTTGCACCACCATAGGACTGACCCACTCGGACTCTTCATCATGCTCAATGATTCCTGCAGCAAGCATCTTATCCAGCTCCATTCGGACTTTTTCCTTATACTTAGGGTTTAGCCTATAAGGGCGCTGTTTCACAGGATTCACATCAAGTTTTGAAGGGATCTTTATCACTCTGATATCCCCAAGGATACCTTTCATCTCTGAGAACTTCGTCGAAAATAGATCCTGATATTCATGGAGAAGTTGGTCCACCTTGATTACCATTTCGTCATCCCAATAATCTTCAATGGTAGCATACTTAGGGTTTTCTTCTGACCCAATGTTTACAGTCCGTGTCTTCAGGGGTTGAGTTACTTCAAGTGCCTCAACTGCTGGTCCATGTACTTTGTAGTGTCCTTATGACTCAGGAATGTTAATGTTGCGCTGATCGTCATCCTCATCAATTGTGAGGTTGTAACATTCTAGTGCATTGGCTTCCTATGCCTTCCAATCGGGTTGGTATTCTGCTATTTCTTGATAATCAAATACTTTAGTATGGATCAACCTAACAACTACATCCAAAGTAGGAGAAACCTCATTAATAGAAAATGTCAGCACAAAACTATCAACAAGACAATCCCAACTTACAGTACCGTGGCGAAGCTCGACCTCCGCATACCAATTCTTTTCTATAGGTTTCAAGGTGTGCACAAACCTATGTACTCATTCTTCATGAGGTACATGCTTCAATGCCTCATAACATTGCTCCAAATGTCCCTGAGGACTAGTCTTACCATTAAACCTGCTTTGCACCTTTTGAGGTTGGTCCCTGAATCTTAGGTAAAGGGACTTCTGGCATGCTTCCCAACTATGAATGTACTTCTTGTGACCATTCCACCATCTGGATACTGTGGCTCTGAATGCTGAATCCAGAGTCTCCATTTTCTGTGAGTCTAGTACCTGCTCTAAGAATTTCACAATAAACTCTTCCAGGTCCATCGAACCATCAAAAACAGGTATGGTTCTTATCTGTGAGCCAAGCCATCTGAGAGACTTGGTAATTCTGGCACATCGATGGCCATGTAGCTCATACAGTCTATTTTTCCAATTCTCTAGGCCATCATCTGAATCTATCATGCAGGAGCTGTCACACTGCCAATCCATGATACCTTCGATAGTAGGATCAACATAATCTTCTTCCTTCACTGTGATATTGTAGATGTGGTCCAAAACATCCTGGTCTTCATCTCTTACTGGCTCTGTGTATCTCTCTCCTTGAGAAGGATCCAATGGGACTATGACTCTTAGTCCTTTCCCTTTGAAAGTCATCTGTCTCTTCTTAAGGTTAATGACTGCATCATTGTCTAATGCCCACTCAATACATAGCAATGCTGGATAGGGGTTGCTGTCATCAATGATCTCAATAACTTTGAAGTCTGCTACAGTACAGACGCCATCAATATCTACTGGGACATTAGGGAGTCATCCTAGGGGCACAATCTTCTGCTGATTAGCTAATCTCAACTATATAGGGGACCAATCAAGGGTAGTTTTTTCCATTTGTTCCCAAGTTTGCTTAGTTAAGACATTTACCTCTGATCCCAGGTCCAAGATAACATCAGTCATATCATACTCTCCTATCTGAGCATTCAATCTCATTTCCCTACCAGTTCTCCTGACTCTATTAACATCTTTTGCCTGACCAAAACTTTGCTGAGGTTCGCAGGAAGCAATAACTTTCTGCAACTCACTTAAAGCATTTCGATTTCTTAAGAGCTTAAGACAACTCTGTAAAAAGGAGGACAGTGTACTTACTTTGTATGTCGAAGCTTCTTGCGTCTGTGACTGCTGTTGCGCAGGTACTACTGATGTGCTAGGAGTAGCAAAATCTCTCTTGGCTTCCATGAATGTCTCTTTTTCTCTTTCGATATCAAATGCTGGGACTTTCGCTGGGGCCTTACAAACCCAAGCCTCGTCAGGATGTTGCTCCTTATTCTGTGCTTCCATCGTAGCGCCACTCCAGGTAACAACATTAATGGCTGGGGCAGGTCTTTGCCCGATGGAAATCATCTGAATATTATGAGTAGGGGCAATGTTTCTTTCCTAAATCTTAGCTATCAACTGTGGGCATTGCTCGATCACATGATCTACTGCTCGGCAATACCGACATGTCGTAGTTGGGTTCCGACAGTCTCTCGCTAGATGCTCGGCCTGGTTATAGTTTTAACACACAACCTGGCCTCTTCCTCTTCCAGCCATACCACCATGACCACGACCTCCAAAATCACCTCTACTTGATGCACCATCGCGGTAACCACAGCCATCATTGCTCTGTCCCTCATTTTGTACCCGATAAAGCATCATAAGTTCGTTCTCTCATGATTTCAAAGCTACGACACTCATCTTCGTTGTGTCCCACTGATTTACAGAACTTACAATAAGGGTTCTTAGGGACTTGCACATACCTCTACAAAAGATAGCAGTCTTCAGGTCGATGCTGGCCAGTTTTCCGACAGATCTCACAATATAGAACCGTAGGGATGAATGGGTTTGGCACACCAGTATTTAGGTAATTTCTTACCACATGACACTGTTCCTTGTTGTGACCTTCTGTCTGACATTGTGTACAGCAAACCTCTTCGCGACCAATTTTTCCTTTCTTCATATTGCGAAGCTCCAGAGCCATCGCTGCCAACTACACTTGGATTTGAGCAATACCAGAATTGTCTTTGACAGGAGCGGTTTCAAGCTTCATCGTGATTTTTAGAGCCTCCTACTGGTCAGCAACCTTTTGTTGCATGAGTGGAGTTCTGATATGCGGTAGCAACGCTGCACTGAACCATTATTTGTGCTGTGCAGGTCTAATGGGGAAACTGACTTGGTCTAGCAGAACTTTGAATCTTTGATCAAAGTTCCACACTGATTCACCACGCCTCTACTGAATCTCTTTCAATTCAATGATACACTGCGACTCTGATTTCGGCTTCTTAAATTCCTTTATCATTGCTACTTTTATATCAGCCAAGGCATGGTTGTGAGTGCTGGAAAACTTCATGAACTAGGTCAGAGCGCGATCTCTGAAAGAAGTAACCAGCTGCGCTCTTTTTGTGTCTTGATCCATAATGGTCTTAGCAGTCCACACTGCTTCACATAAAAACCTGACCTGTTCTGGATCCTCTGATCCAGCTTCTTTGAAAACAGGGAGCTTAATGTCATCATTCTTATGGGCCATCGCGGATCTAGGGGGGGAGGGTGGGGGACTGGAAGTAGGCGGGGGGGAACTTACTGGGGTAGACTGACCTGCGACAGGAATACTCAGGCTAGGGTGACTTTCAGACTACGACGGGTTCTCAGGGATAATAGGTCTTCGCTGCGGGGTTACCGGAGGGTTTCCAACAGAAGGGGTCTCTTCGGGTTTTGAATCTACGGGATTTACAGGGGAATACTCGGTATGCTGACCCTGGGAATATGATCCAAAATATCTCTTGTACCTTTTGCCACTTCGCAGCAAACCACTTTGTTCGTCAAACTATTTTCACTTGCAAACATAGGTTAGTAATACTAAATCTAACAGTCTGATTCAATTAGCAATATACCTTTTAGCTAATAGCATTTTAATTCTCAAACTAAATGAATTCAAAAAATTACCCCTTGGTCCTTTGAAAAACTGTCACTCGGCTTCACTAAAGGGAGTACTCATGTCAATGGTGAACTCCGTCACAAATGCTTCAAGGGTTCGCGTTGTCCAGAAATCAACAGCGTGGGATATCTCGTTCTTCACCCTTTTCAGTATATTAATTCTTGCAGGGGTCCAATTAGGAAGCTGATGTTCTTGGAAGTTCGTCCTTCTCTCTGTTAACCTGGATAACCACTGATGCAACTCTATGTGGATACTACCAAAGAAAATTTCATAAATATCACAAAAAAACATACCTTTGTAAAAAGCCTTTTGCACTACGACGCGGATCTTTGCTCTCTTGGTCAGCAAATTTTAGATAAGTCTGATCAAGCCAATCACCAATTTCCTTCATAGAGGGTCTCCAGAACATAGCCCTTGAGGTACGACGTAAACCCCTCTTGAGCAGATACTGATTTCAACTGGAAACGGAACCAATTTGTTAGGCTATCGAGCAGACACGGGATTTATACCATTAACTTCGCACCAACAAAATACCCACAGTGTTGGCCCTTTCGGCAACAACCTGCGAACAGGTTGTAGTCTCACCCGAAACAGCTATGGGGTGCCGCAGAATCAGGTTTCTGCAAGAAGAAGAGGGATATTACTGTACCTTTAGCCTTTAATAACCTATAAGCATACAATGCAGAGCTTTAATAGTTACTTATTTAGCTTCGCAGTTAGATAAACAAACAGTGACTTGCTTAACCCTTTACTAGGAATTCCAGCGAAGTTAATATTTAGCAGTGATCTTACTTATCAGATATATATTTATCAATGCATAAAGAACATAATAACAACACAACAAAAACCACAACACACGATATAATGTGGTTCACCCCCAGTGTAGGGGCTACGTCCATAGAACTGTGTTTTATTCAACTCTCTACAAAAACCACAGTTCTGATCTGCGCACTCAGTTGTAGATCCCTTCAAGTCCTCAAAGCCGTGCACACAGCTGCAGGCCTCTGCACACACAGTTGTAGATTTCCTTTATCACCCAAAACCCTCTGCGCACACAGCCGCAGAGGTCGTCCACGCACACAGCTGGGACTTAACCTTCTCTTACAAAATAACCTTAGCCTCGCATCAATTCATCTTACATAAAAAAATCCTAAACTGGCTTCTTTACAAGAGTGCTTATTTATAGTGCACTTATTACAAAACCATGGGCTTAAACCATGGGCACCCCAAACCCTAAACCTTGGACTTAAACTATGGGTTTATTACAAAAGAAGGTTTTTACTCAACCCCGACACCCCTAAGACTATTTTGAGTTGTAACTCCGCTTACAAACTCCCATAACTCCACGGAGTTACCCACCTTAAGGACCATTAGGGTGCGCTCCCCAACATCTAGATTTTACTCAAAATGAAGGTGAATGAATACCTAGAAAATCCGATGAACTAACAGCAATGGAAACAAAATTCAACGCATACAACAAAAGTTAGGAGATAGAAGTGGTGATATGGTGATGGTTATAACTTAGAACCAACTATATTTAAAACCACATGTATTTCCTGTGACTTACCTTAAAAATCTGGCCAGTCTTTCCTGCACCCTCCTTGTGCCATAAAGTTTTTCCAATCTGGTATGTACCCTCTCTTTTCCTTGGCACATTTTGCGTCAAATGAACCATCCTTTTCAATGCAATCCATTCTTATCCCAATTAATATTAAAATCCCGAAAGGAGGCTTTGCACCTGCACCAAGACTGCTTTTACATTCCATAGTTAACAGAATCAGATTGTGTTATCTATCCCTAATCCATTAACCAATATTAAAATCCCTTCCCAAAACCTATTTATTATCCAGGAGAAAAGAGGTGAGAACATCCCATAGAGTGCACCTGTCAGAACTAGAATTATGTGCATAAATAGAACAACAACAAACTAGTTTGTCTCTCAACAGTAGTGTTACCCGTACACATCTATTATTAAGGTCTGACCCATGATCCAGTGAAAATATATGAAGAGAGTGAGAGATAGTCAGAACTACACCTCTTCCCCCTTCCTCATGATCTGTAGCCCAAAATGGACTATTCTAGCAGTAATTCTTATGACATCTTCAAGTTTAATTCAAAGCCAGTAGACTTAACCTCTTGAAGGAACACCATATCCGATTTGCATTAAAAAAACCTCACAAGCTGCTTATGACTAGGGATTTTATTATTTCTTTTATATTGATGGTCTGTAAGTTTTGTTGTTATATTATTAATCCTTTTGTACCTTGAATTCCAGGAGTAACCATGGCTTTGTCTTTGTATTTTGAGGGTAATGCTAATAAGTCCCACGAAGCTTCTAATGAGTGAAAATATATATATAAGGAAAGCTTCTTATATTCCTTCCTAAGACAAAAAGATTATTATTTTAATTTGAGTTAGAGTCATGGAAAAAATTCTGTTTTTTAGATTAATATATGGGATATTGACACATTTAACTTTTTTCATATGCTTTCAGAAAGATTTGAGGCAAACTGCTTGGAAATAAACTTACATCTAAGTCAATGTTGTATCCAAGTATACATGGATCTGTAATGTTGACAAGTTCCTGCAAATGTTCATCAAATCATTTGGATAATTTCTTTCCACATGATATTTTTTGTTCCTCTTCAGCTCTTGATTTTTTGGTTCAGATTCTCCCATTATCAAATCATAAGAGTTTGTGGTTGGACTTGGTATTGCTTAAAGCACTCTCAGAAACTTAGGGCGGCAATCTGGGGAGGAACTTTAGTTTCTTAGGGTGAAAATCTGGGGAGCCCCTTGAGTTGCTTAGGGCGCCAATCTGGGGATCAACTTGATTTGCTTAGGGCAGTGGAGTTGACCAGCTAGGGAGGTGGAAAGGGGAAGCCTTTTATTACCCAAAATGCCAACCTTTAGGGGCCAACCCTTGGATGCCACATGGACCATCCCTTACGGTGGCCTTTGGGGGCTTCTTAGGGAAGCCACCTATGCTATTTAAACAATCCCTCTCACCCCCCATTTGTTCATTTTTTTTATTTTCATTGAGTTTTGAGAGCTAAGGAAAGAAATATTTATGCCATATCTTGCTAATGTTCTGTACCTGAGTTTAACCTGAGTTTACTACTTCAGTGAATATTGAAGAAGGTTGTCCTAAATTCTAAGTTTGCTGGTCATACAGTTAGGCATTTGTTTTCTTGGAAAAACTCATTGAAGAGAAAATTTCATGGTGATTTTGTAATATGGGCTTGATATACTATTTAGATGAGATTGTTTGCTGGATTTTTCACCCTTATATGGGATTTCACCCTTATAAAAGAAATTTCTCTTCCCCAAGTAGGCAGTGC
>LPNX010737083.1:14372-26797 GCA_001517045.1 Pseudotsuga menziesii
GAACATGATGAATTCTAAAAAAATAGTGACTTCAAGGATAAGCTTGGAAAGCCAAGTAATTATTCATCTACTCCCTTAGGGGTTTCACACATAAGATTAAAAACTTTCATAAAATTCGTCATTGTGCACAGATTTTTCCATTTTTGTGTTACTCAAGGATATCAATGCATGTGAACAAAATAATTATCTAGACCGAAAGCGGTAATCAAAAATCCATTGCAGGAAGCACATAGTAGAATTCAAAACACACACATATAGTAAGAAAGCAATTTCCAGCTAAACTAAATTGAAACATATGCACAATGAAAAGAATAACAAAAAGATAGAAATCTATATTCTTTTAATACACACACACACACACACACACACACACACACAAAGAGAGAGAGAGAGAGAGAGAGAGAGAGAGAGAGAGAGAGAGAGAGAGAGAGAGAATCACAGTTCAAAAAATCATGTTCCTGCATTTGGTCACAAGAAAGTTGAAAAAAAGTTGAAAATAACTAAAATGCAAAGCAGGTCAATGAAGAAGAATCTCACCTGAGATCTTCTACAAATGAGAGAATAGAAGAAAATAGAGACAACTTAGCAACAATATCTTAGAAGCTAAGCAAACGCAACAAAATTTAAAGACAAGGGTGTCATTAGTATCACACAGTAAAAGGCCACTGCACAAATGGGAGACTTGAAGTTACATGATTACAAAGTTAACACGAATTTATGGAAAAGACCTAAAATGCATTGAAATGAAGAGAAAATTGAAATAAAATAATGCAGATTAATAAAGAAACAATTGCCAAAATAAAGAAACTAAATCCATATAATAAAAGTTTACAAACAGAAGTAAGAAATAAAAATCGGTAAGATAGAAAGAAAAGTTCATATGGCCTCCCACACAAGATACGAGAACATCTGAAGAAAACATAACTTGTGAAAAGAGTCGAGTAGGTGAAAAGAGTAGTGTCCTCTTCACTTCCACCATATTTTCATTGAGCTCATGGAAATTCTTCATTACTACCTTATCCACTACCTCATAATCAAACGTGATGAATCCAAAAACCATAGGCCTTTGTGAAATGTGATCATACGTCACCACAACATATGTAACATTTACAAACTACTTGAAATATCTCTTGAACTCATCTTCTATTACAGTGGGAGCTAAACCCCCCACAAAAAATATTCTTGGTCCTAGGCCTAGATCCTACATTACTGCTGCTTTTTTGTGCACTCATTTGTTGCTCTTCCCTTGGCATTGACATTTTTAGTTCAACTTAAATCAAAGCATACTAATCAAAACTTGACAAAACAAAGCTTAAAAACCTAAACCTTAAATCCCAAACCCTAGAAAATCAAAAATAAATTTCATGTGGGTATCAACAAATCAAATAGGACTTCATGTGGGCATCAACGAACTAAGCATGAGTCCCTGTGGGTGTTAATAAATTAAGCATGAGTCCATGTGGGAATCCACAAATCAAAGAGCAGTCCATATGGGTATAACAAATTAAATAGAAATTCATGTGGGCTTAACAAAACCATACATGTCTACCATCTATTGTGTGTTTGTCCAACAAAACGCGATCTATAGCAGTCGATTCTGAAAATCCTATGAACCCAAAGCCTTTGGATCGTCCTGTTAACCAGTCTCTCATGATAACAGTCTCGACCACCTCTCCATAGGCTTTGAAATACTATTTTAGAGTCTCTTCCGTCATCTCCCATGATATACCTCCAATGAATACCTTTCTCTACTTAAGAATTTTCATCAAAGGATCCATAAACTATAAGATTATACTGCGGATTGAAATTAACAAAGAACACATACGTAGTGTGGTGGATTGAAATTAACACAGAACACATACTTGGTGTGTGTTACCACCTAAGTTGTACTTAGTGGTTTTTTATCAAGTGAGCCTCGTGAACCGAATAGGGTTGACTTGTTCAGACTTCAAAAAGACCTTTGGAAGTACTTCTGGGAAGTGCTTGTTGTATCATATCACATGTTCATACCCCATGGGGGAATTGTAATAAATTTTCTAGCATCATAGTGTCTGTAAAAGACTCGGTCTCTTAGACTTCATTTGTCAATCCGATCATCCGAGGGTGTTTTTTCCCTTGGTTATTATTGGTTGTTGAACAAACGACTGATAATTTCTGAGTTTTTCACTCCATACCTCCAAACTTGAGGTGGTCGACTTGGCATTAGGCCTATTGAGGTTATTAGAGTCTATGTGTCAATGTATAAACATGCTAGACATCGTTTTTGAGTCATATGCACTTGTCTAAGTCCCCCTAGGTGTTTTTCAATTTTTCAATTTTTTATTTTTTTCAGTGTTTTTTTTATTAAATTAAATTTTTCCAAAACTTAGGCTATTTTTTAATAGTTTAATTGGAAAAATTGATTTTGTAATAAAAGTGGGCCAAATAATTGGTTTCAGTCATGTAGGTGCTCATTTTCAAGCTAAGAGAACCATGTAAACCCATGGACCCACTTTTTCCTAAGTTTTGAGTGATCTTCCATCACTCAGGTCAGAAAGCCCCAAAAATCAATTATTGATTATTTTAATTAATAAATTGATGAATAATGGAGCAAATCCAAAATCAATAAATTAGTGGATTCTCAACCGATTTGACTGAAATCATTCAGATCTGGAGTAGATTGACTGGATCTGACAAATCCTTGACTAAAGGAGGGGATCAAATCAGATCCAGAGCTGATCTATAGTGGGCTTCATGGGGAATTGCGCCCTCTCTCTCTCCTCCACATGTGTGGACTCTCCTAGATGCTCTGCGGGCCGATGTGGTGGTGTATGGGTTAATGTGTCAGCTCAATCAAGCCCCCAATTGACAAGTAGGCTCAGTACAGCTTCAGTTCTGCATTGATGAACTCTCCATCAGTTGATTTCACTTGATTCCATGAGGAATTTTGCCCCCCCTAGGCTAGATGGCCTGCAAATTGTATATATCTAGGCACATCCTCCTCTTCCAAGCTAGTTAGAACTGGGATTGAGGTGTTGCTGCTATTGTAACTCTGTAATTCTTCATTTGAAATAAAGAAAATCTTTGGAGGCAATACGGTGTGGTGCCATTACATGTGTGGATGACTATTTCCATTGTTTTACTGAGGTAACCTGTATCTGTGGTCATTTTTTGCTAATTTCTTGTAGATCTGTGGTTAAGATTGGTAATTAGCTTATTACAGTCTTGATAGGAAAGGTGTTGTTCAATAATTTTATTGACTATCACTCTCCTTGGATGCATGTTTAGAGATCTAGATTTAGCATGTCCTATAAGCTTATATGGATGTTATCTTGAATCTCTTTGTATGGACTAATCGGATCTCACAAGTTTCTTTGCAAGTTCTTTGATTTCAACTGAGTTGCAGGTTCATACTTTGGAGAGGATGCTGATCTATTTTGCTTCTTCATTCTCCTCAAAAAATTTCAAAGGCATAGTCCCTCGACATTCCACCTGAAATCTCTACTGCGGATCTTCAAGGAAACCATAACTTTTCTCCTCTTCTTCCTCCCTCAAAATCAACACTTTACCCGGTTACTTGGTTCAGTTCATAGCTGTGATTTCATTTGAATCTGTTTCATCAATGTAAAATATACATAGATATAATATTTCATACCGCATATCCTACATCTTGCACTTCAAAAGGTTTCATAAGCATCCTAGATCTAGCTGTAGGGAAATCTTCTTTTTTGCATGAATTTTAAAGAAAACTTGTATATCACATGCATTAGATTTATTTTCTCTGTTATAAAATTTAATATTCTGCAATATCAGTGCAATTTCATTGGCTGCACAAACAACAATCCAAGATCCCAAGGAAAGATTGCTTTCCTTGGTTCCTTTTCATTTGTTTTAGCTAGTCTTAACTTCATTTTTTCTGAGATAAGGTAGGCTGATCCAAAGGTACTCTTAAAGTGATTTTGGGCATTTTTTATTCTAAAATTATCGCTGTATTTTAGCAGGTCTGACATAAAATAAAGGAAGCTTCTGTCCGAAGTGGCTTTTGGAGCGTCCAAATTCCCCCAGGGGTCTCCCTTTTCACCAAAAAACTCAAAATTTTTCCAAAGTTGTAAAATATTGGTTTCAGCCTGTATAAGGACCAAGAATTATCTGATATATAAGTCCTCTGATACTGTAACCATTAATAAATAAAATCATTTTTGGAATAGGCTCTTTCGAGCCCATTCCCCATCCCCCATGGGGGGATTTGCGTCGGTGCCCTTTTTGTCGCTTTTTGCTTATTTCTCGTTTACTAGCATTGATCTAATTTGCAGGGTAGTATACTTGATTTTTATATTAATTCCATATTCCATATTGTACATTTCAAAGTAATCATAATACTTACCCCACGATTTCCCGATTGACCCGAAAGGGGAAAGAGATTCGTGGTAGGATTAATTAAGAAACTAGAATTGTGTATTTGTTTGATTTTTTCTATTATTTTTTTATCAGAAACTATAAAATTAACCCCTCCTTAATTCCCCGATTGAGATCCACTTGGATTGAAAGAGTTTCTTGGAGGGTTTTCTTTTAAACAAGAACACCCAGTTTAAAACTTATTAAAATTTACAAGACTCCCGTGTGTATGCTCTGCACTTGGCTGTGGTTCGTTCGATCAGTCAAACTGTATCAAAAGCACTTGGGTGACTATTATAATTAGGACTCACACTCCCCAACTGACAAACCATCAAGTGAAAATCCAACACCTAGATCAAACCTTTACGGTGGCAAAATACCCAAAGGAAGCGGGAACTTACTAAAAAGTGACCTCGGGGCGTCAATCTCTGTCACACCCTAATGGGTGCATTACGAACAATAGCCCCAGAGACTCCATTTCAGCCCACATATTCCTTGCAGGTAGCCGTAAATCTTTAGTTTTGGACATACTCCAAGTACTCTCAGGTATATCTGGAGTCCCCCTTTGCCTAATTTAATCAACTCATGCTTCACATTTAACTTAAAACATACCAAGATGCAATAAAAAAACATTCACTCCAAGCACATGCAAGCACATTGATCTTATTGATTTGACTCCATTTTAAGGCACTGGTCATTTTTGCTTCATATATACATTGTGTATCAGCTTTGTGCTTTCGTGTGTTTATTTTTGTATCTCGTCATCTTTAATTGTCTATAGTTAAAATATTCAAACTCCTAAGTAACTGATTCAGTTTAACATCATCACACTAAGAAATCATCCTTAGTAACTTAATAGGGTCTACCCCCCTTGGCTCCGTTAGGAGTTGAGCCTAAACGGAGGAGTCAAGAACAAGGTGACAGCCTTGACTCGAGACTTGCCCCCAAGGACACACTGAGTGGCTTGAAGATTTTTGCCACATGACCCAGGTGTGTGAAAGGCAGCAACACTTTTTGGTGCCATTGCCGGGGATAAATCTTTTTATTCCCAAGTATGACTTAGCTTAACTTTTTTCTAAAACAACTAAAAAGATAAAAAAACTTTTGATTGATCTAGTCTTTAAAAAACATAAAAATTAAAACTCGATCCATTTGGCGACTCCACTGTTTAACATCCCTTCAAGAATTTCTACCCGAAGAAACCACCGACAATTATTCAATCCTCTCCCTGATCCCGAAAGGTTTATTAGGGAAATATTGAATAGGCAGACTTCTCGTAGAAACCTTGAAGATTTAGGATACCAATCCCTCTCAGATATCCATCACATATTTGTAGAGAGTCATACTTTCCAATCTCAAGAAATGATGGATTTTTACAAACCCCTTGACTTTTCTCAGATAGCAGGTGCTCCTCACAACATTCCGAATGATGCTATCAAGAAGCTCCCCAGGTTCGAGGGAAATAATGCTACCACTACCAAGACTCATCTCCGAAAGTTTGAAAGGCACCTAGTCAGTTACTGCGATAATGTTGCCTCTAACCATGAAGATATCAAAATGAAGCTCTTTGCTTTATCCTTAGAGGATGATGCTGCAGAGTGGTATGCCAACCTTGGTGATGATTTGTATAAAACCCTTAATGAATTCCTAGAAGGTTTTAAGAAGAAATGGGGGGAAAGGAAAGAACCAAGACATTTGCTTGCTGCCCTTAATAATATAAAGAAGATGGAGAATGAAACCATGGATGAATTTAATACTAAGTTCAGGCTTGTGGTTGCGGACCTCCCTAGAGACATCAAGCCAAGGGATGCCTCCATCTTGATATCCTACATCGAAGCTTTCACTGGTGATTTGAGATACCAATTAAGGGATAAAGATCTGGTCGATCTAAAAACTGCTCAAGATCTGGCCGAGAAAATAGAAAGGAATATGCAATCTTCGGGAAAATCCAACATTCCAGGCTACACTAGGGGAAACACTTCGTACAACAAAGAGAAGGGAAAGGCCATTGAATTAGAGGAAAAGGAAACCTCTAAAGACCCCATGGAAAAGGTAACTAGCCTATTGGAAAAATTCATGACAAACCAATCTGAGCAATTGAATAAAATTCAGAACAGAATAGTTACATTGGAGAGAAATAATGGACTTAGGAATTTTCAACCAAAACATAATAAAGTATATCAAAGGAAGTTTCCTCAGCAAGAGCCTAGGATTCCAAACCAGCTAGACTCAACTAACCTGGTAGATGAAGTAATTCCATGGTGTAGACCTTGTGAGCAATTCCACCCAGAAAGTACTTGCTACATAGCAAACCAGGTTATAGAACATGGGATGGCGGAGGTCAGTAATCAGGAAACAACGTCAAGCGAGTTTGATCATCTGTACATGGTAGGCCGAACCTATCCTCTATCAAACTAGCATTGGCAGTAGGCCATGGATTATGGTTTCGAGAAGGATCTCATGTCTAACTTTTATGGTACAATGCCTCCTCTGGAAGAAATTAAGGAAATGAAGGAGGCTAGGTTCAAGGGAGCTGTGTATCAAAGAAGAGAAAAGAAATCACCGTCTAAACACTACAAGCCAAAGGTAACCACTCATCCCCTCCTAGATCCTCCTATTGTCCCTGAGTCAAATATTGATATGGGAGAATGGATAAGTAGTGCTAAGATTCATGTTTATGCAACTGATGTCCTTAAAAATCCCGATCAAAAAGAAATGTTGTTGAAATCCTTAGAGGATAGTCAAAGTAAAGCTCATAATATTATCAAAGAGGATCCTCTTCCTAATAATAATGCTATATTTGAAGCTAAACATATTGAACCCATATATATGCCCATAGTCCTCAACAGTGTTGATCCGAGAAGAGAATATCACCCACCTTTTTATGTCTCCCTCTTAGTTGACAAAATTCTCCTTCATAACTGTATGTTATATTGAGGTGCTTCATCAAATGTCATGACAAGAAAAGTAATGGAGCAATTAAATCTAAGGGTCATCCGACCCTACCACAATGTTTGTGCCATGGATGCAAGAGAAGCTGAAGTGGTGGGGATAATCTTAAATTTACAAGTTAAGTTGGCTAAGTATCCTGATATCGACATGTCGATGGATGTGGTGGTGATAGATGTTCCAGATAATTAGGGTATGTTGTTATCCAGAAAATGGGCCACAACTCTTGGTGGGCACATTCAAATGGATTGGAAATATGCTACTATACCTGCATCAGAGAACACTAGGATGATTCTCTATAGAGAAAAGCTGAGGAAACGGCATGTAGAAAACCCTGAGAAGCCCGGAAATGAATTTGTTCATTTCACTGATAATTTTGGAAACTATGCTATTTTGTCAAATTTCATGGCACCCATTAAGGAAAACATTAAAAATGAAAAGATCAATGAAGTTTGGCAAATGTTCTTTGATGGGGATTATTCCAAAACCTGAAAGGGTGCGGGCATCATGATCATCTCTTCTTCAAATAAAGTCTACAACTTTGCTTTTAGGTTAGAGTTTGAAGCATCAAACAATGTAGCCGAGTATGACGCATTGCTCCTAGGGTTAGAAACCGCTAAAGATATGGGGATAAATATGTTGAACATAAAAGGTGATTCAGATTTAGTTGTCCTCCAGATTAAGAATTAGTATCAATGCAAAAATGACAGACTAAGAAAGTATAGGAATGCCACATGGGACACTATGGAATGGTTTGATGCACTTAACATTCAAAAGGTCCATAGGGAAATGAATGGGTTAGCAGATAAATTAGTAGTAGCAGCATCCACCCTCCAGCCATCAGATGAAATGATTAATGGGAATGGAAAGATGGAAATAAATTTCAGACCTTCAATTCCAGATAATATAGACCACTGGAAAGTGTTCAAAGATGATGAGCAACTCTTGAGATTCATCCACAATCTACAAGAGTTTGAGGGTTGAAAGATCAGTTATCAGCAGTAAGGTAAAGAGTATCAGGAGTGTGAGGATAATGAAAGGAATCACATCCTGAGTAGCCTTATAGCTTTCGAGAATCTTTTTGATCATCAGGATCATCATAAAAAACAAAAAGAAGAAATAAAAACTAGGAATTATATGGAAATAAACATAGGAACTGACAAGGATCCCAAGTTAATAAAAATTGGAAAAGGTACTTCAGAAAAGGAAAGGAACAACTTGATCAACCTAATCAAAGAGTATAGAGATGTGTTGGCCTTCAGTTATGATGAGCTTAAAGCCTATAGGGAGGATGTGTTTCAACACACTATTCCCCTCATAGAAGAAGCTAAGGAGGCCAAACCTTTCCGACAAAAACTTAGGCGAATAAATCCTAAGTTGGCCCCCATTGTGCAGAAGGAACTTCAGAAGATGCTAGTAGCAAGGATCATCGCACCTTCAAGGCATTCATCTTGGTGATCCAACTTAGTTGTTGTTAGAAAGAAGAATGGGTCAATTAGAATATGTATAGATTTTAGAAATCTGAATACATCATGCCTCAAAGATAATTACCCATTACCCGACATGGAAATTTTGCTTCAAAGAGTAACAGGATCAGGAATGATGTCCATGTTGGATGGCTTTTCCGATTATAACCAGGTGTTGGTAAATAAATAAGATCAACATAAGACTACATTCACCACACCTTGGGGTACCTATAAATTTCTAAGAATGCCTTTTGGCTTATTGAATGCTGGTGCCACCTTCCAAAGAGCCATGGATTTTTCCTTCAAAGAAATTATAGGCAAAATAATTGAAATATATCAGGATGACTTAACTGTTTTTTCAAAAGAAAGATCTGACCACATAAGTCATCTTAGGCAGGTTTTTATAAGATTGTTACGGAGAGAAATTCCTATGGCTTGGGGTACCACAACAGACAGCTAGACTCCAGAAATCAATCTTTCCCAATATGCAATAGAAATAAAAACATCTAACACTAAAGGATCGAACCTCGTACCTTATTCCGGACGGTTGAAGTAGATCCCCATTGAGCTTTCCAATCTTCAGCTTGAATTGTTATAACACGTCCTCAACAACAAGTAAACAATACAAGCATACTGTATTTCATGGTGTTAGATCTATTCTAGCATATATAATCAATAATGTATAAGCATTTGACATATTCCAATGGATGCAATCATTCATTCAAATACACATTACTGGACAGGAAAAGATATTTCTATTAATATGAATCAGAGATTACAAGTGACAACCTCTGACGGCACGTCTACGAACTGGAGAAACTGAATCCCCCACTTGGGCCTCCACCACCTCAATCCTCCATCACTCCGATAGCAAGCTCACTAATAAAGGAAAGCTTGGGAAGAACACAACAATGCTCCAAAGGGACAAAGGGATGTAGACTCAAGTATAGTTCTGGCAACAATGGACTATAGTTTCGATACTCTCACTTCTCTCTTATGCTTTCAATGTCTCAATGGTTCCTTATATAGCTTTTCAAAGTGATACTGAAAGGTCGAATCCATGTGATCTCAAGGCATATGGAAGGCCAGAAGTCATATGAGTCGGATCCAAGTCAAGGAATGGTCCAACAGTTTTGGATTATGCACACATCCCGATGTACGCGACTATCAAGGGAATATCCACCTATGTACGCGGTTATCGGGGAAAAGTCCGTGTATATCAGTTTTCTAATGTTTTTATGGATGGTCAATGATACATCAAAAGACAACAAATGGTCCATAGGGAATAATGATTCTGCAGCGGGATAGGGGAAGGCCATACAATGTGTGATTCACCTAGTGTGGTGAAATCCGCTATAACAGATGCCCCCTAATGTATGAGATCAGAGGGGTTATACGATGGCCAAAATACATTATAAGTCCATCCCAGAAGTGAAGTGATGAAGGTACCCAAATGGAATACCAACCACCCAATCAGCATAATACCATAATACAACTCTGCATATAACTGCACATACATATAGCAGTCTCAGATACATAAGAGTACAATGGCCATGAATAGGCATGAAACATGATAGAACATATGTGGTCATCGCCACGTACAATATACATAGATCAGAATCTCCATGATGAAGATATACAAAGTACAATGATCTCCACATAGGCTGAAGATATATAACAGATCAAGATCTCCATAGTGGCTGGAAATGTCTGACATATACTGGAACAAGTCACGAGAGCTGAAATCTCATGAACACTGGCACAATCAAGGAGGTAGCATATAGTGGATGCCACCAATCTGGAAGGTCTTCTATACAAACCGCTATGAGTACATGTCCTACTATGTGAATAGAGGTGTCGAGGTCGAACATAGTAGTCCATCGTCTGATTATCGGTCATTGATGTATACCGTTAACAGACGCGAGATCACCCACCAATAATGAAAATGGGAATCAAGGTACTAGAGTGCAAACTAACAAGTGTGAATAAATGTGTTGAGGTCGAACGCTTGAGAGAATCCATCGATCAGGGGACATTGATGTATTCCCAAAACTGTCGATGGCGAGAGAACCTACCACTGATGACTGCAATTCTCAAGGCACTCAAAATGACTCTAGACTCCAATCCTAGAATAAATGATCTAAAGTCGATGGGATGAAATCCGCTGGAAGGAGGGCATTAAGGCATCCCCCATCATCCAACATTAGGTACTCAGCAAGGCTATATAATATGGAAGAACTCGATCATAAGGTGCACGAACCAGTAACTGTACCGGGAATGGCCGACATGCAAAGTCAAGATAACTGAGGAATGGCCGACTCAAGTTTCAACGTCCTTCGAACAAGAGCATAACGGCGTATGGTGACTGAATGAAGGAAGCATAGACTCGATATACAAACTGGGACATCTCTATGACACAGGAGGCATCAATAGAGGCTCCATAGGGACTGAAAGCTTAACCAGTCGGTGGAGATAAAACTCAGATAATGAGTACAGCTCCTAAGTAAAACTATAACCCAACCAATGGATGTGATATACAGTGCTCTATTCGAAGGCGACACGACTCGACAGCTGCCAAAGATAATATCTTTTCTTGTCCAGCTTTTTGGTTTTTTGATTTTTTTTTGGTCTTTTTCAATTATTTGAAAAGCTTGAAAAAAGAATAAACTAGCTTTATAGTTACAAACTAGGAGGAGACGAGTGTCATAAAGGCAAACAAACTAGTTCCAAGTAGTGGAACATACCTATGCTCAATGCAAGGATACATGTGTAGGATATCGAGACTCGGGGGAAAATCCCCTCCCAGTAAAAAAAAGGAATCAAGCTGCGAAAGATATAAATAAAGGCTCTGCATGGCTATACATGAGACAAGCTCGGGCTATATGGCTGAAACGCAATGTCAGGGGAGCCGGCATAAAGCTCAATAAGAAAGGCAAAGCTCATGATAATGCATTCACAACTCGATATAAGGGGAGTCTGGGGGGAAACTGGCCAGCATAAGATAAAGAGGAGTATGAGGCTCTTGCTAAATGTCATGGCAATACTATACAATGGACTCCCACACCCTAAAGGGGGAAACATCGGTATGGGCACCAAATGCAAATATGGCGCTAACTAGGGTACCCATGTAAGGTGAGTCTCTACCACTCACATCATGCCACTTCTATAGTGGCAAGAAGGTTCTGTGACATAATAGAGTGGGTTCATACCTAAGGATATAGTGACATGGTCATAAGGTCATGCAAAAATGCAAATGGTGGTGAACCTAACCTATATGCCAGTATAGACCTTATACTTGAGATCAGTACGAACGGGTCAATCCAAAGGCTGAAACATCGCTGAAAATGGTCCTCTACATCACAAATCAGGTCAGAAATGGTCCAAAAAGGTTAGAAACGGTCAAAACTATAGGAAAGGGGGAAAAAAATTTCAAATATTTGCAAATTTTTTTATAAATAGTAAAAAATAGAAATCATTTGAAACTTTTACCCATTCGAGCTCTGATATTCAACTTCAAATTCCAGGAGATACAGCCGACGGAATTCACAACCGATTCTTCTAGGTACTTACTCATGTTCTCAGCTTGCATTTCAATACAAATTTTATAATTTTTCATGGTCAAATGAATTTTTAAAG
>LPNX010737128.1:0-10841 GCA_001517045.1 Pseudotsuga menziesii
TGAATATATGTATATAACTACTTAGCTCAGGTATGTGTAAACCTCGTAGAGCACGATGGCCAGAATTACTATGATGAATATTAATAAAATCTCTGACCGGATTTTGAGCCACCTTTTAGGGAGGTGTTATTTTCCTCTGCTGGCCTTAACTGTTGGAAAAAATAAAGGCTTAGATTAAGGAAATCTTTATGATTTCTCTTACCCTTGAGAAGCATGGACCAGGAGGCGTTAAAACTCCTTGGATCACGGTATTTCGTGATAGAAGGGATGTTTTCAATGCTTTATTATTATCGTTAAAAAATATCTCCCCTGCGTAGGCATTAAGGGGAGAGCCATGTTTTGTTATAAAAACCCTAGAAGGGGGGTGCATTGAAGGGGGGAGCACACTTGAAAGAGAGGGATAGTTGTAAGAATTATTACTTGAGGCTTCCGGATTGGCTTGGCGTGGGGACTGGAAAGGGTGCGCCAACGTTGAAGGAAAGATACAGCTCTGGGAACTCTGACTAGAGGCAGGATACACAGTATCCTCAAGCTCATGGTAAACTTCTGAACAAAAATCTAGCCGCGTTTTGTTTTCACTAATATCTGAATACATTTATATATTACTTGCCTGTGATCTATTGACTGTGACAGGCATAGCGCTGGGGGTCTGAATACATATATATATTTTGTTTATTATGCGTTGATCCCCTCTGTCCACAATGGGCACGGTTATGACCTGGTTATTTTACTTCCTCAGCAGCGTTGCTGTCATTTACAACAGGACTAATCGTTCAACCTCCATATTCAGTTTTTATGTGGAGGATTTAACTGTGCTATACCTAGAATCGGCGAGTGGCCTGAGACTAATGAAAAACTTGACTTGGCTTGCATCTTTTATTTTTATCAGTCTTGACCCATTTTTGTTTACTTTTAAGAAAAACAGAACTGGAACGCACGGCAAATGTTAACCCTCTAGCTGCGAAGAGTAAGATTTAAGTTTTATTTCCTTTTGTTCTTATGGGATTCTTGCATGCAAAGGACAAGAGACCGTAACCCTCTGCTTGCCTGCTAAGTATAAATCCTTTGGACATGAATGCGACTGGGCCATAGTGGGAGGTTATCTCTTCATAAGTGCATACTTCCCTTTTATATATGCCATTTCGGTATGCTTGGAAGATGCTTATATAATTTTATGAATCCAGATTATAAGGTTCAGCGCTGTCATATAATTTATGAACCCAGCGCATCAAACAGAAGTTTCAGTCCTGTCCTTACCGTAAATGTTTCACCCCTTTTTTTATATACACCCTTTTGGTATGCTTTGAAGATATAGAAATATATTTTTATGTAATTTGGGTAGGAACCCAGCGTGTCTAATAAAAACCCAGCGTGCTTTGTAATTTGGGTAGGAACCCAGCGTGACTTGTAATTTGATTGGCGTTCTGGCCCCTTTTTCACACTGGTTAATGTATCCGAGATCCTAGTTAGACTACCGAGTTTGTGATCTTTTGCATTATTGTATTTTTTCCCCTTGCAGTGCTAGATAAGCCGCAAGAGATGAGCGGCAAGTGTGTTTCAGTTTTAGTGGGTTTTAGTATCCTTGTTTAGGCACGTTTTTGCTTGGGAAACTTTGGAGTTTGTCTGCGATTCTGGTAGAAGGATCTCCAAGCACGTTAAAAGGGAGGTATTCCTGCTGTTTTTCTTTTACCTTATATATTTTATATTGGTTAAGCAGTTCTGGGTTTTGTCCAAAGCTGCGATCTCTCTTTTGTAGATCGGAGCTCTGTCAAGCCGGTTGGCACAATCCTGTGCGGGCTTGTTTATTTTATGACTTTTGTCTGTGCCTGATAGCTACATCTGGTTGGGTTATCTTTCGACCTTATATCATCCCTCTGTTTAGCTTTCTCGTCCACCATTAATAAAAATATTGAAAGTGGGAACAAGGACAGCGTGGTGTCTTTTAACCTGTATATATATAGATAAATATATGCATTGAAATGTGTCTAAATAAATGGAAATAGATATGAATACTGGAATTCTTGGAGATGTTCTAATTAATATTATTCAGAAGGGAAAGGCCTCGCAGTAAGGCTGTTTTTGGTAGTGTCCATTTCAGGAGATGTATCTTGAAAGGCTACAGTATTGGAACTGCTTATATTGTAACCTTGTTGGAATACTAATAAAAATAAAAATCCGGACGGTTTGGTCTGGACTATCTTTGGTGGACGTAACCCCAAGGTTGGGGTGAGCCACGTGAATTCAGTTGTCTCATTTTATTCTATTTTTGTGCTGGTCTAATTATTTTGTCTACATGATGATGATGATTATGAATGCAGTACAAATGTGTCAATTGGTGAAAGGATTACTAAAATTTTTATTTTTTCAGACTTCCTGAATGCTTTATAGCTCTAAGGTACTGGGGTATTTTTCACTGCTTTGCTTGCAAATATTGGAATTCGCCCGTTTTCTTATGGGTTAATCGTACCATTTGTATATGACTTTGGGTCTGTACTCCCACAAATATTTACAAAGGTACTGTTGCAATTATAGCAATGGTGGAAGCTTTTATCCAGAGGAAGGGTACGACCAAGGCCAATGGCAACATCATTGTCATGCCCCTTTTCTTTATCCTTTCAAACTTTTAGGCACAGTTACGTGGATGTGGTTGGGAATTAGTGATATCCAAGAACCAAAACCCTACGCCGCGTAGCCTAGTTATCTCCCTTCTTACCGACCATTCCTATAACCTAATCTTGAAACCCTAATCCTCATCACTAGGGTAAGTGACAACTGGAGAAGGAACCCTTCGGTTGCTTCGAAGATGATTGATGGAACCCTTAGGGCCCGCTTCCCTCATGATGCCACTCTGATAGAACTGAACAAGGGTAGAGACTATTGTCTCCCTCTATTTTAAGAAAAGAGGAAACCTACACCACTGTCAACTAGGGTATCGACCGTGTCCACATTTTCGAGCTGAGTGGAATACTCATCAGACGACGCAGCCCTCATAAGGTTAAGGGAAAGTATGGTCAGGGTAGGAGCTCTTTCTTATACATCTCTTGGATTTTTATTAATGGAATTTATTGAATTGTCATTCAAATTCATGGGACCTAATTTAATAACTCACTGAACCATTCAATTGCTTCTACACTCTAATTCATCTTTGAAGCACCACTCTTCAATGATTATTTTAAACTGGCAAACATAGAATACAAAGCTGCAAAATTCACCATAAATGGTGGCCTCCTGGAAGCTTGAGTTCGTCACGTCTACTCTCATCTTAGTGTGTTTTTGTTAAATCTCAAGTTCATAGGTGGTTCAAGGTCAACGCACACCACAGTTTCTTAATTGTGTTAGTAGACTCTACCGCTGGCAACAACAATAACATCAATACACCAACAAAGTGCAACTTCATGCCTTACGATAGATATTTTCTTGGTGAGATACCTACTGGACGCTTCTCTAATGGAAAGCTTACTTCATATTTCTCAGGTATAACCTCCAAATACTCAAAATTTATATTTTTGTATACATTCCAAGGATTGAATATTTTTTCAATGAAAATAGGATGTTGCAGGAATGAATTTTTTAAAGTTTAGATTAATGGAGACGAGTTATCTTTTGGCATGTTATCAGGCCTCAAGTTCTATTTATATATTCTCATGAATATACAGTTAGGGATATTTATGTATCTTATGAATATACAGTTACCCATTTGAGCATTGGCTTTGGAATGATTTTGTTTCAATGAAAATAGGATGTTGCATGAATGTTTTAGGGCTATCTATCTTAGAGGTTTTTGTTGCATGGGACTTGAATGAACTTATATATTTTGTGGGTATGATTTTATATAATTTGAGACTTGGTCCCCAAAGGCCTTACCTTCTTGGTTGGTTCCGACTTGGTGACAACCATAACTTTGAAGAACATATTATGTATCTCTTTCTCATGACTGAAAGGTCTTACTGGGTTGGGTTGGTCCTCACTGATTTCTGGATTTGTTTTTGGATTGAAATACTTGTGTAAGGTTGACTTCCCTTTACCATCTTCAAACGCCTGAATATATCTTGGATCCATATCCTATTAAAATAGTTGTCTCTAAACTTGGCACTTTGGATGCCACTATACTTCTGTGGGCTTGATTAGGTTATTGGTTTGTCTCTTTAGTAAGGTCCATTAGAAAGTTAGTAAAAAAGGAACCTTGTCAAGTATTAAAAAGTATATGGGTTTTGGGTGGTGAGGAAGACTTTGAATTAATTTTTATTGTTGTATGTTTTGAAGGTCATTGATAGATATGTATAAGAATCAGCTCTAGGAGCTTGCTCAAAGGAGCTGCTTCAACCTACCATCATACTCCTGTATCAGAGAGGGGCCTGATCATGCACCCATATTTAAATCTACTGTTAATTTCAATGGAGAAGTATTTGAGAACCCAAATTATTGCAACACATTGAGACAGGATAAACATGCTACTGCGGAGGTGGTACTCAATACTCTTTCTCAGAGAGGACCTTCCCGAGCTCTTGCTACAAGAATCCTGGTATGATATTTGCTTTGGTAGTGTTTTGAGATTTATTTTCTTGATGATCTATTGCCATTTGGTTGGCATTACTTCCATTTTACAATATTGTCTTAAATTTTGACTTTATATTTGACCATTTCAAGGTTTAAGGTTTAGCGGCTGGCTGTATTAAATGTGCGGGCATAATTTTTGGAAATGACAGTTTTATAAGTTCTCTTTATGTCACAAATTTTGAGCAAATGCAGACGAATTGTAAAAGTATGGAACATGTCTATTTAGGTGATACATGTATAAGTTTCTAGAAATGAGTATCATTTTGTGTGCTACATGTGGTTATTTGAGACAAATTTTTCCATATTTTGTAAATCACCAATCTGGGTTTGAGAGCATTTGATTCTTGTAGTTCTATATCTTTTGCATCTATTGAAGATGTATTTTGTTTTTAGTTCTATGCTTAACAGATTTCTTTGTTTAGTCGATGGAGTATTTTGATTCCCCTTTGGTTTTAGATCAAAGAGATGTATTACATCTTCTATATTTTGTAAAACATAGATGAAGAGAGGGGTTAGAGCATTGTGAGTTTGGTTGTATACATTTTGTAAGGAAATCCCGTGGAATGGATTTTTTCATATATATGATATAAATATTTTTTATCGTTTTTTCTTGAGTTGTGTTCATTGTAATTCTATTTACTATTTCTGCTTATGTAAATGAATGGAAGATTGTTGTAATAATGGAATCACTAACTAGTATATTCTAGAAATAGTGAAATGCTCATTGTTTATAGCCTATTGCCAGTTTTCATTTACATATTGTGATTCATGTGTAGAATGTGTTTCTATTCAATGAATTTTCTGTCTATTTTTTAGTGGTGGTCAAACAGTTTGTGAAACCATTGCTGTAAGTGTGTCGTCTTTCTTTCACCTACCATTATTAAATATTAAGTATTTGAAAGTGTAAAATTCTCATGACCTATCTCAGAAAAGTCATACAATCTAACTAAATATTCTTTTACTGGTTTCTATTATTTCCCTTAAAAAAATTGTCCTTTTTCAGATAAGATAACCAAATTTCCTTTTTACCTCAAATAATTATGAATAAAAAGTTTGACTTTAAGAAACAAAACGTTGCATTTACAACCATGCTATGCTATGCCATGCCTTGCGGTCTAAGGGGAATTAAAGAAAGAAACAAATTCACAAAATTGAATATTTGGTCAATATGCATAGCTATAGAATATCTTTTGATTCATTGAACAATTCATTTGTTTTTGTTCCTTTTTCCCTCACAAAACACAAAATTAATTAATAGTTTTCAAATTAATTACTACTGTAAAAAAGGGAATGTGATGATTAAAAAAGAGAACGTAATGATAGCCTCCTGTTGAAAAATCAATTTAAATGTTTCCAATGTTAGTGAAAATGAGTGTTAAAAGGTATTGTGAATATCAGGGTGAAGAGATTTTGGGTATCGATTTATAAAGATAATGAGAGTTATATGTAACATTATAAAAAATAAAAATAAAAAATATTTTGATAAGTGAAATGGAAATTTTAATACGGTTTATTGTTGATTTTTGTAAATATATTTATTGTCTTGATTTTATGCCAAATTAAAAAAAATTGTAGATTTATTTTGATGTTAAACTTAATATATTATTGAAATTATCTAAATTTCTATGTACATTAAGTGTGTTTATTTTATTTTTTATGGGACAATTTAATATTTTATATATTTTATTTATAATTTATAGGTGATATGAAACTCTTAATGGACATATGGAATGGAAAATGTCATATTTTTAATATGACACTTTTTATAATGAACAAAAATTTTACCTATAAAGATCGTATATGGAGTGGTGTCCTCACTTTCTTTTCCTTTCTTTTCCCTTTCTACCCTTTCTTTAAAGGATAAGTTACTTTTCAAGCCCAAATGTGCAACTCCAAGAGAGAGGTGGGTACCATTTTAGAAGGAGAAGTTGGTTTCTAACTTTGATACTGAAGGAATTAACTTAACCACCCAACAAGCATCACCAATTTATCATCTAGCTAATAAAAAATGGTTTATCCCCACTTTGTATTTAGGCTTGTCTTTATGTCTTTCATGGCCTATTTGAGATAACCACCCAACAAGCATCAACAATTTATCATCTAGCTAATAAAAAATGTTTCATCCCCACTTTGTATTTAGGCTTGTGTTTATGTCTTTCATGGCCTATTTGAGATGTAATAGTAGTTTTGGCAAAGCTAGCAAAGCTCATCCTTACTTTGGATCCATTGAAATAGAAGTTGAGTCTAGAGTCTTCTAAGTAGTCAAATCTCTACCATTCTCAAAAGGATGCCTAAGTAGGCTATAACAACATGTATTTTATTTTTATTGAGTTTTAAGTAGGCTATAACTAAGTTTAATCTACTTTTTATTGAGTTTTAGTTTTTTGCAGAGTCAATTGCAAACCACTAGCTATCACAAATGCAATGTCAAGGACATTGCCACCTCATGGCACTTAATTTTTTATGAACAACTCAAGTAGAAAATTACCAAGGTTTTAATTGTTATTGAAGTGGAGATAAAAAATCAAAAGAAAGAGAAAATATAGGATTGGTGATGACAATTATAAAATGAAATAATTAAACCACGTCATATGAGAATTAAGGAAAGAGATAATGGTGGAGAAAATATAAGTTAAAGTAATCACGAAAATATAATAAAATAGAGAATAAAAGGTTGTTTTTAAGGTTTCAACGATGATATACATTTAAATTCTAGAATTATATGTGCTTGCAACTTTATTATACCTGCCTTAGCAGGTATATTGTAATCGATTGCAAGTCAACCTGGGTTGACTTGCCTATTAGTTGGAAGGTACATAAAAATCAAAATGGTGTTTGAAATGTTTAACTTTATAATTTTATAAATAATAATTTTTAATTATAATAAAAATGTATTTATTTGTGTTGTGATTTGCCAATGACAAATGATGTCAGCCTTGGAATTTGGTATCTGGTTTTTAGATGACAAGTGGCAACTATGACATCATACAAGTGTGGGTCAATTCATTATTAATTAAATTTCCAACTCATTAACTTAATCCAGGGTTCGATTCCGTAGGTTTTTTTCCATAGTTTGGAGTGGCAAAAGGTAGCATTTACTTGGTCCAGAGTTTGATTCCCACAATGTGGAGCCCAATCACCGTGAACTTGAGCCAATCGAATCGATTCTTGAAATGCCTGCTCATTCCTTCCATTCCCCAATCGACAACAGAGACCAATATGCAAATCGTGACAACCATTCTAGTAGATGAAGCCAGCACAGATCTAGCCACAATGTATTCCAGATGGCAGACACGAATCACAATCCATGACTTGAGAACTTGATCCTCAATATTCTGCCATGGATTCTCCTCGCCATGGCTCATTTTGAAAGACAAAATAACAGGGATTTTTTGAGAAATGATATCCTTGATACTCTTACTGGCTAAAGTTGCTGAGCTGAGAAGGAGAACCAGCATTAACATAGATCCCAATACAGTTGCAGTCGTTATTGTGATAGAAGCGCCTCTCGGCTTCTCGTCTGCGTATGCATCTCTGTTCTGTTCGTCATTTTTAGATCTGCGATTAATGGCATAGATCTCGGAAACAATTTGAAACAAAATACTGAGCAGCAAGGCTACTATTATGGTCCTATAATTTTTGCTTACAGCACGAGCCATTCCCGGAAGCAAATACCCAATGAACACATAGATCATAACTCTACCGATATGAATCATCAACAATTCATTTTTCACAGAATCGGCCAGCAGATATTTGGTAGTGGCTTAAACCTAACAGATTTAGCCACATTGCTTGGTAAGTGGCCTCTTTACATGGTCTGATATTCTATATTGCTGAAGTTTCATGCATTTGCTGAAGCTAAATCAACTTTTGTTAGCGGCCAATCCATTCATAGTTGGTTTTATTGTTTGTTTGTGAGAGCAGGAGCGCACACTATAGGCTTCGTTCATTGTGGATTCTTTAGCGACCAGGTTTACGATTTCCAGAATACTAGTATACCAGATCCATCAATGGATCCGACTCTTGTGACATCCCTGAATAAAGTGTGCCCCCCTCCAAACCAAATCGCAGATATTCGTAACGATCCAAAGGTTTTTCTCGACGGCACCCAGGGTATCTCCTTCTCTTTTGACAATGATTTTTACCATGAAGTCCTTCACAACAGAGCGATCCTCCAGATTGATCAAGAGCTCCTGTACACGGATGTTACATCAGATCTCGCCGCAACATACGCCGAAGATGTAAACAAATTTCGATTTGCATTTAGTAATTCCATCATAAAGATGGGGAATATCAATGTATTGACAGGCAATCAAGGAGAGATCCAAGCAAACTGTAGTAAAATCAACAGCTAATTAGCAAATAGAAGTCATCAGTTGTCGTGTCATTTTTAAAGACAAATATCTCTAGCTAATGGGAAAATAGAAAATAAATTTTATACCAAGAGTTATGGAGCATAGATCTCTAAATTTTGCGGCTTGAAGTTATATCTAACAATGGCTATGTGGAGGAAGTACAAGTACTGTAACCATGTAGATTGTTGATTATCGTTGGAAGAATAATCAGTTCTAAAAATCTTGTGTATACTACATTCTTGGAATTATTTATTTATAATACAGTGGAAGCAATTGCCATTGGGGAATACCAAGATGCTCTAACAGAGTTCAGTTCTTCTTACAGTTATCTCTAATTTATTATATTTGCTAGTATTCAATTGGATTTTAAAAGAAAAATTCAAAGCAATCCTCTAGAAGAAATTGGAGCCCAGTTTGCTGTATTATCGCCCATCCAGTGTTATGATTTTACTTGGGACTGAAGCAATTTATAACTGCCTAACAGAACTAGTCCCAGTTAGATGTATGGTGTTAAATGCATTGCAAACAATGTTTTGGGTTGTTATAATCTGCAATATAATTGTGATTATTATCAATCTCTCGGCCACTGCCTTCAAGTCCTGCTAGTGTAGCAGAGGATGCAAAGAAGCATATTAAACATCTTAAAAAGGAGAAACACCAAATGTCTCATCCGTCTAGTAACAGCCATGTTGGATTCTAACAATAGATTAGAATTAATTAATTATATTAGAAGTACAAGTGTGGGCCAATGACCCATATGGTCGTCTAACTCGATCGAATGGCTAAAATGCAAAATAAGCACATTATTTCCATATTCTACTATGAAACTACAGATTCTTTGCCAACTAATATCTGCGCATAAGATTAATTGAATGCTAGAATTAATTAGACTTTATTTGGCTTGATATCATTTTCATCCAATATTCAATGAGAGAATAAGATGGAGGGTCTGTGGAAGAAAGCAAGCCGTGGATCTAGCCTAACGAATAGAAATACAGAGCCTGCCATTTCAGTTCTTAATTTGTTCTTTTGCGGATGAAGTTTGAATCCATCACTAAATTTGCGGCTACATAATATACTCTTGTTTTTTGTTTTTTCTTTAACTTTAGCTATAAATGCATTTACTCTCATAAAGCTTGATCTAATCAGTTCGGTCGTGGAGAAGGTGGAAGACCAAACACTATGCTAGAACGACGGCTCAGCTGGCCGTAACCGCAGCTAGCCAAGTGTAGGCGCATGCGTACCCTCCGTCTGCCATATTATAAAAAACTTTTAGCCACTAAGTGTTAAAATCGTGTATAATATGTTCAGTCAATTTTGTTCTCAAAAATCTGTAGATGATATTTTACATATAAAAAAAACTCCTCGCGAAATACGTTTTGTGTGATGGTATTTTTCCCGAACCAAATCACCATTATCGCTGCAGGATTATGCAGATTTTGTGTAACTGCAACATTATCAATGGTAAATACCTTACAATATTCATATTTCTAAGGAATTGGTTTTGTAGATGAGATTTAGCTTTTGGATAAAACTGTTTTCAGAAAGGCAGCATGTGCATTTGCAGCATTATCGAATGGATATTAAATTCAGAGCATTCATTATTATTATTTGTGACATTGATTATTATGTGTAGATTTTATTTAAATTAAATATTTTAGTTAAGAATGTTAATTTAATTTTTTAATATAATTTATATATATATGAAGCAAGATTAAAATATAATCAATTAGATACTAATAAAATTTGAATTTATTATGAATAAATAATAAGTTTATCCATTACATTGTGAATACATAATAAAATTTGTATTTATTATGAACAAATAATAAATTGATAGATTCGATGAATACATATTAAATTTATCAATTCTAATTTGTATTTATTAAATTTATTATTAATTCAAATTTATTTTAAAAGTAATAAAAT
>LPNX010737128.1:11220-60389 GCA_001517045.1 Pseudotsuga menziesii
TACTACATTGCAATAACTTATATCGTATTTAAATGGACATTTTTTAATTCATTTTTGTTTTAATTTCTTTCAAATTGTAATTATATTTGTTTTATCATATATTTTTATAGCAAAATTATCCTATTGCTATATATTTTCAATCTCTTCTTAGGAGGGAGGTACTAAGCAACTTTGTTGCTTACTCCACTTGTTTATAGTTGATGTTATTAATGTATTTTTTATTTTTATAAATTTTATAAAATATTACTAAATTATTAGTAGGATTTTGATTTAGTGAAAGAAATTGCGATGTTGGGTTTGGTTGTTTTGATTTGAACAATGATTAAGTTAGAGGTATGATTATGGTTAACGATACTTTTATAGATTGAGTTGTTTAGGTGATATATGAAACCGAATTTCATGCATTGTTTAATGAAGGAGTAGTTTCACTTTATCTTTAATAGCATTATTGAAAGTGTTTTTAAGAGTATTGTGAGGTTTTAAAGTTTATTTTAATGAGAATCTAAATAATTTTGTTAATAAATTTTTGGATAAAGGGAAGGTAGACAATGGTTAGTGGTTTAGGATTGAGGTTGGAAATAATTCATAGAAATTGCTTTATAGAAAGTAATTCATAATCTAAGTGATAATGTAGCCATTATTTTAGAAGGCTTAGGCTCTATAAATATAAGTGATAATGTAGTCTTTGTTTTTGAAGGGTTTTGAGAAGATGTGATTTTATGCAATTTTTTTGTAATACACTAAGATTTAAGAATTTAATAGTAAATTCTGTTCGAATATTTTATTTTATTATTTTAAATATTTTGACAGAAAATAAAAATTAAAGCAAATGTAATGATTATTATTTTATTAATAAAAGATACTAGAGGGGACATAAATGAAATAAATGTTGAAGAGTGTTTGCTGACCCACAAGAGGAAAAAGACAAGTGGATGTAGCTGCTGAGTGAGAACTCAAAGTGTAGGAGGCATTTTTTCCAAAATCAGGTCACAAATTTTTATTGAGTGCTAAAGAGCAGGAGGCTCATAAATTACCAAGTCCTAGGAAAAATACTATACAATAGTATGTCCATTAGCAAGATGGAGGCTAGCGTTGGATGGGGATTGAATATGATAATGCAAGAGATGACGCATTAAGTGGAGTTTGCTCTTGTGGTTCAGCGAACAGACTCATGGGTTCTGGAGCAAGTGATTTGGCTGCTCTAGGAGTTGGTTGGGAGGAACAACTATTCCATTTCTATTTTCCCAGCACTGGTGCTAGGTTCTTATCCTATTTCTTTTTATTAAATCTAGATACAATAGGATGTTTATCTTACCTGTGAATTGCAGCTATATTATTTAGACAGAAAGGTTTTATGCATCTGTATAGGATAAATATCTATCATGTATCTAAATAGATTGTATATTTGTTATAGTTAAGTACCCATTCCTATTATTGAATCTAGATCTTCTTTTATGTATGTTATTTATGCCTATAATTTATTCCTACTGGTATGTTCCAATAAACTAATCTCATAATATATATTAGGATAAATATAGTAACTTACAATCAAGGTATATAGAGATAACATTCTCTAGTTATTATAACAAAATTACAAATAGAGCTTAAAAACTAATAAGATCGAATATTACAGTAAATTAATTCTCTACATAAAACAAATAATCGAAAATGCTATCAAGTGGATGGTTCCCCTATTGGATTAAGAGTCGAAACCTTCTACAGAAATATTAATTTATTAATTAAACCTCATCTCATAAACCCCTATACAAATTGAGACCATTCACATCGGGATCAATGGGTTCTAAATAAATATCTATGGATACTTTATTTATGAAAATCATCAAAATAGACATGTAAACAATTCACGAATTATACCAACTATGGAAATTATAACATATCTAACTGTCAACTAAGGAATCACAAATATCCTATCTAATAATAAACTAATAGTCAACAACCAGAATCTAATCAACCCTTATTTGGATTTTGGTTCACATCTAACCACAAGCTAAAGTAATTAAACACTACAGTTTTCAAATCAAATTCCCAACTATTCGCAATAACAAATCTTCCCAATTCCAAGAATGACAGTAATACCATCAAAGGATGGCAACCATTGCATAAGAAATAAATTATCACAAGTATATATTTATTTATCAACTCTACATACAACATGTGAATCCAACCAACTCTTTTATGTGACAATAAGTCCATCATAGATGACAGCCGAGTATTGTTAAATATAGTATCCAGATCTAAAAACAATTTAAACAAAATCACATGCAGAATACTTCATAGGAATCGCAAAGACCCTATGGGTCGTATTAAGAAGAAAAAAACACTGTCAAATATTAATACACGATTTACAACCATGTGGTTGTAAGACCATTTGATGGCATCCACATCCTTTTAAAATAGAAACCCCATTAATTATTAAGTTACAGGTGGTGGTAAGTCCATCTACGATGTCTCCCATGAAATCATTTTTTAAACCTTAAGCAAGCTACCGCACACATAACCAACAACAAAAATGAATGTTGGAACATAGAGGTCGTAAAAACCTCTGTCAATTAGGGTTTAAAACCTAAAGTTTTAAATTAAAAACACTATAACTTATCTTGCATGAAGATGGAGCCTGAACTCCATCGTGGCCCCTTTCCACAATCTAGAAGCTACCTGCATAACAAAGTGAAACTGTGAGTAACAAAGGTAAATAGTAAATGGTTTGAAACAGAGCAAGAGGTTTTCATTTCTTACCTCGACGTTCCAAGACGCAGGCCTCAGAGGAGGTGTCCCTGTCGCCATCCTCGCCATCTCTCTCGGTCCTGGATGCAACCAACCACAGTCAAAACTTAAAACATTAAAATATTGTTAAACGGAGTAAGAACCTTTGCATACCTGCTTACCTGGTGGAGTTGCAGAGAGGGCCAGGGGTCGACTCCTCTGGGATGCCTTTATCACTCCTCCGCCTACATCAAAACAATGTAGTATCAATTTTTACTATGAAATTCCTTAAACCTTTTAAATAAAACCTTGTAGAGTTGAAATAATAGTCCCTTACCTGATAAAGGGCAGTTTCAAAATTGAAGTTTGGATCTGGCTCTGTTGAAAGCACAAGTAGCATGCTACCAGCAGTCGTTGGAGCCATGAAAACCATAGGTACACATTGGGAAGCATGCAGGAAGAAGGCCATTAAAAACATGGGCAAGTTTTCACACCCAAAACCCTATTACAAATGCCATTGACATAGAAGAGCCTTGTCTCTTGTAAACTTACAGGCCAAACACCGAAACAATGAAAGGTTCAGACCAAAAACAAGACACATTAAAACCCTATTGAAAACCCAGACCATCATTTGCACAGGTGGACGACTGAGATGTATTCTCAAGCCAACAATAAAGTCTTGGTTACGCTCTCAACTCATAGCCAGTGAATATTTTAAAAACACAAGTCAACCAAGGTACCAACCTTTTAAATATCACAACTCATGACCAAATTCCAATTATTGCATTCAATCATTACTTTTATGCCAAGTTTTGAGCTATGGAGTAAACCCTTGTTAATATCATATAACCACATAAACACACAACCAATGAACCATTGTATTCATTAACAAGTCAACCATGACATAGAACCCATAGTCTAATGTTTAAACCATACTTTCGAAATATTCAAGCCTTATAATATTAACCCTTGGGAGCATCCTGTCAAAACTCTATAAACACCCGTAGTTGGAGAAACCTGTCATAAAGTAGTTAACAAGTGTGTAAGCGACTATACACAATATCAATAATTAAACTCATGCAATAAGTAACTAATGTTTGCTAAGAATTTAGAGAGATGGATTTGGTTGTATGTTATCAAGGTGGTTTTTGTCTAAGTCACAATGACTAAGATATAAACAAAACTATATTTCTATCACTATGATAAAATACTATAAACTTATAAATACAAAACTATTTATAATTTTTAAATTACAAAAACATCAAAAAAAAGGAATTTGTTCTATTTAAAATCTCCCTCTATATCAATTTAAAAAAATGATCTTAGAAAAAAATGTATAAATTTACTATAAACACATATTTTAAATTTCACATTCTAAAAAATAATGATAAAATTTAAATTCAATCATATAAACTTGACTTCATTGGATACATGTTCAACCATATAAACTATAAAAGTGTTTAATATTATATTTTGAATCCATTTAAGAAAGTTGACGTTATAATTATTTGAGAATATTTGCTTGTGAGCCCTTTTTCTCAAATTTGCGTATCCAAGAAAAGTATGTTCATGAATCTTCAGTGTTTCCAAATACAAAATCACACTTCTTTATTTTTTTCACTTTAAATTTTCTTAACTACAATGTAATTCATTAATTTTCTTTACATTGTAGTTAATCTTAGGAATGTTCAATGTATGAATCTTTAGTTTTTCCAAATACAAAATCACAGTTCTTTATTTTTTCACTTTAAATTTTTTTAACTACAATGTAATTCATTAATTTTCTTTACATTGTAGTTAACCTTTAGAATGCTCAATGTTGATGTAGTAGCAACTATTAATTAATTTTTTAATTGAGATCAACTAAAGATAATTAATGTGTTTAGTTTTTTTTTCAAAATTGTAATTCATGTTTTATTAGATCCTCATTTCGAAATTTAGATTGGAAATAAGTATAAAAGATAAAATTCATTTAAAGTGAATTTTGTGAAGTGTTATGGATACATGCCAAAGAAAGAAGCAATTTATTGAGAAAAGGAATATTTTTGCTAAGGAGAGAATTTCCAAGCAATAAGATTACGGACAATGGTGAAACTGGCTAAGGGGTGAATCACTAAGCATAAAAGGATTGAGCTAGTTAGGGCACATCATTTTAGTGTTAGGAAATGAAGCTTTGATACTGAAAACATGTGTGTTGACACTTAGTTAATGTCATGGTAATGTAACAAAACATGTTTCGAGGTAGAGGTAGATTTAAATCTAAGTGGGGATCACAACCTAACCTCCCAACCCAACCACTCAAATGTGATGATCTATATATACCTACTAACCACCTAAATGTGCTTATATATATATATATGGTACATATATTTTACTTGGTTTATGTTGGTACACCTATGTAAACTTTGACAATCAAATTCTTATTTGGAGAGGAGTTCATTATTTCACAAACAAGAGGATCTCATACATAAATTTGATGTACATCTCTTATTTGTTGAAGCTAATATATAAAAAGATCCAAATCAATATATAAAAAGCTCTTTAATTTTTGGGTTTCTTTCATTTTCGTTATAACATGTATTGTTGAGTAATAAAACTTTTAAAACATTTAGTTGAATAACATATCATTAAAAGTATTATCAAAATACAAATAAATTATTTTGGTAAAAAACTACTATCACTAAATAAGATACACAACCATATTATTGAGAATTTACAAAATTTTGTTAAATACAACACTTTTGACCAACTACATCTTTTTTAATGTGAAGTTTTTATAATTATTTCTATTATACACTAATGACTTGAATATTTCTATTATACACTAATGACTTGAATATGAAATTTTTATGATTATTTTTATTATAAAATACATAAATAGTTTATATGCAAATAAAATTATATATAAATAAAAGTCATATAAATATTCTAATTTAAATACATATAAATTTTGAAAATTTCAATTTTTTTTATTTAAAGTGAATAATAATATTTTATACATACATAAATATAATGATTTTAAATATATAATATTTATGTATTATAAATATAAATTCTTTCACCACCTTTTCATAATAAATTTATTTGTTATAATAAATTGCTTAGAGGGCCAACAAAATATTGTCCCCATTATTCAACAATAGATACACACTGTTATGAAATCCTTTTTATTTGGCTTTGACATCATCATATATGTGTATTACTTTGTGATATACATAGTCTTACTTACATTGTTCTATGTAAGAGTATCTTCCATGTTGTGCCTCTGGGCTTGGGATATCTTGCCCATTGGGTTGTTGTGGGATTTCATTAAAACATGAGGGACTCTTATAACATCTCAAGATGTAAGTGTGTTCCCATGGCATTCATCCGTTGCATTCTTTCTTGCACTCCATAGTAGTCAAATCTAGTGAGAATTCTCTCATTGATAAATATGAATAATTTGTTTGGATCACCATTCTATTACATGTAACTCTAAAAATGTTTGTATTTGGAACCTTATCATCTACTATTGATGGTTTTCCCTTTGTAATTATGGAATGATAATTGACTACAACATATGATTGTTTAGGTGTCTTCACTTCTCAATAAATTAAATTCTTGTCATAAAGAAAAAATCATTTCATGCAATAGGTTTATTGGGAAAGTAAAATAGGGTTTGATGACCTATATAGTTTATATCGTAAGGCAATAAATAATGCCAAAATTTACAAATTGGGTAGACCATTCCAAGTCCTTCATTTTATGTAGTATTGTAATTATGCTCAACTTTATTTAGTTTTCTACTTGCATATTAAATTAAATCTTTAAAATGTATTTAACACAATAATAAAACTTAGATTTAGTATTAATATATTAAAAGTAAGTAGTCCATGGAATTTAGAGCACTTGGTAACAAGTAATTGAAATGAAAAGTTCTAAATAAAAATTTACAAATTCAATCTGAGGTAGGCACTAAAACAACATTAAAAATAAATATATAAAAAAGATTTTAAATTTAAAATCAATTTTTTAATACATCAACCACTATAAACAAAATAAACTATAAAATAATTAATTAAAATAGCCACTTTACTTTTTTAATAAGCTTAAATTACTCTAGTTATTCATTATATCATGTTAATTTGGAAAGCTTGAATTACTTAATTGTTCACCCTATCCTGTTTTGAAAAGAAAATTGAAATATACTAATAATGATATAAACAATTTCACGTAAATGTTCTTAATACTTAACCACCAATCATAAAATTCTTAATACTTAATCACCAATAATGAAGTATTATATACATGTAATGGATTCTACGAAGAGAAAATATTGTCTTTCAAAAAAATTACATTAACATGGAGACACAAAAAAACGAAGTCTGACTTTGCATTAACTAAAAATAGATAAATAATAGAAAGATAAATTGTCCAACATGATTTGACAAATAAAAAGTGGAAGTGCATGCAATAATTACACTGAATGTGTTATTTAAGGGGCATGTTCCTTAATAGGGTTCGTCGTCTGTCTACTACATGTGAGGAGAATCCCCGTGCCCACAACTTATCAGTCGTAACTTATCTGTGTCCACATGCTATCGGTCCTATCGGTCATAACTTATTCGTTGACGACCTGTATTCATTGACGACCCAAATTTATTCATGGCCTGGGCCTGCTGGATGTAAATACATAGAACGATCTCTTTAGGAACAACGAACTTGTCATCGATTGAAATCTGGTTGATGATCGTGTTCTTCCAGCTCTGATATAAGCTTTGATAAGTGGAGGACTCATGCTCCCCCTATTACTCTTTTCAAACCTGCATGCCTTTAATCCCCATAGAACATCTGTTGTTTTTGTAGTAATCTATAGCAGGTCAAAGTGAAAACATTGAAGGAAAATTGCCTGAAGATGATGATCCCCTCCTAAAGAACGATGACTTTAATCCTCTTGTATTTAATGAAAACGGTCCCTTCAAATTGAATGGTGAACAGAATCCCTTGCTCCATTTGAAAGTCCTCCTGTATCTCCATGGTAATGCAGCAATATCTGTAGCGGGAAAATAATCCAAAAAATGGGTTCTAGAATCTCTATATGTAAAATTGTAATGCTCATTCCCTGAAGATCTAAATGAATATGATCTTGATAAAGTGAGAAATAATTTAGATAATGGGTTCATCTTGATAAAGTGAGAAATAATTTAGATAATAGGTCATTTTCCATTATTAGGTCTCCCTTAGCACCTGCCATACTTTCATCTCCCCCTACGCCCAATATTATACTCCTGGAATTAAGCCCATCACCATACTCATTAAAGCCTTCAATTTCGAAATCTAAGCCTAACATANTAGCCCCTGCCATACTTTCATCTCCCCCTACGCCCAATATTATACTCCTGGAATTAAGCCCATCACCATACTCATTAAAGCCTTCAATTTCGAAATCTAAGCCTAACATACTCATTAAAGCCTTCAATTTCGAAATCTAAGCCTATGCCTTGCAGTCCTGTGTCCCCACACTCTTGAAAATACAGATTATTCATGTGTTTTGCACGATTTCTAGCTCCAATGGAACCTGAGTCTTCTGATCTAAAACTATCGCGCACAACCCCAACCATCCCATATTCCATACTAGGACGTATTCGGGAGGCCATGGGAAGGACAAAGGAGTTTTCTAAATACAAAATATTTGCTCTATCAATGCAGTGAATATGGAATGCATGGCTGCATTTGGGAAGAATCTTGAGAACCTCATTCTCATGAAACTCAACCAGGCAAACTGCACACACCATGTTGTCTATGAGCTTCTCTGCTTTAGTGAATATGCACAGAGGAATGGATCTGAATACGCCATATGATTGAGTAATTATTTTCCAACCTTCTGGGTGTTGGAATGATTTTAGAGAATAAGGATTGACTTGTATATTCTCTTCAGAGTCCAAGCTCCTGTGTCTTCTCCTGAAAAAAAGGTCTCCATTGAGAAGCTTTGCAATACTTGGCAAAAATATTGTAGTAACTTTCCACTAGTAAAGCACTGTAAAAAGGAGTGAGCGGGTTCCACATGAAATGGCACATTAGTAGCTTCATCAAGTTTATCCCCATTTTCCACAAGCTGTGTTTCCTGATCATCTAAAGGGGTGGCCTCCATATCTTCAATAAGCATCTCCATTCTATAATGAACTTTGAAATTCAGAGGAAGAGAATTTCAGCTTTTAAACTAGACTATGAACACAATCTTTTCAACTTTTCCATACCAGTATAAATCCATGCTAAGTTAATATTTCTTGTGCTTATAAAACTTGTTTTTTATAATTCGAAATCAAACTTATTTGAGCAAAAATAGATTGTTTTTATTATTTTATTAAATTTGTTGGTTCTTACCTAAATGAAATTTTGTTTCAAGAAGAAGACAAGGAATTTATATTTTAATTTTTTCAAAACCTAATTAAAATTTTGATTCAAGAAAAAAGACAAGAGATTTATATTTTAATTTTTTCAAGGATAATAATAAATGAGAGTTAAAAGGTTAAATTATAATTGATGGTATTTGGATCTCCTTTATTTTATAAATGTATTTTCATAAGTGAAAAATACTCAGCCGAAAGAAGTTATGATGGAGATACTAGGGTTACCAATCAACCTTCTTCTGTTCAAGTAGAAAGGGAAAACCACCATTCATGCATGTAGTCAAGTGTTATTGGGATCTATGTGTATGTTTTGGTCATGTAATTATGTGTGAAGAGAAAAGGTAAAAATAAATTTAATGGAATTGTTATGTCTATCAAAACTTGTGCCCCCTGAGCTACAATATGTGAGCAGAAGGGGGTTGGCTTCTGCATCCATTAGGTCATGAAAATTAAGCAACAAGCTACTAATGGACATCCTGACTGATATTAAGAACTTGAAACAAAATATTTTCTTCACATGTCAATGTTATTTGGCCATTCAATAATCTTCAATACATAAAACACATTGTTCAAGTTTCAATTTCAAAGGTATAGTCTCTCCAAGTCCAGGCCAGGTCTCAGTTTCAAAGGTATAGTTCCTCCATGTCTAGGGGTTTCGAGGTTTTCTAAAGCTACCTAAAACTTCTAAAACACCTATAACTATGCCCCTTGGATTTTTGGACCTTTTTTTTTGTAAGATTCCATTGGCATTCAAAGGATCGAGACTAAAACATTGACTTATTCATTGAATGTTTTCAAATTTAAAAACTTTATGTACAAAATCCTTTTGAAGGAAACTTATTTTCACTTATGTGGCGATTTAGAAGTTTGATGCAACCTATTTTCACTTACTTTCCTAAACTTGCTTTCATCACATAAACTTATATTATCTACACACAACTTTCTTCCATTTTTTGATACATATCGAAGTTCTTTTTGATGTTTCATTTCCCGGCTTTGGAGGTATACTATAATTTATTTAAAATTAAAACAAGCCCAAGAAATATCCATGTACACATGAAAATCCCATCATTGTAAATATCCATACACACGTGAAAATGCCATCATTGGATGTTGATTTTTAGTATAGATTTTTGCATGATAAAAATGTGAACTAATTATCATTTTTAACCAAGATTAAAATTATTGGTTACATTGCATAAATAAAAACAACTTTTAGTATTTATGTAGAGAACAAGCAAAAATAAATACTTGCAAGGAGATTATTTCATAAAAAAAATTATTCTTCATCCAACATTTTTGTAAAAGATAAAGCCAAAAAGTGAGATTTATTCGCTGCATTCAGTGCATATGCATAAATATGTATGTGGTTTATCTGTAACATTCGAGAATGGTTCAAATGTGGAACATATGTTATTCTGCACTAAAATATCATACAAAGATTGCAAGCAAAATATTTATGAAATGCAGTCGACAGTAAGTAAACATGGCTCATGTTAACAATTTTTGAAAGGAAATTTCTGATTTTTTTTTGCACTAAACAAAGAGCATTCCAATAAAGCATATGATGTCTTTGCGTTGTGCTGTGATTTTTTTGCAGTCATTTATTAGGTGAAAATCTTCCTATAAGTAACGACATGCTCGACATTGTGCAGGTGAAAATCATGAAATGGGTCCCATGGAATGTTTTGGCCATAGTGTTTAAACATTCACGACTCAATCCAATTGTAGGAGGTTCAAGCTACAATTGGATTGAGTCAATAAAGTCAACTTTTCGAGTTTGATATCTTTGCATGGGAAGAATCAACTATGTTGCATTTAAATCTTCATTATACTGTTTCAGACCATTAGAAAGGGAAGCGACCAATTACTCCCTCTTAGACAAAAAAATTCTTACCTAAGGCCTTCATTTACCAATCCATTCTCTAATTGTTGCCCTAGAATGGGCCATCTTTGGCTCATGAAATGCATGTATTGACATTCTCTAATTGTTTCCCTAGAATGGGCCATCTCTGGCTCATGAAATGCATGTATTGACATCAAAATTCATTTCAACTGAAACCCGATCATAGAACCAAGAAGAGAAACAATGCATAGGATTATTAAATAATCAGAGTCAAGCATGCTGCATACAGTAATCTTCTAGATTGAGGTAGGATTCTCGGTAGACAATTCATACAAATTTCATTATTTTGCTAGCATCCAACATGGATTTATAACGTAAGTAATCAAAGGCCCTTTGTGGCATGTCACATACCGAATGGTAGAGAAACCAACAAGGAACCCTCACTACATCATACTGAAATGAGAAATTGGACGTTGTAACATCAACAATTCACCCGGAACAATGGTTGGAAGTAAAAAGATTTCTCCCTCAGGTTTGGATCACAACATTTGCAGTCTACTTAAACAAGTGTCAGTAAATGTATGTTCCTGATAGGAAGCAAAATAAACAAAATAATAAAGATAAATTTGTAGAAATTGAAGAGGTATGAAATGATTTCTGTTTGTTTAACATTAAGCATGAAATTAGTAAAATTATAATACTTTCCCCATTTAAGAACTCATGAAGAATCATTCCTATAGGGATTCTTCCTTTAAACTTTTGTAGTCCGGTAGTAATCTAGTTTCCACAGATACTGTCAATCTTCATAAAGAGAATCCTACCATCATTTTTGGTCCCAAGATAGAAGGAAAGTATGATTTCCCTCCACCTTTCTTTATTACCCTCATTGTCATGACAAAATGTTGCACAATTTCCTCTTAGAATCTACTAATTCCCATAACCTAATTCCCAAAGTGGTCATGGAAGCATTAGGATTGAACATCACCAAGCTCTATCTTGACCTATAGTCATTTGATTCCAAGGAAGTCAAGTTTCTATGGGTTATAAATGATTTAGCTGTCATCCTCACTCAACTTCCAATGATAATCATGTTAATGGATATAGTAGTTGTTGATATCCCACCCAAATTTGGAATTCTCCTATCAAGGTCTTGGACTAAAATTTTGCGTGTCACTTTACAAATTAATATTTCCTATGCAACAATTCTAGTATTTGGGTGAGAATACAGAATGCTATACAGTGAAGTTCAAATTGCCTATATTTTCTGTGATCATGAAAACCCAACCAATCACCCTATCTATGTTGTTCAAGAAGACATTGGGTCATGTATATTGCACTTGAACTATCAACTCTAAAGTTCTATGTTGGTAGAAAATACATTTTTAGATCAACATAGTAGAAAGGATAAAGATGCCATGCAGAGGATGTATTTTGATGGTTCATTATCTAAGCCTAGGAGATGGTGTAGGAATTGTTTTGGTTTCCTTGTGTGATGAGGTAATCACTTTAATGTATAAGTTATTATTCCAAACAATCAATAACATAGTTGAGTATGAAGAATTAGTGCTTGGCTTGAGGGATGCAAAACAAATAAACATCCAACAGTTGATCAGTGCTTGTGTTGGAATCATTCTCTAACAATAGATAGGAGACAAAATACACTTCTGCAATGTATTTTCATTTTAATTGGTGGTGTAAGCCTGCTCTAACATCTTTATATATCTCTCTTAGCATATTTATTCTTTGATAAGTTTGTAGTTTCAATACCAAAAAGATAAGTTTCGAGGACAAATATTAATGTTTGAAGAATTTAAAGATCCTCACTTTCCAATAGCGATGCTTTGATCCTAACATCAGGAGTAAAAAGTTAGAACCATGTAGCGGGTCCAGAGTAGAGCATCCCTAATGTGTCAATCTTGAAATCTAGAGTCATATGTCAGAAGTAGTATAAATATTTATTCACTATGACGTGTTGATATCGACATCAAGAATCAGATGTCGGTAGTAGTATAATAATAAAAGTTAATAGCCTCCTGACCTTGATGTCAAAAGTCAGAAATCGGGAATGATAGAACATCATATTGCAAAAACTCTTCCAACATAACAATCCTAATGTCAGGATTCAGAATCCATAGGTTGAGAATATTAAATACAACCAAATTCGAGAGGCAAAAATAGCTAAAGAATGAAGCCATTTTACAAGTAATACAAAATGATATTAAATACACCCAAATTGCAGACTCTTCTTTAGATATCTTTTACAATTCGTAGATATTCATCTCCTCTCATGCACTCTGGTTTTGGGTCTATGTATTTATCCTCTTCTTCTCTCAACTTTCGATCCGCACATATCCTAGATTGATTCTCTATCTAAGCTACTCTCTTCCTCCCTCAACTGTCGATCCAAACACAACATGGATAGATTATCTAGCTAAGGATATCTCTTCTCTCCCAACCTAGAACAACAATAATGATGGAAAACAACCCATCAATCAGCCTCCCAAAACCACGAGAAACCTGCAGACAACTTGGGATCTCCCTTTTATAAAGTATTACACGTATTAATCAATTGACTCTTTTTTGTTAGCTGATAGGATGTCCTTTCTATTATTTTACATCTTTCTACAACTAAAAATATGAACTATTAGCAAAAAATACAATTATGCTTTATTACCAAAAGCATGCTTTATTCTAAATAAATATTTACCCACGATGAGTTGAAATATCCTTTTCAACTGCTCTATTCTTCTTCTGTCACGGTTCCTTATGTCGTCATGTCTCTTCTTCCGTTGAATCTCTTCTCCCATTGTTTCTTCCCTTCCTTATTAGCTCTTCTTCCGTCACGGTTCCTTCTATCACTGCAGCTCTTCTTCTATCATGACTCATCTTTCATTGTAGCTTCCCTTCCTTCACAGCTCTTCCTTTTTTTCTTGCGATCGAAGTCTTTATCTTCCTGAGCAAAACTATGGATGAATTCTTCTTAACTTTTCCTATGGACAACAGGCCCCGAACACTCACCTGTGGCTCGTCCCGAGACAAATTAGTATGAAACCTGCATTATTGTGACCTTTATTTGAAAATCCTGAAATATTTTCACTACCTATTCAGTCTACTATCACACTTTTACTTATGTGTTCTTCAAATTTTCCACAATTTCGGAATTTACATGTTCCAAAGTTTTAAATCCGATTGACTCTGATGCTTGGTGGAATTTTTCATGTACAGGCTGAGTGATGCTTGTAACTTTCTCTTCCCGTGCTTGTAACTTTGCGACTCTGTCAATTCTCTTTTGCTACTTTGTTCATAATTTTGTGACCTGATGTTGTAGCTTCTTCATATCAGCATCCTTAGCCATTTTCTCTACTAATGGAAACTTATTTACTTCGTTCTTCAGCTGGTTCACATCTGCTTTAGAATTGCACAACTTCTCTGTTACTTTTTCTAACTCTTCATCGTTGATTAAAGCTTCCCATGATTGAGAAACTTGCTTAACTGCCTTGGCACATAGTGCCTCAGCCTCTTCTATCCTCGTCACAACCTCATTTGTTGTTTTTCTTCTTTCTTACCGTACCTCTGGAGGTGTACCGAGGTTCACTTTTAATTCCAACTTCATGACCCTCTTGTATAGTTTTTGTGCAATTTCGCTAATTCGAAAGACTTTGGATTCTACAAACATCTCATGTGTGATGCCTTCGTTAGTAAAACTGCTGCAAGCGAGTGTTACAGACGTGTCGAACCTTGTCACGTCCCCTCCCGCCTTGGAGGAGGAAACACGATCATTTCTTCTACCTGAGTTACCCATCTCTTATACCCAATGGATTCTACATGCGTTCGATGATTCCCATTTCCTTTTCTTTTCTTTAAATATCCTCTTTCAGGTCTACATAAGCAAGAATTTCCCTCCTGCCAACATTCTGATTCAAACCGTGTATTGATTCTTTATCTTCCCCAAATCATAGAAATATCGAATGGCTGAGAAGAACCACAACAGAAATCAACAGTCTCTGTCAGTTCTACATCTGGAGACAGATCAACAGTGGAGAAGCATCCCGAAGAAAATCAATGGGGTGGAGAGCTTCACTTGTGGAATCAAAAACATATCAAAATTTCACTCTCGCACCCCGCATCCCACATGCAGAATGACCATTGCAGAGATTGAATTTGCGGAAATCAAAATTTACCATAAGTCATTTCTGCATCCCGCATCCCTCATCCCGCAAGTTGTGGAAAGGAAATTTCGGAAAGCACATTTCGCTAAATGACATTTCCGCATCCCACATCCTGCATCCCTCAAGTTGCGGAAGGGAAAATGCGGAGTCCAAACTTCTGCAAAGCGCATTTCCGTATCCCGTATCATGCAAGTTGCAGAAGGAAAAATTTGCGGAAATTTGATCTGTTCATGAAAATTTCTAAGTCTAAAACTGATTTTGAGCATTCATACCATTGCGAATATGACCAATTTAGATACATAACAACTTAGAAAATTCATTGAAATAAAATTACATACACCTGTACATCATTCAGGAAATATACATCTTCATCAAATACATTTCATTCAAGCATTCATCATATTCATATTCATTAATAAACAAGTACAGTTGCAGGGATTGAAACACAAGAAATACTTATCTTTATCACAAGGTTGTCCCGCAACCAGCTGTCGCTGTAATGTTCCACCCAACCATAGTCCAGTGTGCTTATCAATCTCTCAGCAACACTACCACCCTTGAGCTAGGAATTATTTCCCCAGGGAATAAGGAACACTAGCAGCCTCTCTCACAACCAAGGATACAATAAAACTTAGCTAAGCTGACATGGTTGGGTTTATCAGGCTTACACAAGCAATGGCTCACACATAGTCAAAATTCACACAAGACACAGCTGGTCCAACTACCAGTTGGGTTTATCATCCTGGAAAGGAGGTGGAAAGACTGACTGCTAGGCTAGTGAGCTCCATCCTAGAGCTATGGACACCTGCACCAAATCTAGCCTGGCTTATAAAGCATCTGCACAACCAACACTGGGAATCATTCCCTTCTCTGCTCCACAGTCCCTCGGGCTATGGCTTCCCTCTCTAGCGATATCCCAGGAGTACAAAAAGGAAATCCATCCCCCCCAGATCTGTCTGTGAGGTTCCTTTTTACACTAGGTTCATCAAGAAGGTCCAGACTCCATTTCCATTTCCCCAAGCCAGTTCAGAGACCACACAAGGGTGTACATATCGCGATCACAATTCTAGGTTCAAGAAAACGTTACAGAGGCCTAGGAATGCATGCACACACATCAATTACAAACTTTTGAGCATTGCATGAGCCAGATTGACTGATACAATCACATAATCCAAATATTTTTGCTAGTTTATCAGTGAAACACAGTTTTCGGGTATGCGTATTCAAGAAAACGATTGACGGATAGGGAAATCGTGAAGGAGGAAATACAAAACCGAAAGTAGTGGTATTTGAGTTACTTCATATAACGTCTGCCTAGAATTAAATGATCTGAGCAGGAAACAGGTTAAAATTAATGATTGATTTATACAGACAACGGGTACCAGGTGAAACCTAGGCAAGCAATTTATCTACCTTAAATGAAATATATGCGTTATTATGAAATAAATCCGACAACAAAATCATCCAAAGGTAAAGGCGGTATTGGTATGGGGGGTGGCGTCTGGGCAGTGGAAATGCTCTGAAATGTGGTGGAAAAACACTGTTATGCAGTGGCTATGCTATGCAGCAATCATGCAGGCATATGGAAAAGGCACCCGCAAATTTTTGCCTCCAAAACTGCACCAAAGAAACCCTATGCGTGCCCTCCTCCAACACTACAAACCCACCACAAACCCATGACCAAATCAAAAAAACTGTGGAAAAAAGGCTATGCAGCATCATGCAGGGCATATGGCATAGGCGTGGAAAAAAAATTTCAATAAAAAAGGCCCCATGATATTGGGTATTTATGAAATAAAATAAAAAACCCTTTTACCTTTAGTATAGCACCAATATATTGGTTTAGAATTTTTTGATTTTTAACCCCCCAACATGAACGCACATGTTATCATATTAGTCCCTAAGTGATGCCCCCATGCTTCCGCTATCTCGACCAGACTTTGCATCAACAAAAACCATCATTCAACATCACCTTCGTTGTTATGCCTATTTCCAAGACTAAGCCAGCCATGGTCACCCTTGTCATCATGTTGTTGAGTTTGCTATTGAGGAGTGCTTTCTCCAAAAGCCACGTTCCAGGTTTCCTTCCGAACCAACCTCGCCAAACTCTCTTTCATAGCCAGCTTTTGAACTATCTGCACCAAGTATAATTTCCAAACCTTCACTGAGATCATGCTTGGAAACCTTCCAGTCTCGTCGCAATATGCCACCACAACTACTTGGCTTACCAAACCGTGAATGAAGTATGCATTTTCCACCGCAACACCCTTCCTTTCACCTTCATCCTGCTCCTAGAACATTGTTTGCAACAAATCACTTATCTCTTGCAAACTCTTGGATGTTTCTGTCAACTCCTCTAATAAACTTGTTCTAGCCATCTCCGTTTTCACATTGCTGCCACAAATTCTGTGCGATGCCACAACTTGGACCAGACTTGAGCTTTTCCAACTCACTCGGTCGCCAACTTCCTAAAAACGTTTGTTTCTCCTTGGCACGCTTAGCACACTCTAAGCAAACCAACACTTCATCAACTGGTCGTTCTGTAAAAATGCACCTGAGCACAACTCTGATTGGCGCTTACTCCATTTTTCGACACTTCATTGAATGCACCTTCCAATGAGTGTTTACCTTTGTCAAAGTGCACTTCCAACGACTCACTTCAAACTATCGCACTTGAACAAAAAAACCTTTCCAAGCACACTTCCTCTGCGGTTGTGAAGTTATCCTCAAGCGCACACCATCATTCACATGCCGAGGCGATTTACCAAATGCTTTCTCAGACAACCTTCCTGATAAACCTTCGTTTCACACTGCTATGAGCGAACTGCATGGGACACACTTTTGTTGATGCCCACCTTCCTGGGATCACTCCTCCTGAGCGCACTTGTTATACAGAAGCACTCATTTTACTTGAGTGTTATCGTGGAGCGCATGCTCTCTTGGCGCACTTCCAATGCCTCTCTACCAAAACGTATTCCAACCTGAACTCTGCTAAAGGGTGCTAGCTAATTGAGTGCAGCCCAAGTGCCTTTTTTTTCTGCACGCATGCTCTCCTCTGACCGTGTGTTTCTCCACAACTGTTCTTTTCCTTAGCGCTTTCCAACATCACTCTCGTAAGCAAAAAAGTCGCTCGCTTGCGAGTGTGAAGTGCTCCCAACGATGTCTTCACAAAGGTGGAACACTTGACCGAAAAACTGACCAAGTGCACATTTCAAACTCTGTCGAAGAGCACATCTGCCAAACATGCCTTCTACCTGAGTGTACGCTTCCAACGTACGTCTTCTTCCTGTGGATTGCACCTCTTTCTGGCTCACACCTTCTTCAACCAAAGTGCACTTTAACTTAGTGCACTTCAATTTTTTGTCTAAACATGTGTTTTCCAAATGCACCTTCTTTTGGAGCACACGCTCCATCGAAAGCGCATGTCTTCGTCTTCACCTGGGAGCACACCTTAGCCTCGCCTGGTTCTGTTTACCTGAGCATTCTTCAAATGGCGTTTTTTTTCTGTTTTCTTTCCTTAGTGCACTTCTGCGAGCTGCTATCACAACTTCACTGAGCACGTGTCTCTTCTTGGAGCGTACATCCTCCTATCGCGTGGCTCACTACTACCAGAGTGCATGTCATTTGAGCGCGCGTCTACGGGAGCACTCTCCCTGTAAAGCGCCCGTCGGTAGAGCGCATCCGATTGTGAAGCTCCTACTCCTACAGAACGCCCTCCCTGTGGCGTGTTCGGTCTAGGGTGCTCGCCTCCTGCGGAGTGCTTGTCTAGATGACGCACATGTTCTGACTACAGAGCGTCCGATCTATGAAGTGTTCAAGCTACAGAACGCTCGCCTGAGCCTGCAGAGTGCTTTTCCAATGGAGTGTCCAACCTGTGGAGTGTCTTACTCCTGAGTGTGACACCTCCTCGTGACACCTCTTCGAAAACTTGCAACTAGTCCAACACTTAGCTTTTCTTCCTAAGTGACTTTGCCAAACTGTAACTTTGCTTTTGTACACAAGCCCTTTGTCAAGACCACCCTTTAACATTGTCTGCTCCAACGCTGCACTTAGAGCTAACACTACTCTGATACCACTTGTCATGGCCACAACACGCTCCACCTTTCTCCAGGATCTATTGCGACGTGCGGCACTACCTGGCTCAACTCAGGGTCATCGCTAGCCTGAGCACATTCCAGCAGAATATGCCTAAACTGAATTATGCGGAAGTGATTTTCTTAACACTAAGAACATTTCACACTTAGAAATTATTCCAGTTTGTCTATCAGCACATTACTTAAGCTAACAACAGAAGAAAGTGCACAACAGATATAACAGTGGGATTACCTCACCGTAGAGCCTCGAAAACTTGTATTAAAATTATGGGAGCGATGTTACCGCATCTAATAATCCTGGTACACACCCTCAACAGCTAAAATGTACCAAAGTATATAGAAGATATAATTAAAATTTAGTGTTGGCATCTACTGCAGCTCAGCACGCACAACAATGAAGATCATTGAAAAAGAGAAAAGACCAAGAACGCATATCAGCGAAATTCTCCTCCTTGCTTCATGTTGCAACTTCGTTTATTGTTGCGGTTCTACTCCTCGTTTTCTAAGCCAAACTTGGATCTTCTTCCTTGATCAAAACTTGACAATTTAATTGACAACTGCCTTTTCCAATATATAGGCGCCTCTAGAGTAGGAGTCTCCTCAAAAGGTGGGCGCGCTGCCTCGCTTAGAGAATCGCTTGATCAGGGTCCACACACATACTCTTTCTCTTGGTTGACTTCTCCTCATCCGCGTGCTTGCTTGGTGGTTTCCTTGGTTGGGCGTTGGGTGCTCCTAAGTGAAGCCCTACTCAACATGCCTTGTAATCCTTCGCAACGTGGTGTCATGCCCACCTTCTATGGACGCTTGGTTTGTCGGTCCGTTTGACTGAGCGCCTCCTCAAGTTGCACTAGGAATGCCTCATCACCCATGTCATTCCCCCATGCTCCCTCAAGGTTCCTTCTTCCAATGTGTGCTTGGGTCCAAGTGTGCTGCCAACCGCTGAATGTGCCAAAAGTGTCGCACTGCCAAACATGGGCTTCATTTGTGGGAGTGCACCCCCACATGGTCCGTGAGCCCCACATCGCCTATCACTTTGCCAAGTTTCTCAATCGGATCATCTTGCCCACTTGGGCACGCAAAGTATCTTTTGGGTGTGAGGAAGGTGTCGCCAAAATGATGGTCGTGACAAATATGTCCTACCTTTAATATTAAATATATTATTTTTTAGTTTTATATGAAAATATCATATATTCAATGAATCATGCATACTACATTTGACTAGAATGGATAATAAAAAATTTAGGAATATTATATGTTCAATGATTCATGTAGACTATAATTGACTAGAATGAATAGTAAAAAAATCAAATCAAATCATATACAAATGATTTAGAATTTACTAACTTTGGTCTTAGTAGACTATATTTGACTTAAATATATAAAATAAAAAGTTCAAATCTAAACAAATGAAAACTTTAATTTAAATATAAAATTTAAGAGTTACTAACTTCGTAACCTTGTTATGGGTACTTTATTTAGTTAAAAGAAAAGGGTAAAGATATGGATAGAGCATTTACTTTAGTGTTTTTGGAAGGTACAGTAAGGAAAAACAAAATTTGAAATCAAAGATTGATTAATGACACTTTTTATGTTCATGATATAAAAAGTTTGGCAGTCATTTTTTATTTTTGAAATTTCTAAAAGAAATTGGTGTTAGCGTAATTTTAATAACTAGCATGGATTGTTTGTTTGTAAGATTAGTTAGAAATTAATGATTTCAAATAATCATTATAATAATAAAAGTTATAAAGAATGAAAAGTCATTATGGCTTACCATGAACATTATATAGCACTAAGTAAAGACGAGAGATCGTGAGATAGTTACAATTGAACTTCTACGACTACATAAAATTACAATCCCACCTCTCTTGTAATTAAGAATGCTCTCTTGTAATTTCTTTACTTACTAGAACAACTCTTTCTTAAAAGGAAAATAACAAATTTTTATTAAAGTTCACTTTATTATCATTATTTTTTTTCATAATTTTTTTTATAAATTTACTTAATATAATAATTATTTTTTAACTCTTTCTTAAAAAAACAATTTTTTACTATAAGTTCGCTTTATTATTATTACTCCTTTTTCTTTTCATAAAATTTTCTATAAATTTACTTGACATAACAACTATTTTTTTAAAGAAACTAAAATAACTTTTTGCTAGAAGTTCATAATAAGCTATAACTTCTTAATAAAAGAACAACTATAACATTATCATTACTCTTCTTTTGCATAAAATTTTCTATAAATTTACTTAACAAACATAACAACTATTTCTTAAAAAAAAATAAAGCAATTTTTTTTGCAATAAGTTCATAATAAAAAACATATCTGAATAATCAACTTCAGGATAAAAGAACAACTATAACATTATCATTACTCTTCTTTTTTTCTTCTTTTGCATAATTATTTTTATAAATTTACTCATCAAATAGTCTTTTGCTATAAGTTCATAATAAAAGACATTTTTGAATAATCAACTCCTAGTTTCACTTTCAACATTTTTTTTGCTCTTTTTTACAACAATTATTCAATGATGCAGTTTGTTGCTCCAATCACCCCTATGCATATATGGTGACAATGTAGGGACAAAACGAACTCCTAAGCTTCACTTCCAACACTTTTATGTGCTCTTATTTATAACAATTATTCAATAATGCACATAATAAAAAAACTATGCCCACCTTGCTAATCCACAACAAGTTCATATTAGAATTTTTTTTTTCATTAATCATTTACTCTGTGGATGTCATTCATCAAAATCATCTCTTAGTCGATTATTACTCAAGTTTTCATTAAGAATTAAATGGCAAGGAATAGGTAGCTCTGTTGCTCATTATTCTTGTTGTATTTGCATTTGGATAGGGCCTTAATTGAAAAGATTGAGAGCATTTAAGAGGAATGAACCTTGTAAGATCGTAAGAAATATTATAGGTAAGCCGTGAGTACGAGGAATGAACTTTACAAGTGTATGATTACATAAATAAACGTGAATAGAAGTATACTTCAAACTTAAATAAATATAGACCTTCCTTTTCTCTTATTATTAAAAATGGATGGTTCTGGTTATATGTAGCCACCTAGGGAGACATATTAATTAATCAAATCAAATAATATTCGATCAGTACCCACTGTATGGCATTTTCATTGTTGGGGTCTTAATTGAAAGCATTGAGAGCATTTAAGAAAAATGACTGTGTATTTTTATTAATTAAATGAAATTGCTTTTTATTGTAATAAATTTTATTGTATTTTTATTACTTAAATGAAATTATATTTTATGAGTTAAATCTTCTGCATTCAAATTTACATATAGTGGCTTTTTTAAATGAATCCATTTATGCAATGACCACAAAAAGAATGAATAGGTAGAAATATTTTATATATGTGGATATATTAGGCGTATTATTAAAATGTGACTAAGGTGATTAGGATATGATTAAAGCTATTTAACAAAAAAATTCAAAATTTTAGCATTAAGGAGTTATGTATATGAAACATAAATAATGATAAATTGCATATGATAGTTATGTAAAATACCCTTTGGAATGTCAGCTAAGGTTATTAAAGGATACGCTTAATCACTTAAATATAATTCAAAAATATATAGAATTTAAATATATATACATAAACCTTCTTATTCTCTTATTATTAGAAATGGATGGTTCTGGTTATATGTAGCCACCTAGGGATTCACATTTATTAATCAAATCAAATTATATTTGATGAATACCCACTGTATGGTATTTTCATTGGTTAGGGTATTAATTAAAAGCATTAAGAGCATTTAGGAAGAATGTATGTGTATTTTTATTAATTAAATGAAATGACATTTTATATTTTATTAACTAAATAAAATAACTTTTTTTTTTGTAAGTAAGAGAATCTATTATGATACAAAAATGGTACAAAGAGAGGCCGATCCTCTAGTCGAAAAAACATGACCTTCAGCCCAAAAAGACGGAAACTGCTTGCAGAGACAAAAGGAAAAGCAGGCTTGACTATGCCTAGTTCTCAAAACACCGGTTACAAAAAAATTCAATAGTCCGGCCTAGCCCCAAACGACCATCCTAACAGAAACGATACCTATCACCGACCCAAAAGAAAGCAAAGCGACTTAGAGGCCATTTACAGAAGTAGAAATTGAGACCAATCAAAAGGCATGGGAACCCACCGAGTGCCACAAAGAAGACCAGCAACCTTTAGACCGCATAACCAACTAACGGGCAGTATCGTTGGGGATAGAGCCTGGGAATTCCTCCCTAAGAGGTTGCGTGGATGGAGAGTTAACTGGTGTGACCCCCAAATTCTTGGGCACAACTTCTGGATTAGCCAGCATATTCTGTGCAGTTTGTTCCAATAGTCAGAATCTTACCGCACTTTCCTGCTGTCCATGACGGATAGTTTCCACAGCGTCACAGATGCTATGCAGTTTGAATTTTGGCTTGAATGTCATGGGCAAGAAAAATGCGCGCAGACCAGAACGGGATGGGAACCAGGGGGCATCCCATGATCGATTTGAACTCCCTGAGGAGATTGATTTCCATGATAGCAATGTAGGTGTCAACCGTTGGTGGAATTTCAGACAAATATTGATCGCCCCAATTGAAAGGAGCAGCCGTTTGAGGTGTTGGCTCTGCCTCATCGTCAGCAAAGGCCTCACTAAGGTTACTCCCTTGATTGTGGCCTCTCACCTTGGATATTACCCTCCATAGTCTGGGCATGGCGTCATCTTTCCAAAGATCAAAAGATAGCAATAGGAGGGGGAGAAGATAAATGGATGCGAACAGAGCCTCTGATGAGTGGGTGTAAATAGGAAATTCCTCCGTCGAGGATTTGCCCCTTCTATCACCGGCCTTAACTATCCCTGAACCTGTCATTATGCTCTGCAGCTCGCCACGATCAGGACGATCTTGCATCCACTATGAGCGATTCACAACTTCAGTATTTATGACATGCCAATGGATACGGTTTGCCTTCATAACTTCTAGACCGTAAAGCTTCCTGTCAATATCAATACCCGCTCCTCTAACTTCTTTCCTTCCCATGAGTCCGTCTTTATGGAAACCCTCACAGTGAAATAAAATTCAATCATCCCATCCCTTATGGAGGTTGTCCTGTGCTGGAACCACGTGCATCGTACATCAACCGCGTGTTGAGCGTCGAAAAACGGGAAGGATACGCGTGTTAGGGCTGGAAGGCCGTATGCTGAGACGGACCTCCTCATGCCCCAGCTGGTGGATGAAGGCTCCCATTTCCATCCACAAATGTTGATCCAGCGGTGGTGGGCCCAGCTGAGATGACGACACTCCAACATCGGACTGCACCCTATATCTGGGCCATCTGTCCTTTGCATGCATGGCGTGATTCATTTTGCCTCACCTCTTCCTCCACCACCTTGGAGCATCCATTCTAGACTTGATGAGTTTTACCTTCATCCTCCTTACTCTCCGCATGAAAAGAAAATTCACTCTCCACACCTGAATTAGCCATGGTGTCTGCTACCCTGTTCCCTTCCCTCTTGACATGAGTTAACAGAAGGGCTTCCTCTCCTGCTAGGATCTTCCAGAGGGTTGATAATCTGCTCTCCCATCTCCAATTTTTGGAAACTTGGGTTGTGAGGGATCCTTCTTGGAGCTTGTGAGCCATGTTGATAATGATTTGGGAGTCCCCTTCCACCACTAGCGAAAGTTTACCGGTTTTCTTAACCTAGATCAAGCCATTGATTAGCCTTTCTAGCTCGGCCATGTTATTCATATTTGTCCCTATTGAGCCCCAAAACAGGCTAAGAATGCATCCCCTTGAATTTCGAATGGTGCCTCCATATCCAGCTGATCCTAGATTACCTTTAGTAGCACCATCGAAATTGAGTTTGAAGGTTCCAAAGGGAGGAGGAGTCTAGAACATCTAGATGGAGACTTGCACCGGCCTCGGGCTAGCAATTGAGTTGTCTGGATGTAATTCATCAACCCCGAAATCCTGCAAAATAATCCGTTCATTACTTTCTACACTGAATTCTTCCTACAACCAAGATTGCAAGGTTATAGTTTCTTTCATATGTCTTGTAATGGTGTCCCACATCTCCTCAGGTTTTCTAGCTTTGTTCTAAAAAAATTTCTTGTTTCTTGTCTTCCATATTTCCCAAATTGTGAATCCAAGGAGAAGTTGCCATAAACGGTTCACAATTTTGTTTTTAAAGCTATTAATGGGACACTCTACAATGGTTAGGTATGGTCTTCCCCTGTGTCTGTTGTCTCTTCTGAAGATGGTCGTCCCCCTCTCCCATAAGGCAGTGGCCACCCTGCATTCATCCATCAAATGGTTAATAGTCTCTGCCTTCTCCTTGCACAAGAAACATCGGGATGGCCCAATAAAACCTCTGGCCTGTAAGTTGTCCCGGGTTAGGATGCGACGTTTAATAACCACCCAGTAGAAGATAGAAACTTTGGGCCACCAACCGCCCTTCCATATTTTATTCCACTTAGCTTCTAGGATTACATTGAGGGTTTCCGTTAGCAAGCCTATGGCTTCTTTTGGATTGTAATTGCCAGAGGTAGAGTACCCCCACCTTAGTTTATCTGGTTCGACACTTAGGGGAAATACTTTCTTGGAGAGTTCTGATAGGAAGTTATCTAAGTCTTCCCCTGGTGCCTTGTCTTGCCACCATATCTTGTCCTTCCATCTTCTGAACCTTTGATCAGCAGTGTTATGATCCCAGAATTCTGCCACATTAGCCATCGCATTGTTTTGAAGGAAAGAACGTAAAAGGGGTGTGTCTTCCCCACACGAGATAGCTGGTTCCTGGTTTAGACCTTCGCTCGAGAATCTTGCATTTTGACCGTTCCTGACTTCCCAGAAACTGTGCTTTTGCACCAACCCCCGATTTGCCTAAGTTGTTTTCCAGATGCTGTATCCAGGGGGGTCTTCCCCAAACTTGACCAAGGTTTGGTATGGCCATTGAGGTGCATATTTCAAATGCCACAATTTGGCCCAAGGTTCTTCGTGGTAGTTCACCCATCTCCACCAGATCTTAGCACTCATTATTTTATTATTATCTATAAGATCTCTGAGACCCAGGCCTCCTAAACTCTTTGGGTTACAGATGGTTTTCCAGTCCACCAAAGGCCATTTTATTATATCTTTGGTGCCCCCCCATAGGAATATTTTCTGTATATTTTTTATTTGTTTTATGATGGCTTTTGCGGCTACCAAAACTGAAAAGAGATACATTGGCATCGCCTGCAGGACCGATTTCACTAGGATAAGTCTACTTGAAAAATTAAGGGTTCTATAGGTCCAGAGGCTGAGCTTTTTGTTGATCTTGTCCAGCAACTCTTTCCAAGATACATGTCTGATAGTAGATTCTGCCATCGGGGCACCTAGATACTTAGAAGGGAGGATTCCTTCCTGAAATTCCAGAATTCTAAGGATGTTTCGTTTAGTGATCCTCAGCGTGTTGAAAAAGTAGGTATGAGATTTTTCCTTATTTATTTCAAGGCCACTGGCTTCAAGAAATGTGTTCAAACAATATTTGATTCCCCTGGCTTCATGTACCGAGGATGGGCCCATCAACATATTATCATCCACAAATTGTTTATGGGTTTGTGGGTCCATTCCTTCCGTTAAGGATAAGTCGCAGATTTTATTCTCTACTCGCCTGCTCTTGATCAGTCTTCCAAGTCCTTCAGCATCTATTATGAAGAGGAACAGGGATAGAGGATCCCCCTGTCTTATTCCTCTAGAAGAATTGAAAGGGCATGAGGGACAACCATTAACCAAAATGGAGAAGAAAACAAAGGAAACTAGATTCATAATCGAGTTAGTCCATTCATCCGCAAAGCCAAACACTTTTAAAACACCCTCCAAAAAATGCCAATTTAATTTATCGTAGGATTTTGAAAGATCAAGTTTAAGAAGCATACCTGGAGACTTGGTTGCTTTGAGAGAGTGGACGGTTTTGTGGACTAAGATGATGCCATCCAAGATTTGTCTTCCTTCCACAAAGCCAGCTTGCTCCGGGGAAATGATAAGAGGGAGGAGTGGCTTCAACCAGTTAGCTATTACCTTTGAGATAATTTTGTAGATGACATTACAAAGAGCGATCGGTCTGAGTTTACCAGGGTCTTCTGTGCCACTTTCTTTCGAGATGAGGGCCAGAAAATTTGAGTAGAGAGCTTTGAGGATATTCCCTGATATCCAGTAGTCCTCCACCAGGGCTACAATTTCTTCTTTAGGCCATTCCCAACCTACGTGGAAAAAATTAGAAGTGAAACCATTGGTTCCCAACGCTTTATCTTTAGCCATTTGGGACACTGCCATTTCAACTTCTGACATCTTGATGGCTTTTCCAAGCACTTTGTTGTGGTCTTTGGTGATTAATTTGGGGATGTGTCTGAGAAACTCTCTTTGAGCTTCCTCCCTGTCTATGTTCAGTTCCTGCAAGAGGTTAGCAAAGTAATGGTGAAGAGTTTTCTCCAAATCCTCTTGGGTTTCAGCAATGCTCCCATCCTCCTTCTTTAGCCTGTCCAGTCTATTGCCCTTCCTGTGTTGAATGGTCGCTTTGTGGAAAAAATTGGTGTTACGTTCCCCTTCTTGAAGCCACTTGATGCGGGATTTTTGGTTCCAATAGACTTCCTCTTCTCTCTCTCTTTGATTGAATTCCTGCAAGAGGGTATTTTCCTGAAGCCTTAGAGCCTCAAAGTAACCATTAAGAATAACTTAGGACTGGAGATGCTAGATCTTGGTCTCTAGAACCTGCTTTTCTTGAAAAATATTGTCGAAGGAGTCCTTGTTCCATTTTTTAATGCAAACTTTGAGGTGTTTCAGCTTTTGTTGGAACTAATACATGCGAGTACCTCTGACTAGGGGTGAGTTTTCCCACCAATCTTTGAGTTTCTCTTGGAATTCTGGGTGAAGGAGATAGAATTTTTCAAAACGAAAAGGCTTTCGAGCATGGAATCCCGCATTCTCCCATTCCAGAGTTATGGGCCAGTGATTCAAGCCTGCCGCTGGGAGGACAACTACTTGGATGTTTCCTCCATCCATCATGACCGATTCAGATAGCAGAAATCTATCGATTTTGTAGGTAATGTCTATGTCTCTAGATTATTTGTTGTTCCAAGTGAAAATATCGTTGGTCGTTCTGACATCAATCAGATCCAAGTCAGAAATGGTGTTATTAAAAAGAGTGTTGGCTGAGTTTAGGCTGCGGATGCCACCTTTTTTTCCATCGAGATTCCTTATCAAGTTAAAGTCACCTCCAATAATCCATGCTCTGTTCTAAGCAAGGGTTTTTAGGTCTGTGATAGACTCGATAAAAGCCTGCTTCTGGTTCGCCTTCAAAGGGCCATAGACATTGGATATGAATCCTCGAATTCAGGTACCAAGTATGGGGAACTCAGCAGAAATAGAAAAAGGTGGTGGTAAGAAACCCTAATAAGGTCACTATTTGGGAGTTTCATAGAATGCCCAGCCCCCTAGCCGCTCCTCTAGCATCAATGGCGGTCGATTCACATCCCTTCCATATTTTTTGGGTCATCTTTGCTAACTCTTCTACCGAGCATTTGGTTTCTTGAAGGAAAATAATCACCGAATTATCCTTATCTATTCTTCTTTTCAGGATTCGCTTCTTTAGCACGCTGTTACAACCTCTGATGTTCTAGGTTGTAATCTGCATTAATAAGGATTAATTGGGGGGGGCAGAAGGGTTGTATCTATGGTTAGATACTACCCTGAAGCCACTAGTTGTTCTCCTATGGCTTTGATTCGCTGGATATTACTTGGTCTTCCTCTTTTGTCCTTTTTTGAATGTTTCCCTTTACCATCAATGACATTAAGAGATTCAGTCACTACTCCTAGGGTATTTGCATTCTTGGCTTGAATGGTTGCTTTCTCTAGAAGAGAAACTTGGTGCGGGGGGATTTTTGCTGGTTCTTGATCAGAGCAAACTACCTCCATTTAGTCGAGGTCTAGATCTCCTACCTCCATGTCTTCTGAGGTGCCATCCCTTGATCCTGGTTCTGCATGGGATTCCTCAGGCTGAATTGAGGAGTAGCCCTCCAAGGAAGCAGACATAATATAAGGGGAAACCAAAGCGACTTGATTCTTGGCCTCTCTTGATATTTATTTATCCTCTTCCCCTTCTTGATTGCTTGGGTTTTTGTCCTGGGAATCTGTTGTCTGAGCTTTGGCCTTTTTTAATGACTGATCTTCTTAAAGGGTTGTGAACTAGTTCTGGTTTTGCACCCTTTTGTGGACTTCTAGACCTGAAGTCTTTCTGGCTTGCCCCTTTTTGTTTTGGATTTTGGTAAAACCTTCCACGTCCAATTGGTCTAGCTCTTTCTTCCCACCTGATCTCTTGATTTGGGGGCAGTCTCTGAACAAATGTCCATGTTCATGGCACCACCTGCATCTAAATGGGATTTGCTCATAGTCTATGGCTTGAAACCATTCATCATCTTCCCATGTCAGCTCTATTCCATCCGATAGATCTCATGAGATGTCTAGGTATATGCATATCCTAGCAAAAGAGATGTATTTTATCTGTCTCGTTTGGTCAAAGACTTTGATGAAGGTCCCAGGGTTTTCTCTATGCCTGTAAGAATTTATTCCTTCCAATATTCCGAAAGTAGGGAATACATTTTGATCCAAATCGAAGCAATGGTCAGGTTTTCTTTATTTGGGTTGAATCATTCTTTCCATGGTCTTAGGAACAGACCTGCCAAGTTGAAAAAGTAGGGGTCATTCTCGAAGATCTTAGTTCTGTCTTCTTCGTTGAAAAATATGATGGTAAAGAAGCCTTTAGCTCCCAATTGGAAATCATAGTGGCCTTGGGGTTTCCATGTAGAGTTTATCCATCCCACCAACATCTTTTCCATGGTCCAGATCCCCACGAATTTTCCTATGAGGGCCCTTTCCTTCATATATTGAATCTCCTCCCTGACCTTGTCTGACTTGATCTATAGTCGAGGGACCGTATTAGATTTTGGGACACACTGTCCCGTCCTTATTGTACCCTGATTAAGTATTTCCTCTTTTCTTGTTCCATTGCACCCTTCCCCGGATTTGGCATTTGTCTGGGCATTGAGTACTATTTTTCCTTTGTCCTTATCTGATGCCATTGTGGTGGTCTCTACCTCCACATCTTCTGGGCTCTCGCGGTCCCTCTCCTCCTGAGGAGGAGTAGGAAACATCTCGATTTTTGCTGATGGGAATCCATCGACCTACAAAGGCTCTGAAAAACCTTCTACTAACCACCGAACACTTGCAGAGCTCTCCTGTATATTCATGAATCATAAAATTAGATTTTCTTAATTAAATCTTCTGCATTCAATTTTAGATTTTAAATGAATGCATTATGCAATGACCATTCAAAAAGAATGAATAGGTAGAAATATTTTATATATATGGGTATATTAGTTGGATGACTAGAATTTGGCTAAGGTGGTTAGGATAGGATTAAATTTATTTAATTAAAATATCCAAACTTTTAGCATTAAGGAGTTATGTATATGAAACATAATTAATGACATAAATGTCAAATAAGGATATTAAAGGATAAGTTTAACCACTTATGTGTGTGTGTGTGTGTGTGTGTGTGTGTGTGTGTGTGTGTGTGTGTGNAAACCTTCCTCTTCTCTTATTATCAGAAATGGATGGTTCTAGTTATATGTAGCCACACAGAGAGACACATTTATTAATCAAATCAAATTATATTCGATCAATACCCATCATATGGTATTTGCATTGGTTAGGGTCTTAATTGAAATCATTGAGAGCATTTAAGAGGAAAGACACTGTATTTTTATTACTAAATGACATTCTATTTTATTAATTAAAAATTTTGCATTCAAATTTACATATAGTGGGGTTTTTTAATGAATGCATTTATGCAATGTCCATTCAAAAAGAATGAATAGGTAGAAATATTTTATATATATGGATATATTAGTTGGATTATTAGAATGTGATTGAGGTGATTAGGACAGGATTAAAGTTATTTAACTAAAATATTCAAACTTTTAGCATTAAGGGGTTATTTATATGAAACATAAATAACGATAAATGACATAGGAAAGTTATGTACAGTAGTGGTACGATAACCCTTTGGAATGTCAACTAAATATATTAAATGGTAATTTTAATCACTTAAATATAATTCAAAAAAATATAGAATTCAAATATATATATACATAGACCTTCCTCTTCTCTTATTATAAAAAATGGATGGTTTTGGTTATATGTAGGCACCTAGGGAGACACCTTTATTAATCAAATCAAATTATATTTGATCAATACCCACCGTATGGTATTTGAATTGGTTAGAGTCTTGATTGAAAAAATTGAGATCATTTAAGAGGAATGGATCTGTATTTTTATTAATTAAATGAAATTACATTTTATATTTTATTAATTAAATATTCCGCATTCAAATTTACATATAGTGGGTTTTTTTAACTGAATGCATATATGCAATGACCACAAAAAGAATTAATATGTAGAAATTATATATATATATATATATATGGATATATTGGGTGGAATTTTTTGTAAATAAAAAAAAATATACTACTTATGAAAACCGATCACCATAGTGCTCTTGTAGAGTTTTGAAATCATCATGCAGGTCTATCAATGATAACATCTAAACATCTCCATTCTTTTCTGGTTGGGATTTAAAAAATGGAACATATTTTCTTCGTAAATGTTCTGTACTTCTATTGCTAATCTAAAGCTGCTGAAAAAAAACTAAATTATAGTAAAGTACTATATGGATCATCTTAACTTCAAACAGGAACTTGGTCATGGTCCTCACCACCCAAGCTACCCCAGTCAGGCTTTTCCCCTTCTCATCTTATGCCTTCTCCTTTGGGTCCATGTTCTTCTCTATCTTGCGGCTATGGTTCCCACTTTTTCCGGTGCAACCTGCCTCAACATTCTACGAGTTGGGGGCATAGGATTTCATGCCCATCTTGGCTACCATCATATCGATCTTTCGATGCATCAAATGAATATCTTAATAATGCTCCTTCCATTCCTAGATCAGTTCCTGATATCCCTGGCCTTTTCCTTCTCCATTCATGGTTACATGAGCCATGAGATTTTTCATTACCCGGTATCCTGCAGTGGTTCCAGGATTTGTGAGCCATGACACTCTCCCTATAGTGGTTCGAGGATCCATCAATCATTCTCCTACCTTCGACCGAATTTCCTCCATGGGGATGGTATGTACCTTATCCCAAAACTCATTTTCAATGGATTCTATTTCATCATGGACTGCCAATGGTATGCGCTCCTGAAAGAAATTTTCCACAACTCTATCCTAGGATTGAGCGCTGGTGACTCTTACCCCATTTCCTCCCCTCCTTCCACCAACGTTTCATTTACCGCCTCACCCCCTAGACCTTGAACCCGCCCCGGTCCCAACATTAACTTTCCTCTTTGAAGCCATGTTTTTGACATGCAGGGGATGTCTATCAAGTTGAGGAGGTCTAGTGAAAACAAACCAATCTCTTATCAATGTACAGGTGTGCTCACTCGTAGCATAAACAATTAGATTAACAGGTTTGTGTAAAATGTGCATGGAAATGCCTCATATTTTGCTTTGTAATAAAGTGAAAAAATTCATAATTGTTATAACTAAAAGGCACCTCCCCCCTTCCATCCCATCCTTTCTACCTATGGGATCTGTACTGCTCCTGGTTTCTTGCATGATGAAGATATTAATTACCTGGTTTGGTGGTTGGATCGTATCCTATCCATATCTCTTTATTCACTGGTTCCTTTACTTTCCTGTAATTTGATCGGATGTAGTTGGACCTTTTCCCATCCTCTTTCTATGATTATCCTAGGTGTCCTGACACATCTGTCATGTACTTTTGCTTCCACCTATCATGGCTGTGCATCACATGTCTACTTCCCTCCTCTTGTTTTTTCATCGCACGATCTATCTTCTCCAAGTGTCTACATTAGGTCACCCAGTATTCACTTCCAAATTCATCTAGTCTTCTTACCCTTAGGTCCCGACCTCCATCTACCCCTAAATTGGCCATTAGGTCAGCAACCTTATTGGCTTTCATCCTGGTGTGGCTGGATGATAGAGAAGAACGGGTAGCGACGAGACATATCAGGGTTTCCATCCTGATCAGAAGATGACAACTGGTGGTGACCTTTTCTACTGATTGACACATGTATAGTTTCTTTTCCATATGGATAATGATTTTGGATTCTCCCTCCATAATAACTAGAAACCAACCTTCCCTAGATACAAGCCTCAAGCCTTGAATGAGACCTTCGAGCTCACTCGAGTTGTTAGTATCAGCCTCAATAGATCCATAGTATATTTTCATAATACCTCCTATTGCATCCTTAAAAACTCCCCCATACCCAGTAGCTGCTGGGTTTCCCCTTGATGCTTCGTCGAAATTAATCTTGAAAGAGCCTAGTGGCGGAGGAGACTAGAAGTTTGGGCTAGACATCGCTGAAAAACATGGTTTTTTCTCTGCATCCCCTCAATGTATTTCATGCCAATTTCCCATCATGTAGCTATGCGATCCTTCACTTCTGTGAGATCCTTGTCCCTCTATCCTTGTTGCTTTCTTCTAATCATCTCTTCAAGGCTATTGACAAGCCTCTTCCAAACTTCATCTTCGTTGTTTTTTTTTAGCCCTAAATATGCAATTGTTTCATTCCTTCCACAGATTCCATAGAAACATCCCTCAGAACATCATCCATAGTATGCCCAAGATTGGGTTTTTGAAACATTTGATGTTCCATTCTTTAATGGTTAGGTCTAGTTGACCCACATTCAGTCACTTGTATAGAATATCATCGCTCCCCTATCCCATAGAGAAGATGAGAAGGGGAAACTGTCCAATTCATGATTTCTTCATTATTGAGGCATAGAGAGAATTGAGAGGGGCCATGAATCCCCCACTTTTTTATATTCTCTCCTGTCAGAATCCTTCGTTGAAAAACCAGCCAGCTAAAGGTGGTTGTCTTTTTCCATGTGTTTATATTCCATATATTCCGCCATATTACTTCCCTCTCTTCCCTGTTTCTTGTTTTGATGTCGTAAGCTTCCTAGATGTTGAAATATCCCTTTGGAAAATAACCCCACCATAACTTGTCCGCTCCTACCTACTTATGAATAACTATGTGAAATCCCCAAAATACAAGCCAATAATATCCATAATTGTTTTTTTTGGGTTTTGACATATCATATATATTTAATTCACATCGCACATCATCAAATTCCTTACATGCAATTAAATTCATCTTCCATAGTTCTGTTACCGAACCCCCACTTTACTATCTGAAAATCTAGATCTATGATTTCATAGCGATACATGATTTACTTTTTATGACTGATCACACATGAACGTATAAATATAATCACACACACGATTTTCTGGACTCTACCTACTGGGTTTAAAATCTACAATGGATTTTACAATGGGAAAAGAGATCGTGATATACATATACAGATACAAATCTACTTAGAAATAAAACGTCGATGAAGGTATTGTTTCCTTTTTAACGCATGGTTTCATTCTAGATACAAACACAGATCGGTTAAGAATCGAACATGGGAAACAAGTCAACATTCGGGTTGTGGTCACAATTATTAGAAAACATAGGAAAAATAGGAACCCACATGTTGAAACAACAATAGGAGTATAACCATCTACATATACCCCTGAGAAATTACCCTTCTGCAACTTGTGGATTTCAAATTGTGGGTTTTCTCTTCAAATTTTCTTTTGAACTAAAACTCCTGCAAAGGTCCTTCTACAATTCCCTTTTCCACAATTTACAAATTGGGAATTGCGGGTTTAAACATAAAAATATTTATTGAAACCTTCCACAACTATCTTTCCACAATTGAAGATTGTAGGTTATAGGTTGACCTATAACTTTTTCCAACAAACCCTTCCATAATTACCCTTCCTCAATTGTGGATTGTGGGTTGAGGGTTGACTTTCCTGACAAACCCTCTGGCAATTACCCTTCCTCAATTGCAGATTGCGGTTTGAGGGTTGACTCTAAACATTTTCAAAAATACGCCCACAATTACCCTTCTGTGATTGCAGTTTGCGGATTGTTGTTTCACTTAAAACATTTCCCAACAAACCCTCCTACAATTACCCTTTCGCAATTGTGAATTGCGAGTTGACTTTAAAATTTTCCCAAAAACAATCCTACAATTACCCTTCTGCAATTGTGAATTACGGGATGCGGGTTCTACTTAAGACTTCAAGGAAAAATGCTTCTGCAACTGTATTCCATACTTGAAAGTTTTACAAGTAAGAGCCTAAGTTAGTCTTAGGAGATTTTGAAAGCAAATTCAAGGCATTGCAAACACACTACTAATGATTGTACACTGGTACATCACTCTCCGATCATACAGACATTTGGGAGAGCAATCTCGTACATATGAATCATAGTACAATAATACATATCTTCGATATCCGACCCCCAAATGAAATTCAATTATTTTAAAATTAAAAAAAGGTCAGATACCCAGACCTGGATCTAAGTTAACGCACAAAGATTTAAAACCAAAATCACCTATTCCAAAAGCTCGGATCTATTCCAAATAAATCTAATTCAATGTATAGTAGTTAAAATTTCATCTTCCTATTATATTAATCTCATGTATATAACTCAAGATGCAGATATTTAAACATTATACACAACTATTATGGGTGTTCAGATCTATTTCAAATACAATATCATAGTAGCTAAAATCATAATCATCTAATATCTAAAGTATATAAAGAGATTTCTTTTGGAATAATACTGCAATAAGGAGAGGATAATTATCTTAATAGATCATTTCATATATCTAAAATGTATTCATAAATCAGACATTGCTCAGAACAAGATCCATTATTTATGCGGAGCATGCACGGTTTCATAACATAAATGTATTCATAAATCCAAACATTGTACATAATGAGATCTATCATTACATAAAAGAATTTATGGTTTCATATATGCCAAGCCAAGGATCATACACTGACAACTTCCTGACAATGGCATACAAATATATATATATAATGAAATAATAGTATGCGTACATTTTAAAACTCTAATAGAGCCTCGTAATACAACGATTTAGAGTTTGGTAGGAACAACCACGTTCACCCAACCGTAGATTGAGAACAATTTTCTCTTCTGTTCTCAATCACCCCCGAGCTATGTTATACATGCCAAGAGTGGTGACCGTCAACCTCAGTTTCATATTTCCCTCAATTAGTGAGAACAACTTTCCTAACACCAGAGTTCTCACACAGCATGGATTGGATAACTTGCCTAATATAGAGTGATCACATAACAATGATTTCCTTTCCAGGATACTAAGGAATGTCCTGCCTCCCTTGTATGCTTCCATTTTATAGTTTAAGTTTTCCTAGGTCTTTTCTCTAGCAGTTAATTACTCATAGAATTTTTGCATCAAGGAAATTCCTAATTTCTAGGGTGTGTCTAGTGCCATAATTGCACTTCTCACACTTGTTTCATCATCCATGAGGTTAACAATTTCTTATCCCCCACTTTTCCATGCATAATCTTCCTCATTCAATGTGGTTGTCCACCTTCCTTCATAATTCTATCATATTTGTTTATTACATCTGTTCTCCAAGGATTTATCATTCATAATTAAATCATATTGTTTTATTACATCTCTCCTCCAAGGACTTATTGGGTTTCTACATACAACCAATTTTATGCAATTAAAACAATAACAAATTAAATGATAATTGTTGAATAATTCTTTATTTTTTGGGGATGTCACATCTTCACCCCCTTATTGCGAACACTGTCCTCAGTGGTTTTATTCTTCTTCCTTTTTATCTGGGAATAATTATGGGTACATCCTTTGCATATCTTCTTCCAATTCCCAAGTCATTTCCTCAGGGATAAAGTGCTTCCATTGCACCTTTACCCGAGTGTTGAATCGGTTTCAAAGTGTTGTTTCTTTCCTCTCCAAAATGCACAAAGGTTCCACTAGAAACACGCCTTCTGGTTCCACCTGCACCACATTCCAGTCAATGATGTGAGTGTAATCATGGATATATCTCTTTAATAATGAAACATGAAAAACATTATGAAATCTTAAATGTGCCGGAAGCACACGTTTGTACGCCACAGGTCCAACTATTTCCAAGATTTGAAAGGGTCCACAAAACTGTGGAGCCAATTTGGTACAACTTCCTAATTTGAGGGAGATATTTTTGGGCTTGACTCAAATATATACATGGTATTTGACATAAAAATCTTTATGGTTTCTTTTCAAATCAGTGTAACTCTTTTGGCGATTAGCTTGTTCCACTTTCAAGTTATTATGTACTTTTTGAACAATTTGTTCCATGCCGCGTAACAGTTCAGGTCCTACTGTGAGATGATCTATGGTGCTATCCCAGCTAACTAAGGTAGTACACTTCCTCCCATATAGGATTTTAAACGGGCTCATTTTTTATGATGCTTGATATCCGTTATTGTATGCAAACTCCACCATATGCAAATATTCTTCCCACTTAGTGGGTCTTTCCATAACATACATTCTTAATATATCTTCTATGAATTGATTTGTACATTCAATTTGTCCATCTGTTTTAGGGTGATAACTAGTGTTGAAGTTTATTTTGGTTTCTAACCCTACAAACAAAGATTTACAAAATTTTGATGTAAATTTAAAATCCCGATCAGAAATTATCATATTTGGTACCCTGTGTAGTCGAAATATTTCCTTCAGGAATATTTGTGCAATATCAGTGACTTTGTAAGTCAATTTCACGGGAATAAAATGTGCATATTTTCTTAAGTTATCTACTGCAATCATAATTTAATCATGTTGTCTTTCACTTCTTGGCAAACTTGCGATGAAATCCAAAGATATGGATTCCCATTTCCATTGAGGAATTGGTAATGGTTGTAACAAACCTTGTGGGTGTTGATGTTCATATTTCACATGTTGACATTCCAAACATTTAGATCAAAATTAAACTAACACTGATTTTAATCTGGGCCAAAAGAATTGTTTCTGGAGGGCTTCTATCATTTTTTATAACCAGGATGACCTACATAAGGCAGTTTGTGAATCTCATTTAGAATAAATAATTTCAATTCTACAATATTCGACACGTACAATCTGTCCTTAAACCAAATTAAGTTGTTTTGGTCTGTCTTAAAATTTTGTCCCACTAAAATTTACTTAATTTATTTGCAATTTATTTAGTAGATTCAAATAATCAGCATCATGTTCACTTGTTTTTTTTACTCTACTTAAGATATCACTTTTTGTTCTACACATAGTTATTTCATATACTTCATGAGTTCTTTTGCTGAGTGCATCTACCACCTTATTTTCTTTACCCTTGATTTGTTTTACTTTGAAGTCGAATTCACTCAAAAAGGCCATCCATATAGCTTTCCTAGCATTAAGTCCATGTTGTGTAAACAAATTATTCATGCAAGCATGCACTACTGCTTCCAATTCCAAGTCATGAACCACATAATTTCATTCACGGTCTTTTAATTTACAAGATTCATAACATACAACATGTCCTTCTTGAGATGACTCTCCTCCCAAAACTTCTTTACTCGCGTCTGTACATACCGTATAGTTTTTATTAGGGTCGACTAATTTTAAAATTGGGGTCATGGTTAAAATATTTTTAGTTTTTCAAAAATTTCCTAGCACTTTAGGGACCATACAAACTTTACTCCTTTGTTTTTCAAAGAAGTAATGGGATAGGAGATTATTGAGAATCCTTCGGCAAACCTATGCTAGTAACCGGTGAGTCCCATGAAAGATCAAATATCAGATACATCCTTTGGCACTGGCCAAATTGAGATGGATTTTATTTTTTGTGGATCTACCACAATTCCTTTTCTAGGGATAATATGACCCAAATAATGAATTTGTTTTTTAAAGATTCACACTTTTCAAATTTAGTGTAAATTTGATGATCTCTTAAGGTTTGTAGAACAATTCTTAAATGTTTCTCATGTTCCTCCTCCGATTTTGAGTACATTAAGATATCATCAATAAAAAATAACATAAAACAATCCAAGTACTTTTTAAAGATATTGTTAATTATATACATGACTGTAGCGAGGGCGTTAATTAACCCAAAAGGAATTACTACATATTTTTAGTGCATGTAATAGGTTCTGAAAGTTGTTTTATTAACATCTTCTTCCTTAATCCTGATCTGGTGATAGCCCGATCGTAAATCTAACTTGGTGTATTTTCTCTCCCCCTACCTGATCGAACAGATCGTTAATCCCACGCAGTGGGTATTTATTTTTAATGGTTACTTTATTATGTTTCCTATAGTCTATGCAAAGTCGTAAAATTCCATCCTTTTTCTTAGCAAATAAAACCAGTGCTCCCCAAGGCAACATGCTGGGTCAGATATAACCCTTATATAGCAATTCTTGTAATTGAATTTTCAATTCAGTTAGTTCATGAATGCTCATTTGATACTGTATTTTAGATACTGGTGCAAATCCAGGTATCAGCTAAATGGAAAAATCTATGTCTTCTTAAGGGGGTAGTCCTGGTATCTCTTCTGGAAACACATATATAAATTCATTTAGAACTAGGTGATCACTTAAATGTGTCTAATTTTCATTAAGGAGTAGGTCAGTGACCTGAAATGCATAAATCTTGGAGCCTTTCCTCAAACATTTCTTTAATTGCATGGAATGATTTTTCCTTAAATAGACAGACTTATTAATTACCTTGATCGTCCTAACAATTTGATCCTCAACAAAATATGTAAAGATCTTATCGAAACAATTAAACACTACTTTATATTTTTCTATCCAATCCATGCTGATTATCATATCATATGATCCTAGACGTAAAGCATTTATATTGATTCTAGTCTCATGATCTTGTATTTTCATTTCATAACCAAAAATAAAATCAATTACCTTTATTTTTTCTCCAGTGGTTAGTTGAACTAACCATAGTTTTGAAAGCCTTACCTTGGTGATATGGAAGTTCTCCATCATTTTGGGCATGATGTAACTTAAAGTATCCCATGGATCAATTAATATAAATAGCTTTTGGTTAGAAATTGTACCTTCAATTTCTACAATTGCATATTGATTATCTCCTTAATAGTCTTCAAGGGACACATTAATCCTATGGAAACATTTTCCAATTTCTCCAACAGTGGAAGCTTCTTGCAGGTTATGGATAGCCTTGTTTGCTTCGTTGAATACTAGGTAGTTTCGTCGTAGATGAGGTTATCCACACTCCCAACACTTTAGAGGTTCTTTAGGGGTTCTAACAGTCCCTTTTGGTCCAAAGTTAACAGGTTTATTACCTTTATGCTGCTATGGTTCATTTATGTTATAAGAATTCCCTTCCTGATTTCTTGGCATATTCCTGAAAAATGGTGGATTGAAGCCTTTTTGTCGTTGGTTAATTTTTTCTTTATTTTTATCATTCCATACTTTAGAGATGTCATTCCTTTTCTTATATTGTTAAAAACATAACCTTTCTTCCCTTATCTCTTCATCTAAGGTTTTTGGGTCATCAAACTCGATCTGGTCTTTGTAATACTGCGGAAAACATCTCAGGAATCATTGTACTTTTACCTTCTCTTCTTTAATATAGGGAACAAATCATACAAGATATAGAAATTTATTTATGAGGTCCTCAATGGTCATTTGGACGAGTTTTAATTCATAAAACTCATTTTTCTGTCTCTCATAGTAACTTTCTGATAGATATTGTTTCTTGAATAGTTTCTTAAATTACGACCATTCCTGATTATTTCCCTTTAACCCGTGGGAAATTTTTAGATCTTGCCACCAAACATTGGCCTTTCCTTTCAGGTTCTAAACTGTCATTTGAACCTTCATGTTGTTGGAGTAGTTATAAATTTGAAAATATTTTATTAATATCCAGCAACCATGCTTCTTCTTCTTTGGTCTTTGATTCTCCGTCGAAGCTGGTTGGTTTGATTTTCTTGAATTCACCTTCCAGATGGTTAACTTTTATCTTCCTGATGATTTTTATCTGATTTTGATACTTTTGTGTATCATTGGAGGAGCTATCTCTTCTTTCATCCTTTTCACTAACCTCCCAATCCTTCTTTATTTATGTTCATTGTTCCTTTTCATTGTTCTTTTCATGCATACTTTGTAGTAATATTTCATTAGTTTCTTGTTGCTTCTCCTGTGCTTTCTTTAGTTGTTCATTATCTGCCTTAAATATTTGTATCTCCACAATTAAATTTCTCATTCATTCTAGTACTTGACTAGCTTTGTAACGTTCTTCTTCCGATTGTGTTGTATGTTGTGCATGGTCATCCTCTTCAGGTTGGATGTCATTTCCATTTTGTGAATACATACAAAAAAATCAGAGCACAATTCATTATTGTTGGCATAACATTTTAGTGTGTTCAGTAGAACTAGATGTTTCCATAGGCAATAGGGTTGAGCTTGTGGCTCTGATATCAAATGTAAAATCCCCAAAATAAAAGCCAATAATATACATAAAAAAAAATGGTTTTGACATATCATATATATGCAATGCACATCACACGTCATTAAATTCCTTATATGCAATTAAATTCATATGCATAGTCTTTTTACTAAACCCCTACTTTAATATATGAAAAATCTATATCTACAATTTCATAGCGGTACACAATTTACTTTTTATGACTGATCACACATGAACGTATAAATATAATCACAGATGCAATTTTCCAGAGTATACATACTGGGTCTAAACTCTACAATGTATTTTCCCATTAAAATAGAGATCATGATATACATATATATATAAAGATCTACTTGGAAATAAAATGTCGGCGAAGGTATTGTTTCCTTGTTAACACAGGGTTTCATTCTACATACAAACTCGCATTGGTTAAGAATCCAACATGGGAAACAATTCAACATTGATGTTGTGGTCACAATGATTAGGAAACATAGGAAAAAGTGGAACCTACATGCCCAAACAACAATGGGAAAATAACCATCTGTAGATACCCCTCCGCAATTACCTTTCTGCAACTTGCAGATTGCGGGTTTTCTCTTCACATTTTATTTTGAACTAAAATGCCCAAAAAGGTCCTTTTGTAATTCCCTTTTCCACAATTTGTAGATTGCATATTGCAGGTTTAAACATAAAAATATTTATTGAAAACTTCCGCAAAACCTTTCCACAACTAACCTTCTACAATTACGGATTATGGGTTGACTTACAACTTTTTCCAACAAACCCTCCCGCAAATACCCTTTCATAATTTTGGATTGCAGGTTGCGGGTTGACTCAAAACCTTTTCCAACAAACCCTCCCGCAATTACCCTTCCGCAATTGCGGATTGTGTGTTGCAGGTTGTCTCTAAATTTTTTCCAAAAATACTCCCGTAATTACCCTTACCCAATTGTGGATTGCGGGTTGCAGGTTGACTGAAAATGTTTCCCAACAAACCCTCCCACAACTACCCTTCCTCAATTGTGGATTGTGGGTTGTGGGTTGACTTTAAAAATTTTCCAAAATTACTAGCGCAATTACGCCTCTACAATTGTGGATTGAGAGTTGCAGTTTCTACTTAAGACTTCAAGGAAAAATGCTTCTGTGACCATATTCCATACTTGAAAGTTTTATTGGTAAGAGCCTAAGTTAGTCTTAGGTGATTTTGAAAGCAAATGCAAGGCCTTGCAAACACACTACTAAGGATTCTAAACTGATACATCACTTTCTGATCATACAAACGTTTGGGAGAGAAATCCCCTAGATCTCACTCATAGTCCAATAATACAAATCTTCTAGATCCGACCCCAAGATGAAACGTAATTGTTTTAAAATGAAAGAAAAATGCATTATACAGATACCCAAACTTGGATCTAAGTTAACATGAAGAGATTTAAAACCGAAATCACCTATTCTGAAAGCTGGATGTGTTCGAAATAAATCTAATTCAATGTACAATAGTTAAAATTTTAGCTTCCTATTATCTGAATATCATGAATATAACTCAACATGCAGATATTTAAACGTTATACACAACTATTATGGATGTTCAAATCTATTTCAAATCCAATTTGCAGTAGCTAAGATTGTAATCAGCTAATATATAATGTACACAAAGAGATCTATTTTGGAATAATACTGCAAGAAGGAGAGGAGAATTATCTTAACATATCATTTTATATAACTAATATGTATTCATAAATCAGACATTGCTTAGAACAAGATCCATCATTTCTACAGAGCATGCATGGTTTCATAACAGAAATGTATTTATAAATCCAAACATTGTATAGAATGAGATCTGTCACTACTGTAAAGGATTTACGGTTTCATATCTTCCAAGCCAAGGATCATACACCGACAAATTTCTGACAATGGAATACAAATATATATATAATGGAATAACAATATGCATAAATTTTAGAACTCTAATAGAACCTAGTAATACAGCGATCCAAAATGTGGTAGGAACAACCACTTTTCACCCAACTGTAGAATCAAAACAATTTTATCCTCTGTTCTCAATAACACCTAGGCTAATTTATGCATGCCAAGAGTGGTGACTATCAACCTCAGGCTCATATTTCCCTCAATTAGTGAGAACAACTTTCCTAACACCAGAGTGCTCACACAACATGGAAAAAATAGTGTTCCTAACAAAGAGTGCTCACGCAGCAAGGATTTCCTTTCCAACATACTAAGCAGTGTCCTGCCTCCCTCGTATGCTTCCATTTTTAGTTTAATTTTTCCTAGGCCTTTTCGCTAGTAGCCAATTCCTCATGGAATTTTTGCAGCAGCAAAATCCATGATTTCCAAGGTGTGTCTAGTGCCATAATTGCACTTCCCATGCTTGTTTTATCATCCCCAAGGTTGAAGTTTGCTTTTCCCCCACTCTTTCATGCATAATGTTCCTCATTCAACATGGCTGTCGTCCTTCATTAATTATTTAATCATATTGTTTTATTACACATGTCCTCCAAGGACTTATTGGCAGTTTCTAGATCCACCCAATTTTATTCAATTAAAACAATAAAAAAATAAATAATAATTATTGAATAATGTTTTATTTCTTGAAGTATGTTACAAACGCTTTCCTTGAGAATGTCCAGGAAGGCTGGGGTATCCTCGTTGTTTGTTATTATTTCCCACCACTGTTGTTCCTACCATTTTCTGTGATCAACTAAGTGTGTTTCTTCCCAGTATTGGCACACCTTATTTTTTCCTTCCCTTAGGAATCCTTCCCTTATATCCTGCCATCTGGGATCTTCCCCTAATTTTGGACATTTATTCCATGAGCCATCCCAAAAGTTTGCTAGCCTATCATCTCTGAATTCCCATAACTTTTGGTCATGTACTAGCTTCTGGCTACTTTGATCCTTCATCCATATGTGTGACCCTGCCTTTTCCTCATTGAATCTGACCAAATCGGACATTAATTTGTCTCGAGCATACTTCACATGCCATACTTTATCCCAAGGTTCCAAGGTTTGGTTACACCATCTTCACCAGATGTTTTCTCCTTGAACTCCTCTCACCACCTCTGGGTCCTTGATTCCCAAACACCCCTTTCCTTGGGCTAGCATACTTTATCCCATCCCACCATAGACAAATTATCCTTCTCTTCCCTTCCTCCCTGCTTGGTCGCAAAAATACTACATTTTATCCATCTTCCGTATACCATTTGTCACCGTTATTCCTATTTTATCCTTCCATAAAACCATTAATTTCCACCACTTTGATAATACATATGGGTTTATATTATCATTTTCCAAATTATTTGTTTTGAGTATTTAAAAGAGAATTCTTGATTAAAAATTAGAAATTAATATATTTTTCATATATATCTCAAATATTTGTGTGAGCTTTGTAATGTAGGGATATTTGAATCTTTCAACCAAGGAGTATTCAAAATCTTCCTGAATGTTTTCTCCATCTTTTCAAGAATTAAAGGAGACAATCCAAGATAATTTCAAGGAGATGATTATGGAAATATGGAGAGAATATCTCATCCAATATTTGTTGGAGAATTTGAAGGGATAAGTTGAGAGAAAAGTGGATATGTAGGATAATTTGAAGGGATAAGTTGAGAGAAAAGTGGATTGTAATTATGATTTGTTTACCTTGAATTCATGTATAAATAGGAGGGTTCTCTCCTCATTTTGGTAGAGGCCTCTCTAGTGGTGTGGAAATAGAGAAATAGTTATGTCTTTTCAAAGTTATTCATGGAGTGGATTTTTTATTGTTATGTAATGGAGATGATGTTTTAATGCAAATCATTTTACTCTCTCTCTCTCTCTCATGTTAATTTGGGTTTCTTTCTTATGAATTATGAATATAGATTTTCAATGATTTATTTCTTATGAATTGTTAGTATAGATTTGTCGTGAGCTCACATCTATTTATTATTTGCCATTTACATGTGATTTGTTATACATTATTTTCCCCTTGTTTAATTTTAGTCTTTCTTTACCAAGTTTAATTTATGCAATTTCATGCATTCTGAGATTAGATTTATTTTCTTACAATTTCGTGTTTTCATAAATTAGATTCAATTTCAGTTGTGTTTTTCATCACTAAGCATTAGAATAGGTTAGCATCACTCATATCATGCATATATTTTGCTTGTGCTTCTATGTTTACGATCTCTCCAAGTTGACAATTAAATCATTGGATATGTTATAAATTGTTTAATATTTCTCACCAACATTTTGGCGTCATTACCGGGGAAGTGCTAAAAGGGGATCAGAGTTTAGATAGGTAGATAGATTGTTTTTTTAAGGGAGAGGAAATGATAAGACGCAAAGACGACTTCACTACGTAATTTCCTTGGTGTAACAACCAGACGCATCCAGTTTAGTGGGTCACCCCAAAGCCTTGTTATTCCCTTTGTATCTAGATAAGTTTCCTATCCGCAAGTGTGTTTATTTTTCTACAAAGTGTTTACTTTTCCTGCAAGAGTTTTCTTTCATTTTCTGCAAATGCGAGTTTGTTTTTATGCAAGTTTTCTTTTTTTTTACATTTTTGTAACTTATAAGGTTTGGATTGTGAATTAGTTTCTTCTTTCTTACTAGTTTACTTTTGATTTTGTACCAGTTTATCTTTGGTTTTGTATTGTTTTTGCACTTGTCATGTACTTGTTTTTCATTTTTTTTTCAAGCATTTGATTTGATTTCAATAAAATGATTTTATGATGAGCATAAGTCTAGAACAACTCACTCAGATCTTAGCAAAAACTGGGATGTAATCACTCCTCCTGACGCCAAAAAGAAGAATTGACATTCAAAGAATCATGCATAGCAAATGAGGAACACCTATTCGAGTAAGAAATCGAGGATGAAAAATGGATTTCAGGTGATCAAAATGAAAATGAAAATCAAGCTTATGAAAGTTTCATCGAACAATGTTTTCAAGTAAGTACGAGGTTAGATAGATTTTGTTTCGCTTTTATTTCATTAATTATCATTTTCATTATTTAATTTTTCATATTATTGTATATTCTAGGTTTAGTTTTTCAAAATTAAATGATAATCTCTATTTACTTTTGTTACATAGATAGTTACAATAGCAATTTCACTAAACCTAAATGATTGTAATGTTCATTTAGATTAGAGTAGATAGGTTTTAATTTAGTTATGAATAAGTGTGCGCAATTTAAATTCGCATAATAAGATGCTTTAAACAAAATTCAAAAGAAAAATAATAATAATAAAAAAAAACTTTTTTAAAAATTTCATTTCTAGTCTTGTTAAGAATGAAAAAAAATAAGTTTGTACTATTTAGATTTAGGAATACTTAAAATAATAATAATAATAATAAAATAAAATAATAAAATAAAACAATCTTTTTTAGTTTTAAATTAAGTTTTCTAATTCTAGTTTTAGTTTATTTTATTTTTCTAAAAGAAATTAAGAATGTAAAACTTTCATTTCTTATTTTCATTTTTAATTGAAGTTTTCATAATCTTATTAGTTTTCATACAGAATAAACTTAAAAACATTTAGGTTAAATTTTTTCTTTTTATCTTAATCTTCTAAATTTATATAGTTTTGCTTGAAACCAAGATTTTTAAAAAAATTAATAAATAGAACTTAAAAATAAAATTGTTTTCCTTTCTATAGATTAGTCATTCCACATTAAAACCTTCCAACGTCAACAACATAAACATATATATATATAAATATAATAATAAAAATTAAAAATACAAAATAGCGTTTCTTTGTTTTTTTTTTCAATTAGTTTTCCGATATTAATTTTTTCTAGTTTTAATTTAATTTTAAAAGTTGCTGGATAAATTGGGTCAACAAGTGGTAATACCTATTATGTAGAGGCATCCGAGTAAGCATTAGAGTGGCACCTCGCCTTCCTTTTATGGATCGAACCGAATCGAATCCTCATTCATTCCAATTCGCGATCAAAGTTAGAAGGGAGGCGTCGGACTTTAGGTTTTTAACTTTACAAAAAACCTTCTCTTCCCCGATCTGAACAAGGCATTATCAGAGATTTTTAAACCTCTGTATTTCTAACATAAATTAAATTTAAAAGACCGATAAGCATTAAAAAAACAAATGTTAATATATATAGCAATAAAAATAGGAACTTAAAAAAGACGAAACCTACACACATTAACAAAATATATATATATATAATAAAAATAAAAAATAAAAAACTTAAAAAAATATAACAAAACATGAAATCGTTTCTGGCTGATGCCACACCTGCAATTTAAACAAATAAACATTAATATGTATATATAATAAAAGTAAAAATAAAAACAAGAATTAAAATAACAAGTAAAACAAATTGTTTTTCGTCCATGTGCAAAAATAGTTTTAAGCTTGCAAACTTAATCCCGACAATGCCATTGCTGGCCTTCATCCTTAGATGTTGAATGAAATATGCTCCATTTGGTCTGAATCAATAGAAGCTGCATAATTTATTAGAAAAACCCACTGGATTAGAGAGAAAAAGGATTATCAAGCTTTTCCTTCACTGATAATTCGCGATCTTTATATGAACCGGGAATTGATGACTCAGATGTTGCAGTCACCATCGCCTTGCCTTCTTCCTGATCGAACAAACTGCATACAGATCAACAGAGACCACTTTAACCCACCCGTGCATAAAAATATGACTTTGACTAAGCATGCGGGGCATGATATAAAAGATTTTGCATTGAACCTTCCGAACTCGAAATTCATTCATCTAGATGCCTAAATCCAACTATATTTGGAAGCCATGACCCAACACATTGGACAACCCTGATTTTGGTCCTTTTTTTTATAAAATAAAAGAGCTAACGTGATGAATAAACTCTTTCAAATGAATATATTTTGGGTAATCATTACTCGGAACTATTCTCAGCCAATTCTCCCACCCGGCTTAGACAACTTAGTTAGGTTTTTTGCACAATAAAGGGCTCAGTAATCACGATTTTTCCAGGATGCCAGGAGCTCGAGAGATCACCCTCCCGTCTGTTAGCATTCATCTCAGACGCTTTCTACTCTGCAAAATTCAACCACGTCTCCGTTATTTCTAGATCACTTAACCATATCTACATACATCCGATGTACAAATAGAATGGTTGATTTAAAGATGCGTTTATTCACATCCTAGATTATGATTTTTCCATTCTTTATGCGCGTAGAACGCGATGCCTACCAGATGGATTCCTTGTGGAAGTTTCAAATGTTGATCCTGCCAGATATTTGGGATCCCAATCCAACATAATCCAACATAAGCGTAATCCTAATCCTCTCTCCCTCTAAATAGTTTTGATTTCCGACATACGCTCCTTAAATTATTAACCAAATTCCAATAGTTTTGATTTCCGACATACGCTCCTAAAATTATTAACCAAATTCCACTATTTTTCTGGAAGGTCAATGTGTATTAACTAAGAAGGTCAATGTGTATTCTATCTGTCCAAGGATTCTTTCCAA